>OX638370.1:55338239-55510566 GCA_951812925.1 Calliopum simillimum | reverse complement strand
GTTACTTGGCGGTAACCGAAACATATGTCACCATAGCCATGTTCAGTAGTTTTTTCTCTTCTCCTAATTGTCATAATATTCTAAGTTGGAAAATGCATGGAATTTTCGATTCTTGCAAAACATTGACTAAAGTTCATAAAATTAGTATAATTTTCATATAGTCAACATAAACCATTTTAAGTAATCATGGAGAACACGCCAAATATGTGCAACTGGCAACACTTGTCAGTCATATAATATAACGGTATTGATTCTCAGCCAATGGCTGAGCCTTACCAAACAAACACAACATGAATGATGACAAAAGGAGTATAGAGAATGAAACCACGCTACATCCATATAGGCACTTAAGCTACCAATTTTTCCGAGGGCACACAGCGCAGTCCGTTGATAAATGCGCTATGTAGAGAGATTGATTTCGAAAGGTTCATAGATCGATCCCGGCCTCAGACAAAAAGTTCAAAAAATTTTTCAATTGTTATTTCATTTAATTTAAAATAAATTAAATAAAAACATAAATTGGTCTGATGATGGTTACGTGGCGGTAACCGAAACATATGTCACCATAGCCATGTTCAGTAGTTTTTTCTCTTCTCCTAATTGTCATAATATTCTAAGTTGGAAAATGCATGGAATTTTCGATTCTTGCAAAACAATGACTAAAGTTCATAAAATTAGTATAATTTATTATAAATGAAAGTGGAATAAGTCCATTCAGACCAAAAAAACTCGACTATTTTCTATTACACCTGTAAAAATTTTTACAGCATAACAAAATTTGGTAAATTTACAGTGGTAAACACTTAACACCAGTTAAATAGCGCTTGCCAATATTTTTAAATTGAATTAAAAGCAATATCTTCTGTGTAGCAGTAGATGAAAAAATGGACTTATTCCACTTTCAAAAAAATCATTTTTGTAAAAATGCTTCTCATGAAAAGTTCTTTTGAGTAATTTATGATGAAACCGTGGTCTAACGAGTCTGTACTTTTCAATATAAATAGAGGACATATATAGCTAGCTATAACTACCATAAACTCAATTTTTCTGGAATTGGACTTATTCCACTTTCAAATAAACCCATTCAATTCCTAATATACTTTGTATAAAGTTTTTATCTGTCTTTAAAATGACTAGCCGTATCTGGATAAAAAATCTTAAAAGTACAATAAATTTTTTTTTTTAAAAAATATGAAATTCTTGAAAGATTTCGTATAAGTTTTTATATGTTTTCATTCAAAAGATCATAACTTTTGAACCAGATGACCTTTTCCAAAAATTAGCCAAGGCATTGATACTACGTTATTACATCGTTTGAACGGTGCTAAAATCATAGCAATGCAACAAGTTGTTCTGAAGTTATACATTTTCAAAGACAATCTCGCAACAGCGAAAAAAACCCAAAACTTCAAACAATTTTTGGCTGAGTCAAAATTCACTTTGGATATATGGTCCCAAGGAGTTTTTAACATAAATTTTAACGTAGAATCCGAAACTGAATGAAAGTAATGGAAAACAAATATGATCTTCTCTAATGTATGTATACGATATCTCATTAAGGGTAAGTCCGACGAAAAAACAGTTTGAAGAGACCCTTATAGGGAATTGAACGTTCCAAATTTTTTTCTAGGATGAACCGTTTTGAAGTTATTTTGAAAAAACGGTTTTTTTCTAAATTTTAGGTTTCTTGAAAAAATATCTTTAAAAAATTTTTCAAAAACTCCCTATCGCTGACCAATTAGCGAAACCAACTGACCTTTTTTGACAATTTGTTGACCTTTCGAATGACATAATTGGTTTCTCGAAATTCCATAAATGGGGTGCTAACATCTCTAATGACCTTGAAAATTTAAAAAAAAAAATTTTAAAAATAACCTTTCGCTGACCAATTAGCCAAACCAACTGACCTTTTTTGACCATTTTATGACCTTTCGAATGACATAATTGGTTTCTCAAAATTCCATAAATGGGGTGCTAACATATCCTTGACCTTGAAAATTTTTAAAAAATTTTTTTAAAAATTGCCCATTGCTGACCAATTAGCCAAACCAACTGACCTTTTTTGACCATTTTATGACCTTTTGAATAGCATAAGTGGTTTCCCGAAATTCCATAAATGGGGTGCTAACATCCCGTCGCCCTTTTTTGGAACGCTATTTTTAATTCGTTTGCATCGAAATATATCCAGATAGCATTTTGTCAAAAAGTACAAGCATTTAGCTTTTAAAAAAACATTTGTTTGAGTTTTTATGTATGATGGGTGAATTATGGTGATTTTTCGAAAGTTTGAGCTCAAAAAGCCAAAATCGATAAATTTTACAAACTTTGACATTAAAAAAAAAAAAATACATTTTCTGATTTTCATTATTTTCCAATATAATATGTGGCCAAGTATGCTTAATCAAAATACAAAGTCCCTACTGCTTTTTTTGAGAACTTTTTTTTCTATGAATTTTTTCCTGTAGCAGTTTTTGACAAAAAAAATATTTTTATTTCTTAACATTCTGCAACGTTTTACAATATATTTATCAATTTTAAGCTTACAGTCTTCTTGAATTCCAAAAAAAAAAAAAAATTTTAAGAGAAGGGTGACAGGTTAGGGGTATATTTCCTCCTTTTAATCCCCCTTGGGACTCACCCTTTCTTAAAATAAGCCAAGAGCATAAAGTTTTAATTCACGGAAGCGAAATCATTAGGCATGCGCTCTTTTTACGATTTTCTGATTTTCGTTCATGCCGCCCCCTGAAATCCTTCTAATGGTCATAAAAACAAATACTATGAAGTTTCACGGCGATCGGATAACGATAACCCGGCCCGCAAGAGAGGTCAAGGTCAAGTTGAGGTTTCAGGCAAAAAATAATGAAAATTTTTGTTAAACTTAATTAAATTAGTCAAAGCATAACTTTATCTTATAGCAAATTGAAATACCTTTCCAACAAGCTATAATTGTTTAAAATCGGGTAATAAATACGTATTCTATGAATTTTTCTTTTACGGCATTAGCAAAATTGCCGCATTTTGCGGAAATTTTGCTAATGTCGATAAAAGAAAAATTCATAGAATTCGTAATTATTACCCGATTTTAAACAATTATAGCTTGTTGGAAAGGTATTTCAATTTGCTATAAGTTATGCTTTGACTAATTTAATTAAGTTTAAAAAAAACCTCAACTTGACCTTGACTTCTCTTGCGGGCCGGGTTATCGTTATCCGATCGCCGTGAAACTTCATAGTATTTGTTTTTATGACCATTAGAAGGATTTCAGGGGGCGGCATGAACGAAAATCAGAAAATCGTAAAATAAGCGCATGCCTAGAAATCATACAAGCACTTCAAATACCAATTGGTAGTCTTTCCGAAGAAGCTCAGGAAGCATCAAACAAAGTTTTTAAAAGCGCTAAGTTACACAACAGCAAATTGTGCTCTAGAGTAGCAAACAACGAAGACGTTTTGAATTACATGCCAAATCCGAGTAAAACGTGATAAAAAATATAAAGAGTTACCACCAGAAGCTCAAGAGCTGTTGCAATGAAATGAAAAAACTGATTAAAATAAATTTAAAACAATGAAATAACTTAATATTTTCCTTATTCTATTATAGTATAAATTATGGTTTATTAAATTCTCCAAATAGTTTGTAGTGAATTTAATATTTTATTTATTAATTCTTGTTCTTATTTTAACTTTTCTTAAATTTACAATTTGATTTTATTTTACTTATTAAATTTTATTTTTAAAATGCTATGCATTTGTTCCTACTTGCTATGCAAGTTATTGCTGCGAAACTACTCGTCCAACTGACTCGCTCAAAAAAATTTATATTCCAATACTTAGCATTAGCCACAGCTTAACAGTTAGGAATGTGATGTTTTACATATTTTACTTTATAGTTAATTAGATTAAGCTAAGCATGATCTCTTTAGAATTATGCTGTTATTTATTGACTAGCAACAAGTGAAACAAACAATACACAGGTGCGTTCACTGCTAGTAAGGCCCATAGTTTCAAATAATTATTTTTAATGTTTTTATGCTTAGGAAAGTACCTTAACTACTCTCCCCTTTAAGTGCCAGAGTTACCAATAACATTTTAAAGTTCAAGTTTTTAACATGAAATATTTTTTGCAACTAAGCAGCTGGCCAATAAAAATTGTGGCTTTGTTTTTACACACAGTGATCTTGTGTTGACAGGTTTATCTATAAATAATGGTATTTTAGACAAGCTTACAGTTTTCTTAATATATATTCGATTACAAATTCAAATTCAAAACATTGAAATAAACTTAGTATATTTTAATATCTTTGTTGCAAAATTTTAAGTTCTAAATTCACAATAGTAATACATATCATTTTCAAATTTCAAAATTAATTTTATTTCTTTATTACAACTGATGTAATTAAAGTTTCTTACTTGTTATGGGTTTCAGCAAAGTTGTCTTAGTCTGGTTTGTCAGTAATATAAAACGAATATTATAAAGAATCTTCTGAATAAAGGAATTTCACACTATCTTTGTGAATCACTTTGTTATCGATCTTAAGGGCTGACCCTAAATCCTCTTGCACTATTTTCTCTACATAAGCTTTGCTAAATTTATTACCTAGGCGTTTGTTAGCCTTAACATATACTTTATCACCTAGGTGAAAAGCTTTTACTTTTCTATTTTTATTGTGAAAATTTAAATCACATTTTTGTTTTGCCAATATTTTGGTTGCAACTTTATTTTGTAATTCGTCAGGCAATGACTGGATTACATCGATTGGCTTTTGTTCTATTGTTGAGTGGATGGATCGTATTATATTTAGAAGTAGCTAAAAGAATAAGGTCTACAGAATCTGTTGATACGTCCTCAAGTTTCAAACATCTTGCGATTTCTGTTAGTGTACTATGAAATCGCTCAACCTGGCCATTTGACGAACTGTGAAGTGGTGGAATAGCATAAATATCAGCACCGAAGTTGTTTTTTACCAGTGTCTTTATAGTCTGAGAGGTAAACGATTTTTCATTTTCACAAACTATTACCCTAGTGTCTTTAAAAAAGTTCAATATTTCTAAAAGCGTTGGCTTGATATCGATTATGGCTCTTGAAGCGATAGGCTTAACAATGGCAAACTTTGAAAATTTATCCAAACAAGTTAAAAAAAATATTTTGTCGGTGTTGTAGATGTCTATGTGCAAGACCTTTCCAGTAAAAGATGGTACAGGTGTTTCAACCTAACCGTTGTTTCTTAGGATGTCTTTCGTATTTCGCTTCTTGACATATTTTGCAATTTGATATTATTTGTTTTAAAAGTTTTTTCATATCAGGAAAATAATAGTCTTCAAGGATTTGATTTATATTTTCCTTAATAGACCGATGTGCTATGTTATGTTCATTGTGAAGTACTTCTAACTGATCGTTAGGATTAAAAACATCCGTAACCAATTTATTTGCGTATCGAAATTTAACTGACGGATAATTGGAAACTAGATAGTGTTGAATTTGTGCTAAGGTATGCAAATCGCAGTGAATTGCATTTACAACAAGTGGATTTAAGCAGTTACCGATTTCATCACGAAGATCTTGAACATTTCTATAAGAAATGCGATGACGGATACGATTTTTAAATAGAATCTTTGTCTCTTTTTTTGCTTCTGTACCTTGTGATAGAATAATTTGATTTCTGAAAGCACTAATAGGATTTTCGGTAGTTTGAATAATTTCGGTGAGTGATAGCTCACTAGCGCAGCCTTGAATGGAAGCAGAGGACATGGAGTCCGTCATGATGTTTAAAAATTGACGCGATAATGCGTCCGCGACGACATTATCCTTACCTGGCTTATAAAAAAAAGTTGGTGAATATTCTTCTATAAAGGCTTTCCACAGTTTTATTTTTGAATTGGGGTTTTTATCAGAGACAGAAAAAAATTAGTGGCTGGTGATCTGTTTAAATATTAAGACTATTTACACCATAGAGGTAATGCCGTAAATTTTTAAGTGCCCATACGATAGCGAGTAGCTCTCTTTCATTGGTAGCATAATTTTCTTCAGTAGGAGACAAGGTTCTAGAGATCATAGTTATTGGCCGACCATTTTGTGAAAGGACGGCTCCAATAGCATGGGAAGACGCGTCCGTAGTCAAATCAAATGATTTTTCAAAATTCGGATATAAAAATAGTGCATCTTTGGAAGCGAAAAGTTTTTTCAATTTTTCAAAAGCGACTAAGGCTTTATCATCAAGGGATATTTTTATCATTTTCGATTGTCTCGTGCCAACATGACCATTTTCACCACGTAAAAATTTTGTTAGGGGTTTTGCTATAGCTGCGTAGTCTTTGACAAATCGCCTATAATATCCTGCGAGTCCTAGAAAGGATCTGAGGCTTCTTAGTGTTGATGGGAGTTTGAAGTTAACTATCGCATCGATCTTGTTCGGACAGGTTTTAATACCTTTAGTGGAAACAACAAAGCCTAAATATTCAACTGATGTTTTGAAAAATTTTGATTTTTCGAGGGATACCCTCATGTTTGCATTATATAGTTGTTTTAGTATCCTGCCAATATCATTGATATGTTTCTGCTCAGAGTCAGAAAATATAATAATATCATCGATGTAGACGTGACAAGATTCTCCAATTTCTTCACGTAAAACATCGTCGATAGCACGTTGGAAAATACTCTGCGCATTTTTCAAGCCAAATGGCAAACGACAGAATTCGTACTTTCCATTGTTGATACTAAATGCTGTTTTTTCACGATCGCGTTCAACTAAATTTATTTGGTGAAAACCACTCTTTAAATCTAAGGTCGTGAAAAATTTTGCTTTTCCAAGATTAGATAAAATAGCAGATGGATCAGGTATAGGGTATTTATCGCAAACAGTCTTTGAATTGAGTTTCGTATAATCAAATACAAGATGTTTATTAGGCCTACCGTTTTCATCTATACCCTTTTTGTCAACGACCCAAACAGGGCTATTGTAGGGTGATCTCGAGGGCCTAATGATGCCATCACTTAAAAGTTTTTTTACTTCATTATTTACGAATTCAATCATAGAAAGTGGGTATGTCTGGTAATTTTAATATATGGGCTCTTCATCTTTAGTTCGAATAGTGGCAAAAATTTTTGTGTTGAAAGGCAAGGCTTCGTTTGGGTTCGCAAATACGTTTTTATTTTCTTCAATAATGTCGTGAAATTCTTTTTCGACACATATAGGAATATTTTCGCATGTCAAGGTATTTATTGTTTCTAAGTTTAAATATTTAAGCTTTTCTTGGCCTTCTTTGAAGAAAAGTGTGATTTTTGTTGTATCGATTATGCCTTCAATGCTTTTTATAAAGCTGAAGCCTATGATTCCGTCAAATAAGGGTAAATTTTGGATTAAAAAAAAGTTTCAGTTTTATTAAGCACATTGACAAATGTTTTTTATCAATTTCATCTGCACCATGAATCGATTTTACTAGAAAAGGTTTCGAAAGCTTTTTAATACCTTTTAAATTTCCTGAATTTTTTATGTAACTTTTAGAAGCTCCAGTATCAACTAAAAGTTTTATAGTTTCTCCACCTATTGTTCGTTCAATGTAGGGGAGAATTGAGCTTCCCCTAAAAAATTAATTTCATCTTCGAAAAATGCACCAGGACAAACTTCATCTTCTTGTTAATTATGGTAAACTGGTAAATTTCGGTTTTCTAATGTATAATTATCTTCGACCTGTGGTTCAACCTGTTGGATTTCATGACCAAGATGGTTTATCCTTTGTGTTTTTCTAATACTTTGCTTTTCGGAGTCTATACCTCTCTTTAAGTCTTGAATCCCTTGAAAATTATTTGACCTCACTGTTCTCATGCTTACATCTGTATCTATTGCTTGGGTGGGGAGATGTGGGCTAAAAATTTGGTTATTTGCTGTCTGAATAGGATTATTAAAATTTGAGCGCGTTTGAAAGCTGGGATTTGGTGTCATATAACGATACGAGTGAACTAAAGGCGGGTGTTGCTGGTTTTTGAGAAGTGGTTGATTAGATAACCCTAAATGGCTTCTGAAATCTCGTATTTGACCAAGCTGCCCGTTATTATGAATTTGTCTTGTCTGTAAACTTGAATGATTGACTGTGTTTTGCCTAGTATGCGGCTGATTAATTGAACTTTGGTTCAACCCACTATTATATATTTCTGCAAAATAGTATCTATTCTGGTTCGTTTCCAACTCTTGCGCTAGAGCTAGAACCGAAGGCAAGTCTAAAGGTTTGCAGGAAAAGAGGGTGGTATAAAGGGGTTTTCGAAGCCCCGAAATAAAGACACGAAGTGCGTCTTGGCGGTACTTTTGATTTAAAGATGCTATTAGGGAAGTATTTTCGTGATAACACATAAGAACCTTGTTGATAATAGAAATCAGCTTACGTTCTACATCGTCATAGAACTGAAGTATAGACTTTTGCCCTTGCCTCATAGTTGAGAGCTCCTGTTCTAAAGTGTAGATAGATTTTTTGTCGGAATAGGCGAAGTCTAACCTTTCAAGAATCGCTTTGAAGTTTATTTTTGTATCATATGTGCTAAGCACTGAATCTGCGTTACCTACAACTTTATTACGTAATATGCCAACTGCCTGGTAGTATTTTGAACTACCTTCGTATGGTTCGAAGAGTTTGTGGGCTGTAACTGCAGCTTGACGCCACGACACATATTTTGTAGCATCGCCATTAAACTCAGGTACTGATTTAATTATGTCGAGCGTTTCATTACATTCAACTCCTGCGCGTATTTCAACATCTCTATATTCAACTACACTTGGGGGTTCTAAAACTCGAAGTCTGCTAGTAAGATCGTCTAAAGAGTTCTGAAACTCCCTTTTAGTTTGTTCAGTCGCTTGTGGAATGGCTGTATTAACCAGAGTCTGTACGTCTGCAGCGTTCATAGTAGTTGTGCTTGAGTCGTCCCGAATTCTAAGGAATTTAAATGTTTCTAGAATGTCGTTAGTTTTTTTTAAAATGTTGTCAGCTTCTGTCATTAACTTACACGAATTATTTTTCACGAAAAATGCAAAGAAGTAAATTGGTTTTGAAATTCGAATTTTCTTTCAATGTTTTTTTTTAACAAAATCCAAATTCCTTTATATTAAAAAGATTTAAACAGTTTCATTAATGGCCTTATTCCTCTTTAGGGAAAATTTTTAATATTACTCTTAAATAGGTTTGAGTGATTTTTTCCAAAATAATTTCTTCTTTTGATAAAATAGGAAATTTTGCTTTTAAATAAACTTAAACAATTTAGGTTTTATCTTTTTTGGTTAGGTCTTAAATTCTTTTTTGGCAAAATTTAAAACATTTTTTATAAATTGATTCGGCTAACTCTAGCACTTTTTTGGAACATTCAAACTTTTATTAACAGATGTGAGTAGAGTAGTATTTATTTTTTAATATATTTGAGTAGCTTAATATTGAATTTTGTTTTAAATAGATTTGGCCAAATTTAGCTCTTATTTTGGAAAATGTAAAATTTTCTTAATAGTATTTTTCAAAAAGGTTTAATCTAATTTCGGGAAAATTTTAATTTTTTTTTTTAAAAAGATTTGAACAATTTTAATAGTGTAGCACTCTTCTGGATTTTTATTTCTACAACTATGTTGTTTCTCGATGACAATTTTAATTTATATCGAAAAGCTATGCTTTCTTTTCCAATAAGTCTGCAAAACTTACATTCAGAATTAAGGCTTCAGCGTGGTCTGCAGCTGCTCTTACTGGCTTGTTGTTAGTTTTGTTACCCGTACCACGTTTCGACTTCCTCGTGGACTTGGATTCTTCTGTTGTTGGGCGCCAATTATGGTTTATTAAATTCTCCAAATAGTTTGTAGTGAATTTAATATTTTATTTATTAATTCTTGTTCTTATTTTAACTTTTCTTAAATTTACAATTTGATTTTATTTTACTTATTAAATTTTATTTTTAAAATGCTATGCATTTGTTCCTACTTGCTATGCAAGTTATTGCAGCGAAACTACTCGTCCAACTGACTCGCTCAAAAAAACTTATATTCCAATACTTAGCATTAGCCACAGCTTAACAGTTAGGAATGTGATGTTTTACTTTATAGTTAAGTAGATTAAGCCAAGCATGATCTCTTTAGAATCAGTGCAGACTATTTTTTCTTATAGTTTTTATGAAAATAATAAATAAAATGTTTAAAGACGTGACAACGCCTATTTTTTTAGTTTACATTATTTGTCATTATATCTTTAACATATTTGCTAAACATCATCAATCTGCATTAAAGATTTTCGGAGATATTGATAAGTTCATTTTTGGTAGGCGTGGCCCTGCCCATTTTTTTAGTGCGGATTATTTGTTCTGATGGTCTTTTCATATGTACCAAATAATACCTATCTTCGTCAAATATTTTCAGAAACATGATGAATTTTTTTTTTTGAAGGCGTGGAACCGCCCATTTGTCCTGTGAACATTATTTGGACACTGTTATGCAATAACGAGTCAACCCTGAAAAAATTTTTTTTCGACTTATGAATACAGTTCGATTCTAAATATGAAGAAGCAGCTATTTTTAAAAAACCGAACCTAAATATAGTTAGTAAGAGGTTAAAAACAACAAGATTTGTTTGACATTTTCATATGATTTGTTCTACGGCATCTACACAAAAACGTAAATATCTCAAAACTAATTTCGAGTGGGTTGACTCGTTATTGCATAACACTGTCCATTTGTCCTGATGATTTTTGCACATTTACCAAATCTCATTTATCTGCGTCAAAGAGTTTCGGTGATATGATTAGTCAAATTTTGGGGGGCGTGGCACCGCCCACTTTTTTAGTTTATAGCTTAGCCTTTTTTTGTACTAGCATAATATAAAAACTTCTTTAAAATCGGTTACTTAGTCTCCGAGTTAATAAGGGACAAATACACAAACAAACAAAATCTAGTTTTTATAAAGTAGATTTTCGTTTATTTCTCATAACTTGGAAACTATAAAAGATAGCGCAAAATTTTTAACATTTTTGATATTAGCGGGCTCAAGTTATTGAAAAATGATACCCATTTAAAAAAAAATTCGGACCACGCCCCAACTTTGTATGGGAGGTAGGCGTGTCCGTCGGCGGATTTTGTTCATATTCACGGATTTTTATTATTTTAAAGTAAAAAACATCTGTACCAAATTTCAATAGCCTAGCTCTATTATTACTATATATGACCGCCGTTCCATACAAACCCTCCCATTGTGCGACGGCAATTTTTATTTTGAATTGTTTACGTTTTTCTGACAGTTCGTATTAATATTCAATTCAATTTTCTTAATTTTAATTTTATTTCGTCTCAATAAATAATGAACCCTAATATTTTGAATCTTTTTAACATTTTAAAAATAATAAACATAATGATGGTGAGTTTCACGCTTTTAAAATATTAAGAAAGCAATTAAGGAGGAGATGGTGGATTCGTCCAATTAACCTGACCAGAAAGGAGTTAGGATTTCAAAAAAACTGCTTCAACCAGCTAAAAATTAGAGATGAAGAACATTTTTTTAAGGCGACAAGAATGACTGTCAGTAAATTTAGCATCTTGCTTTCATTATTGAACGAAAAGCTCCAACGTTTTTCAAAAAAGGAGCCGATTAATGCAGAAACTCGTTTGGGAATTACCCTAATGTAAATATATTAAATTTATATAAGAATAGTATATCTATCAGGCATGTTCTGTTATCCGATTCTCATCGGAATCAACTTTTGTTTCCATAGGTATTTATCACAAGGATGTTGTCCTCAGTTTTTGGCATGGTCGCATAAAATTGGAGTATCCACAGTAAAAAAAATAATTTACGATACATGCGATGCAATTTGGAGTGAGCTACACGTAATATACGTTGCTCTACCAAATACAACAGAAATGAAAAGTATTTCGGATAGATTTTATGTCAAATCGGGAATGCCACATTGCCTTAGTGCTATTGATGGTAAGCACGTTAATATAATTTGCCCAAGACGCAGTGGATCGCTTTTTTATAATTATAAAAAAACGTTCAGCATTGTGCTAATAGCAGAATGTGATAGCGATTACACGTTCACTTACGTGGATGTAGGTGCTTTAGGCAGCCAGAGCGATGGAGGAGTTTTTGCACGCAGTACTTTTGGAAATATGATTTCGAGAAATAATCTGACTCTACCTTTACCTGATGCATTACCTGGTAGTTAGAAAATTGAACTTTAAGCTTCATAGGCTCTTTGAAATTTAATTATCCTTTAATTTAGGCTCAGATCAAATTTTTCAATATTTTTTTGTGGGTGATAATGCTTTCCCACTGCAATATAATTTGATGCGTCCATATCCAGGCCGGAGGTTGACACCTGTAAGACAGAACTTCAACCAAAAGCTGTCCAGTGCTCGAGTATATATCGAAAATTCATATACGCTGCTCCATAGAATGTGGACAAGATTGTCTTAGCAACAATTTTGCTACACAACTATTTAATGTTTGATAGAAGCGGCGGTTACCTCACTGACGATTTAGTGGATCATGTTGAAAATGGAGTTCTTGTCCCAGGAACTTGGAGAAATACGCCGGCAGATATGAGATCTAACCGTATGTCGCAAAGTAACCGTTCATCAATAGATGCATTTGCTTCCAGAGATGAACTGGCAGATTTTTTATTAAACAACTAACGGACCTAAGAGCTGATTTTACAATGTTTAGATAAGCCTTAACTGGAACTTTGCAATTTAATTTCAAAGGCTCCAAAAATATTATGAAGTAAAATATTCTAACCAATTAAATTAATTATTATTATAGTTTAATTCACATTGAATCACACAATTGGAGCTTATAGCTTATTTATAGTAGAAATACTAAATATTAAAATAACTTGTCAAATTACTATTTGATAACATGTATCAGATTATGTCATATCACTCTGCATATTAATTTAAGCGATCAGCAAATTGTTTTCTATTATTTTCTTGTAAATACATTTGATTGTATGCAATAAATTTCTGGATTTGGAGCTCTATCGATTCGGTTTTCTTTCTTTGATATTGAATTTTATTTCATAGGTGGCCCCCTTGCTAGAGCTATTATTATATAATAAAGAATTGATATCACTGTTCGGCAATTTCGAACTTTTTGTAAAACACATAAGAAATCCAAAAAATTCTTAAAGAAGACGGGTATTTTTTTTTAACGTCTACTTTAAAAATTTTTTGGATTTTCTAATGTGTTTTTTTTTTTTGTGTCGAACATTGTAATAATTTGAATTTTATAGATATAAAACGGGTGGGTTATATTTTAGAGATTTAGATGGGTCTTATATGAGACCGTGATTATAAGATAATGGGTGGGTTCCCTTTTTGAATATATAAAAGATAGGTAATACTTTAGAGATTTGGTCTGTTATCAAAAATTTTCTTAAAACTTGGGTCATATAAGAGATTATTTTCGGATATGCCCATAAGCATATATACATAAATGTACGTATCTATGAACTTTTGACAAAACAAAATAACTCGAAATTGGCAACTTTACAGGAGAACCTAAAAACTGATTAACTACTTTTCAATAATGTGGCTCAGTTTCGTTGATGCAGCTTTGAATCTCCTTTTTCCATACATTTTTACTAATCGTAAAATCTCAACTGTCAAATTATTTTTTTCTTTTGGTTCATAACTCTTCACCGCACGAATGGCACTAAGTTCAAATCTTGCGTGAACTATGGGACACCGTTATACCTCTGGAACAAGAAATCATAGAGACTTAGCGATTATACCAATAGAAGCGTATTTAAATTTTATATTTAGGACTGAAATCCTGGGAAAAAAAGTCCACAGATATAATCATGGTTAATAGGGATAATATTTCAAATCTCCGGTGGAAACAGGCTATAAGTATATGATGATAATTAGAAAGAAGAAATAAGCAATGGATAAGTTTACACGTCATTGTATATATTTATTTCTCCATACACAACTTGTACAACTTTACTTTCTATACTACGCATCACTTCTGGTGGTAATTATGCGTTTAAAATTGTTTTTGACAAGCTCGAAAATAATAGAGATGTTGAATCTGTCTCAACACATGATGTAGTGGCAAGTTCTTTTACCGTTGCCTCGCACTCCTTCATAAATTCTTGAAAACTTTGATTAAGTTCAGCGTCGGCCCTTTTCTTCGATGGAATGTTTCTTGGCCTACTTGTGGAAGGTTCCATTGTAATTATTTCTTGAACATTGTCTTCAGAATCATCTTCCACAAGATCCACAATATCCACAAAATCTTCAGGTATGGAGCTAACAGTGCTATTTGAATAAAAAAAAAAATTGTTAATTGTCTTAAGTTACTGAACAAATTTATTTATTCAATTTAGTGCTGGCGACAATTCAAAATCCCGCTTGTATACGGAAACGGAGAAAAACGGTTTTCATTTTGAGGGCAAATTTTTTTTTTCAGTTATAAAGTTTCTTCAGACGTCATCTTTCTCTACTTACTCCCTAGCATCCACGCAACCATCCAGGAAGCTCATAGTATCCATGTACTTCCACCTCTTGGACTGTGTCGCGCCACTTCCGGAAGCCAGTTTTTCGCTTCGTTTGCGCTTTCTGTAGGTGTCCTGAAGCCCCTTCCATTTTTTTTTGCAGACGTCTCCTATGAAATAAAAATGTTATTATTTCTTTTATTATACGTAAATTTATTTCACTCACCAGACAAATTTGTTTTCCTCCCAATTTCTTCCCAAATTTTTTCTTTTTTGATTACATTTACATAAAATCAAGTTTTTTCACTTCTTCAATTATTACTTCGTTTGAATCCATTTTTGAAATTTGAAGCTTACATGAAGTTATAAACGTTGACAATAATAATAATGTTACCCTCTCAAACAAAAAATCCATTTTTTTTTTATTTTTTTTTAAGAAAACCTAAAAATATTTAATAAGAAACTTGTTTTTTCAGAAATGGCAACGCCGTAATCGCTGCCGCCGGGCGACAAAATTAAAACTAGATCTATTACGACGAATATTCGTCGGGCGAAATTCGTCGTCCGTTGTGGTTGTGTTCAATGGCATATACTGTTGTGTGTTTTAATTTTGGCAGCGAATATTCGTCGGGCGAAATTCGTCATTCGCTTCAATTGTGTTTAAGCTATTACCTCATCGGCGTACAAAGCAAAACTGAAATTTGAAGAGTGATTTGATGCTGTGTACACTCAAAACTCAAAATTAGTGATGCCAAACAAATTCGAATTCATCAAAATAAAATTGACAAATTTTGATAGTGTGTACACTGCTAATGGTGTCGAAGATATTTGTGCGCATAAAATATATAATTTTGAGTTCGTGTGTATAAAGATTAAAGTATGTTAAGTGTTTTATTTTAGTTTGACACTTTGTAATATAAGAAAAAAACTTGATACCAAATTTCTATTAAGTAGAAGAGATTTTGAATAAAATATAACGTTAGCATATTTCGATTTTTGTTGCTAAATTGTGCTGTAGAAGACAAGAAATGTACATACTTTCGGTCATTTATAATTCATGAGCAACGCTTCTTGTTCTTTATACTTTTATATGTAAAAGCTCTGGAAAGTCCGTTTTTAATAAATAAAGTATCAAATAAATAACGCAGCTGATTTTTGTAAAAATTAAAACATTGAGTGCGCAAATTGTTTTTACAGAGTTGATGTAAAATGTTATTAAAATAAATGTACGTAGAAATAAGGTTTCTGTTAAATGGTCTTCACAAAAGATGTATCTGTTAAAATTTGCCACATCAAAAGTCTAGTAATGTTTAGGAAATGTCTATACGGGGCGTTCCGCGTACGCGAAAGCTCCTCTCTCTCAATTTACTCAATTAGCGTACGCGAAACTCAATTAGCGTACGCGAAATCCAGTGAAGTTTTTTCCCCCGGGGAACTTGATTAATTTATGTACTGATCCGCGGCCGAAGGCCGCCGCGAAGCCGGTGTCGGATTTTTGGGAGTTTTAAATCCTGAGCTGCGGCCGCAGGCCGCCCACTTACCCCTACTTTTATGTAAAATTACTGTTGTAACGAAAATGCGTCCCGGGGGAAAAAACTTCACTGGATTTCGCGTACGCTAATTGAGTAAATTGAGAGAGAGAGAGGAGCTTTCGCGTACGCGGAACGCCCCGTATAGACAGACTCTAATGTTTATGATACAAGTCCAGTTTTTGGTACAAGTTAAATTTACCTCCCGAAGCTAAAATTTGCATTTTGTCCCAAAACCCAATTTGGTTTAAACCAAACTTTTCTTATTAAACTTAGGGCCGGTTTCACAATGTACAGTTAAGATATTTTTAAACTAAAGTTTACTAACGGAAACTATGGGTATAAACTTTCCGTTAAATTATTTGGATTCCAATAAATTCCATTTTTTAACTTATGGTTAAATATATATTGTGAATAAATAACAAATTTCCCCTTAAAATGTTTTCAAAAAATGTAAACATTTCAAATTTTTTCATATGAATTTGAAAAAATATTTGAATTTATTTCAATCTGCCAGTTAAATTTTAACTGAAAAAATTCTGCCAGTTAAAGTTAACTGAACGTTAGAGTTTATTTTCCGTCAGTTAATAAATAACTTCACATTGAGAAAACAATTTTATTTAAACTTACAGTTAAAGTTTCAGTTAAACGTTAACTGGACATTGTGAAAACGGCCCTTATAATTCATTCATTAAATTTTTTTTTTTTTAATCAATGTAATCAAGAAGTGTAGCGAGTACCTAGTTTAGATAAAGCCATCGGAAGATCGGGATATATCTTTTATGAAAACCGGTATAAGTTCGAAACCCCTTAGTAGGTTTCAATAATATTAGTGTCATGAAAGGCTACAAAATCAGTGAAAAAAGTTTAAAATCAGAGTCACAGCTTTCGAGATAAGGCGAATTATCGAAAATTTAGACCAGGAGTGGAATCGGCTAAAGTGATTGTTGATTATCAAATATCACACTTTTGCTCTGTGTAAGGTGATTATCAACTTTGATTTTTGATTATTGACTATCAACTATCGCATTTTGCTCTGCGCAAAGTGATTGTCAGCTTGATATTCACTGTTTTTGTGTCATTTTCAAGCGATAGCTATTTAGGTATCGTTTTTATATATTTTGGAAATATTTAACGCTGTAAGGAAGTTTTTTAAGTGGAATGACACTTTTTAGTAATGGTATTGGACCATCGTGGCAAGGCGCTTCGACCACTGTAAAGTTGGAAGTAATCTCTTGAAAATATTGTTGCTTTTAATGGAAGTATAACTAAGTTTCCACTATCAATTAATGATTAAAGAGGTAACAGTTTAAACTTTTTTAGGACATTGCAAATAAGAGAATGTTGATTTTTTCTGTGGATGGTTAAGTGCTATTTGTAAGAATTTTTTGTGGACTTAATTCAACTACAATCTGTGTTTGTTAAACAACTTTTAGAGTTACGCATTAGAAGAAACTTGAAAAAAATAAATGAATGTAAATTGCTTTAATATAAATTCATATTCCTCGTCGCCAATGTAGAATATATATGAAATCGACTTTACAGTTTGCTGTCTCACATTCAAGTGAAGTATCTTATTATTTATGACATTCAAATCTTAAGATACTACAAGGCCTAGTTTCATTTGCATCAATCGAACAATCGAACGTCTAATATGAGAAGTAGATGAATTCATATGTATGCATCTGCTGAAGAAAGAAGCTTATAACAATAGTGTCAGAAGAAGCTGGGGAAATACGTCTCCTAGTTGCATCTGTATACTTGTTTTCATCTAAAGTCTTCCATCATATCATTGTTAATCGTTTGGAAGAAAAGGTACTCGTGAACTTGCCATGCTTTCTACGCCAACCTCAGTTTTATCAAATTGAAGCTGCTCCTGCACTTCTAGATTTAAAAAGGTGCTTCTGTATTGGTTACGCGGTGTTTAATTGCATCATTTTCATTAAACAGCAAAAGGTCACAATTGCACCCTTGATTATCATCGTCAAGATTCTCGGGACTTAAAAAAGAACATTCTGAGTCAGAAGTGCATTCTTGGTCATCATCATCCGACACTTTTTGGATGATAAAATTTCCAATATCGTCAGGAATTGTATCCGTATATTTCTGTTTACAAATTAAATTTCAAATTAAAATTCAAATTAAACTTCAAATTGTAAGTGTTGCCACTTATCAAACATTATTCTGTGATCGTTTTACGCAGAGCAAATATAAGTTGATAATCAAAAACGATTATCAAAAGAGTCTGTCTATACGGGGCGTTCCGCGTACGCGAAAGCTCCTCTCTCTCTCTCAATTTACTCAATTAGCGTACGCGAAATCCAGTGAAGTTTTTTCCCCTGGGACGCATTTTCGTTACAACAGTAATTTTACATAAAAGTAGGGGTAAGTGGGCGGCCTACGGCCGCAGCTCAGGATTTAAAACTCCCAAAAATCCGACACCGGCTTCGCGGCGGCCTTCGGCCGAGGATCAGTACATAAATTAATCAAGTTCCCCGGGGGAAAAAACTTCACTGGATTTCGCGTACGCTAATTGAGTTTCGCGTACGCTAATTGAGTAAATTGAGAGAGAGAGAGGAGCTTTCGCGTACGCGGAACGCCCCGTATAGACATTTCCTTATCAAAATTGTGACTATCAACTATCACCTTAGCCGATTCCACCCCTGATTTTCTTTTAAGGGGACATTCGCTTTTGTAATTGAAACAAAAAACACTTTTTAAAAATTTTACTATGAAAAAACTATTATATTTATTAACAAAATTTTTTTTGGACATTGTTAAATATTGTCTAAAAAATATGAAAATTTTTTATTTTTTATTTTTAGTTTCCCTTGGCTGCTGTAGAGGGCGTCATACAAAAGTTACTTTTTAAACGGTAGGAAAATTTGTAGACCTCCTGTAACAGATTTTCGAAAAATTCAAAATGGATGTTATTCTTGAGACTCAAAACTGTACAATAAGCCTCTAAAATTCATACTTTTTTATATTTTGAAGTTTTTGTATGAAAATTTATGAAAAATGTGGAAAAATTGAAGGACTTACGCTCAAAAAATGCCCCGTAAAAAAAGGGGGGTATTTTTTAAAACTTTCAGAGGCTTATTGTTTAATATTTTTTATGAGTATTCGAATGCTCTTTGGTTTTTTAAAATCGGTCGAGTAGATTCAGAGAAAAATTTCCTACCAGTTTGAAAAGTAACTTTTGGATGACGCCCTCTACAGCAGCAAAGGGAAACTAAAAACAAAATAAAAAAAAAATTTTTCATATTTTTTGGACAATATTTAACAATGTCCAAAAGAAATTTTGTCAATAAATATAATAGTTTTTTCATAATAAAATTTTTAAAAAGTGTTTTTTTGTTTTCAATTACAAAAGCGAATGTCCCCTTAAAAGCTTTATTTTTCCGAAAAATGCTTATAGCTTTAGTAAAAAATTATTATTAATTTGATTCATTAGCACATTTTTTTATGGTAAAACAAAAAAGCAAACCAAAGAAATTTTGGCTTAATGTTACTTTACCGACTGTTGTTTTTTTTTATTTTTTTTTTTTAAATAGGGCTCTGGAAATTAAGTATAACAACTGCCGCTCAACCCTACTTCGGGATATATCTTTTATAAAAATCGGTATAAGTTGAGAACCCCTGGATGGACTTTTAAAATATTGATGTACAAAATTTTTCAATTTGAGTGATGGTTTTCGAGATATGAAAATTTTTAAAAAATTCACCCCATTTTTTCCCTCAAAAAAACCGTTATTTTTCCTGAAAAAGGTGTTATTAACCTATAATTTTAATAAGAGTCTGTCTATTTGGCGGGACTCGCGTACGCGAAAGCTCAAATTAGCGTACGCGAAAAAAGCTTTCGGAAAACTGAAGTATTTTCCCCCGGGGCGCAGCTTCGTTACGCATGATTAATTTAGCGTGCGCGAAATGTTGCGTACGCTGTAGTGCATAGTAGGAAGTGCAGTACAACTACTACAACAGTAATTTTATATACAAGTAGGGGTAAGTGGGCGGCCTGCGGCCGCAGCTCAGGATTTAAAACTCCCAAAAATCCAACACCGGCTTCGCGGCGGCGATCGGCCGCGGATCATTCTATAATATATCTTACACATAGTTTGCAAGCCAAATTGCGCGCAGCGTACGCTGCAACACTAAATTAAACACGCGTAATCAAGCTCTCGGGGGGAAAGAACTTCTCTGGATTTCGCGTACGCTAATTGAGCTTTCGCGTACGCGAGTCCCCCCAAATAGCCATTCTTTTTTAATAACTTAATTAGGAATCCCCGTTTATTTCCTTTCATTTGATATGCGACATGTATCTGAAGTTACATCATTAATAAATTTTTATAGAAAAAACGAAATGGATCAAATCAATTTTCTTGAAATTTAAACAACAACAATGCCAGAACAGACAACAACAACAACAATAACTTTACTACTACTGCAACAACAACAAAGAGAACCAGCTACTTGTGCAAGAGCAGCAGCTACTTATTATTTAAAAAAAATTAACATAAAATATTTATAAATAAAATTTATTAATAAAATATTTATAATTGTGAGCGTAATTTGACTAGCAAACAATGTGTTGGATATAGTATAGACTGATTCGTGGCCGAAGCCCGCCATGAAGCCGATGTTGGATTTTTGGGAGTTTTAAATCCTGAGCTGAGGCCGCAGGCCGCCTACTTACCCCTACTCTTATGTAAAATTACTGTTGTTGTAGTAGTAGTAAAGTTGTTGTTGTTGTAGCAACTCCAACTCCAGGGCTGTAAATTGAAAAATAAAATTAATCCTTTCGCCTACTAGTAATTTGGGGATGTGGGAACTAGAAAACTGGTCGAGCCTAGTCCGGGAGGCCCAGAAATTGTGCTACCTCTACTGGGCGGGACCATAGGTCAATCGTCGAGAGGTTGGTGGGACGGGCGGACAGTTGAAAAGGTGGGAACTGTCGTGCGGACTTCCACTTCATGATGGGCACCGATCCGCGGTGCCCTCAATGATCCGGGCTGTGTAGCTCATAAAGATGAGTGAATAACCAGAGCGAAGTTGAGCCAGTATGCACCTTGCCTCCCTCGATAGTGATTTTTCACTGGGATTAATTTGTGGAGGGCGGCTATTGAGCACTTTATTAAGTGCCAGTGATTCAATAGCCGTACTAGCAAGATGCATATGCAGGTCATTGAGGGCCTCGAGGACAGGCCCGGGATCCCAAGAGTTAGGCAGAAAGTCTGCTATGGTTTCCCAGCAGCACCTAAAGTCCACCCTTATACACCTATGTGGTGATGGCATGCTGACCACCCTATTAGTGGGGCAAGAACTGCTGTGTTAAAAGGGTGTTGTGTGTTCTGACTCTCAGGAGCCCGGTCTCATCATGCAGATGGTCCTGGTCGGACATGAGGTGACACCCGGTAGCTATACGCAAGGCACTGTTTTGTCTGGATTGGAGGTTGCTCCACTGCGTGTCGCTGAGTGCCGGAGACCAGATGGGGACGGCGTAATTCAAAATGGATCGCCTTATATGTGGCGACCAGGGTCTCCTTGTCCTTACCCCAAGAGGTTCCTGCAATGGCACTCAGCTCACGGTTTGTTTTGCTTAATTTGGAGCAAACCTTACTAGCGTGCCTTAAGAATTTGTATAAGCTATCGAGTGTCACCCCAAGGATTTTCGGATATTTAACGGACGGAATTTGGTCTCCGTTTATATGGATATTGAGGGATTTATTAACCTCGCTAGTTAATGATGTCAAGAGCGTCGCAGAGGACTTCTGCGTAACAAGTTGCAGCGGTCATCAAAGAACCGCTTGAGAACAACGAGATGCGCATTGATCCTCTGCTCAGCCTCCGAAACTGTTTTGGCTGATGCCACGATAGTGCAATAACCAGCAACACCATGGCAATACCTACCTAGGGCCCTTGACGGTTTTGCTTTGCGAACCGCTGCCACCACTGCATCCTGAGTGAAAGGCTTAGGATCTGTCGACTCACGAAGACTCTTGAATCTCCTGAGTATTCCTCTACTTTCATTACTTCTATCTGTGGGGTGTTCTACGAACTGCCTACAAAAGTGGGAGGTGCACTTTTTACTGTCGCTATACTGACAGCTGTCGAAACTTATAGCGGTGCACGGGGGGTTTTCCTCCCCCCCCCGAGAGATCCTTGATTGTGGACCAGAGTTTTTTAGAGCCGATGGAGCACTCATCGAGGTGTCTCTGCCACAGCGTCCTTTTGTGCTCGTTCAGGTGGTGGAGGAAGACGTGTAATTTTATCGTCAACATACTCTGCGAATCCGATCCAATTGGCTTTGTGGAAGTTGAGAAATGTTCGTTTCTCAGCCTCTACAAAGCCGCATGGCTCGTGTATCGTTATAATTATAAGGATATGATCCGAACTGAGCGCTGTGCTCGCTTGCCAATCAGTGGGGTCGACCAGATCTACACTAACTAGCGTGATATCAGCGGAGCTACTGCACGCCGCAGTAACCCTGGTTGGGGTATCGTCATTGAGCGTAATAAAGTCCGCGGACTCAATTTGGTCGACGATATTAGTACCGCGGGTGTCGTTACCAAGAGACGAATACCAAAGCTCATGGTGTGCATTGAAATCACCAAGGACCAGATGATTATCAAATTGAACCAAGTGTTCAATGCAGAGGTGGTAGCTGGCCCCAACACTATTCACAGGGGGGATATAGACATTAGTCAGATGGATTTCCTCATCCCCTACCTTAAGGGCAATTGCCATACACTCCAGATGGTCATCTGGGGTGCGGGGTTGGGGGGATGGTGATTGGTCTATAGGAGACACAATTCTTAAAGACGAAGGCTAGACCGCCTCCGCCTCTGTGTGGTCTATCACGTCTAACTATGCTGTATCCTCCGTGTGTCGTAAGGTCGCATGAGCTCGGGAGTTTCGTCTCCTGGATTGCCGCAACCAGGATACCGTTGCGCGTCATGTAGTCCGTTATTTCTATAATCTTATTCCTCAGGCCATTGCAATTCCACTGCAGGACCTTGAATGCCTGGATAGGCGACGTCGCGAAGGGGACTCGCGTAGCAAGTTGAGCTTGGATAGGGGAGGGGGGGGGCACGGACGGACTGCGGAACTTGGACAGGGGGACTGCTAGTTGTTGTACAGCAACTACCCAGCCAGGTAGCTGTGTAACCTTGAAGACTAGGCAGCCTGGAACAGGGGGTAAAGTGGCACCAGTTAAGGCAACTATTGCAGCGGACAGACGCGGACCCTTTGCGAACTTGCTTCCCGCATATAGGGGAGGTCCAAATTCTGGCTCTAACTAGTAGAATACGGAGCAAGTTGGCCGGGAGAACTTGCCCCATAAATAAAAAGGATAAAACTGAACTCTAAAGTACAAACCTTTTGTCGTCTAAAGTACAAACCTTTTGTTGCGATTCCTGGCCTTCCAAAGGGAGGCTCTCCGGGACGTAGACCCGATCGCAATAGGAGAGTAGTAAAGTTGTTGTTGTCAGTTCTGGCATTGTTGTTGTTAAAAGTTCCTAATTTTAAGAAAATTGATTTGGTCCATTTTTATTTTTATTTATTGTATTAATTTAATTTGCAATTCATAAAGCTGAAACAGCCAATTTTCTTAATTACAAGTACTTAACATATGCGAGAAAAATAAAGTTGATAGTACTTAATATATTAATAAAACTTCGAAAAAGAAAATCGTATAAGAATATATATGGGTGATTCTTAGATAACTGTGCTTTTTCGAGTTGTAAAATTGGCAGATAATTTTTTTGGATTTTTGCAAGTTTCTTCATGCTATCTTGTGTAAACACACTCTTAAAACTCACCTTTTAAGTAGATCAACTACAAGTGTGAATTTACGGCTTTGAGGTCGAAATTAAGAAATTTTGCTGCCACGTTTGTGACATTTTAGCCACAGTATGGAAAAATTATGGTTTTGAAGCGTTTTGATGAGAGATATATTGCATATAATGGCAAATTTACACTTCAAGACTAATTTTGCAACAGTGTCATGTCTCCGGTGGTCCATTTTTTGTATCCCCTACCGCCCTAAATATCAACTATGGTTTTCTTTCCTCTGTTTTTATAGTCGTCTATGGTGGATTAGGATCTCCTAATTACGAATCTGATCTTGATTTTTTTCTATTACATCAGTATCCTTAGTTATCCTTGCTCAAAAGTGAAAAAATCACAGTTTTGACATCTACTTAACAAAAACAGCAACAAGTAAAATTAATTTTTGTCAATGGATTCAGACAGCCAAATTTATTAACAACAAGACATAATTTACCGTTTTTCAATTGGATTCCTAGTTTCCGAGTTATAAGCCTTTAAAAAAAGGATATCTCTCAATAGCACACAAAGGATTTTCTGGACCGAAAAATTAACAAAAATGGTAAGTTTTATTATTTGTATCAAAAATACATTTTATCTCGAAAATTTTAAGCTCTTGCAGACTAAAATCGGATGAAAAAATAAGGCTCTATTGTAGATTTAGTGAATGCACAGATGAAATTTTGATTATGATAATTTGCAAAGCAATAGTTTAGTAGGGTCATTCACTCAATCTAGCATAGAACTGTCATTTTTCATGCGATTATGGTCTGCAAGGTCTCGAAATTTTTCTAATTATATATGTTATTGATAAAAATGATAAAACTTGATTTTTTGTAACTTTTCGGTCTCGAAAAATACTTTGTGTGTTATCGAAAGATATCCTTACTTTAAACGCGTATAACTCGGAAGCTGGGAATCCAAATGAAAAACGGTAAATTATGTCTTGTTGACAATAAATTTGGCTGTCTGAATCCATTGACAAAAATTAATTTTACTTGTCGTTGTTTTTGTTCTGTAGCTTTAAGTAGATGTCAAAACAGTGATTTTTTCACTTTTGAGCAAGGATAACTCAGGATTCTGATGGTGTAGAAAAATTTTTGCATTAAAAACATAATTAATCGCCTTCAGCTAAACATCTGTATACTCAATTTTATATGAAAATATGTTTTTTTGCAAACTGATAAAAAGTGCCACGTTTGTGACATTTTTGATGCGCCACGTTTGTGACATTTTTGTAGTTTATCGCTCTGTGTAAAGCACGCGTTTGAGTTCAAGATTTTTCCGAAAGAATTTGGGGTCATGTATGCAAATCCTACAAAAAAATTGTTTCACGCATAAAATAAAATGTTCTACCTGCGAGTGCCGAGTGCCACGTTTGTGACCATAATTTTAAAAAAAAACTGTTTTTGTTTATAAACTGCCCTATAAAACGCAAACAGATTTCTTTTTGGACGCGTCTAGACATGCTGACCTTTGGGTGATGGATAGTGATCAGAATTAATGCATATGTGTTGCAATCTATTGACTGAAACAGTAGTACCATGCAGTAGTAGCATAATGCTTTGAAGAAATTTTTTTTTTCCAAAACTAGGGGACAGTTTTCAATTCGAAATTGTGCCCTCTAAAAATTATTTAAAACTGCAGATGAGCTCAGAATATTGTAGCCTTAAGTATTTACTTAATATGTGTAGTAACTTGATTTCTGTTCCATTTCTGTTTTTTGGTCGTTTTTCATCGGTTTGTGTATAAAAAGTAGGGGTAGGACATGCCACGTTTGTGACATTTGGGGTATATTTGCAAACTTTCAAAGTAGATCAATCAATATTTGGTGGTAAAATTGATACGCTCTATTAGAAAAGCATAGTTTCTAACTTATAGCGTAATTTTTTGTGAAAAAAAAGCCTACTGTATAGGTGAAATCGCCAGAGGACACAAAAAGTACAGTTATCTGAGAATCACCCATATATACCTGTAAATATACATACTAGGGATTCCAATTTTGGGACTTTTTGCGATCCCGGGATTTCGGGATCAGAAATTTTTGAATCCCGGGATCCCGGGATTTTTCGGGATTTGTATGAACTTTTTTTCTTCCTAAATAAAGCAGAATTTAGCATTAAAAATTCCTAATATTTTGTCTTATATACCTCTTCTACACCCTTACAAAGATTTTTTATTTAAAAGAGTCAAAAATATTAAAGAACAATTTCTTAAAGCAGGTACATTTTATTAAGCAATTCACGCCTTTTTTAAAAAACAAAAATTCATAAATACTTATTTACTACAAAAACAAACATAAAGGAACATTGCAGCATTATATGCTTAGTTAAATACATATATAAAATATCATATATATTTAATTATATAAAATAGTGAGATCAATAAGTTTTTGACTTGAAAAAATTTGGTATTTTTAATCAGTCTTATTATTATTAAAATATGACTTTAAGAAAATTAAAGCATTGATCGTTATATCATCCAACTTAGATCTAAATTTATTGCATATATAACCTGCACACGAAAAGCATCTTTCTGATTCAACACTTGTTGGTTGAATTGAAGAAAGATAATCGAACGTTTTCTGGAGGAAATAACCTCTATCACCACCATTACAAAATATATCAATTTCTTTCATTAAAACGTCGGATAAATTATAAGACTTTCTAGAAAATAAATTTTTTGATGTGTTATTCAAAACTAGATTTAATTTTTCTTTCAAGTTTTTTGCTGCGTTTACTTTAATTGTATGGCTATTGTCCTCAATTTCAACAGAAGTTTCAGTTTCAAATCTAGAGAGAATACGTTTTATCTCTACTTTAATGCAATTTAAAGATGGAGCTTCACAGAAGTCATAGTTTTGCTCAAAAATATTATTAGGATTTATCAAAAATGAAAAAACGTCAGATAAAATTGTTCTGCGTTCTTTAATTCGTTCCACGAGCTTAGCATAAATGATATTACTCAAAGCAGATCTATCTTTTTTTATTTCTTCAAGCATAAAATTTAGTGCCACATCGCATTTATACAAATTCATGTCGCGGGCGCATAAGGCTTCAATAGTGATTTTGATTGGCTGAAGGATACCAGCTAATTGTTTGATAATTTTAATTTCGCTACTGTGGATCGAAGGAACTTTTAAGTCAATACAAGCTTTTTTTATGCTACTCTCAAGCATAATAAAGCGCTGCAGCATATCTAAAAGACTGCTCCATCTCGTTTTGCAATCTAAGATTAACTTCAGCTCTTTATTATGTTCAATTTTAACATAATTTTGTAATACTTCGTTTTTAGTTGGTGATTTTCGAAACATTCTAACAATTTTTCTAACCTTTGTAATAATAGCTTTAAGATTATATTCTTCTGTACACACAACAGGCTCAGCACTTCCACAAATTGTTACCCCATCATCATCCACCACATCTTCGAATTCTGTGTCACTGCATTCAGCATCATCATCCACTGAAATTCATATAAGTGTTAAGAAATTAAAGTATCGATTATATAAAGTACGTACTAGGAACTGATGGCTGGGATTCCTTTTTGTAAAGCACATCCACAATTGCCAGCTGCAAACCATGCGCAAAACACAGCTGCTGATAGGGTTCAATAAGCTTTCCGACTTTAACCATCGTACTTGCGCCATCTGTTGTGATAGCTACGACATCTTCAGAAAAATGCAGTTTAACTTCTTTTAAGCGTTCTTCTAGGATTTCGACACACTTTTCAGCGGTCATTGAACATTTGTACCTTACTAGGCCTAAGTTCCAAAGTTTTGACATGCAATAAAGATTTATGTTGAGGTAATGCTTATTCGATGTAGACGTCCACTCATCAAACACCAAGCTGAACTTATTACCATTGTTTTTAAATTTTTGAATCTCTTCAACGGCTTTGTCTTCAATTTTTTTAAAGTATTTAAGTACCATACTTCTAATGGTTTCTTGCGATTTTGGTACGGTGAAGCCGCTTGATGCCATCAGTGCTCTTAAATCTGGTGACTTTACAAAGGCGGAAAAAGTGAAGCCATCAACAGAAGTCATCCGCGCCAAAACCGCTTCAAGACTATTGTCTTTGTTGCATCCAAAAAAAGTTGTAAGCTTTGCCTGCTTATATGGGACTACCTTGGTTGCCTCATCGCGTTGTTGGTTGCTTGCAATTTTGATGGAGTGAAATTTTAAATGCGTATGAAGGCCTTTTGTCGACCCTCCTTTTGTTTGCAAAACTTGGCCACATTTTTTGCATTTCGCAGTCTCCTTTTTTCCTTCGTTGACCAAAAAATAAGACCAAACTGAGTTTGAATCTTCCGATTTCGTTTTGTGTGGAACAAAAACTGCAAACGAAGCATAAACAATAAGTCATGAAAAAAAAACTCACAATTAATTTCTATAATTACCTGAGCTGCTGGGAAAATCACACATATTTTCGATAAATCAACCGTTTAAAAAATTTTCCAACTTAAATGCGCGTATCTGTCTATTTTTTGACATATCAGATAAGTGTTGCATACAACAAAAGTTATTCAATGTTGCAAATTCGAAGAATCTTTAAAGTGAAAAGGGTAATTCTATTATTTAAAAAAAAAACTTGCAAAAGAAATCCCGGGATTGGTAGCACTAATCCCGGGATTTTCGGGACTGTAAAAAAGCTCGAATCCCGGGATCCCGGGATCCCGGGATCCCGGGATCCCGGGACTGAAATCCCTAATACATACATACATAATTTGAACATCCCTATACCAACCCATTGTGTCACCACCTACTACCAAGCAAACCAAGCATCGACTACACTAAAAAAAACTAAAAAACTAAGGTCCCACAATAAATATCCTTAAATTACTATAATGACTTATTGCAAACTTGCATGTCTACTTAACATCCTTTTAAAGAGATCATGCGAAACTCTAAATATTTTGAGTTCACGGGGAAGACGGTTCCAACATCGTTATACCCTTACTGAAAAAGTTCTCTGAAAAGATGAGTTGAAAATTCAAGGTATAATTATTTGTTGATTACGAACCGACCTGGAGAAATTAAATTCATTCGGCAGATATTTTAGAGTTTGGGTGTTGATTACTTTATAAAAAAAAGAAGACCATTCTGTAAGAAATAAAGTTTTCTACATTGCATCCTAAAAGGAGTTTAACATGTTCATTTATATGATCATGAATACGGACATTGTTTTCTTTCTATAAAAATTTATTAATGATGCAATTTCAGATACATGTCACATATCAAATGAAATAAATGGGGATTCCTAACTTAGTTGTTAAAATTATAGCTTAATAACACATATTTTTGGAAAAATAACGGTTTTTTGGGAAAAAATGGGGTGTATTTTTTAAAAATTGTCATATCTCGAAAACTATCACCCAAATTTTTGTACAGCAATTATATAGTCCGGTAAAATACCTTTCATATGGCATCAATATTTTTTAAATCCATCCAGCGGTTCTCAACTCATACTGATTTTTATAAAAGATATATCCCGATCTTCCGATTGTTATATCTCCAAAAGTAGGTTCGAGCAGCAGCTGTTTTTGTTACTGTTGTTGTTGTGATTAATTCCCAGAGCCCTATTTGGGTAAAAAAAAAAAACAAAAGTTGTTAAAGTAAAATGGTTCCCTATTTTAGTTCAGAGGAAATATTATTTTCATTAAAGAGATCTCAAAGATATTAACAAATTTTATGACATTATCTTTTTAGAAAATTATTCAACGACTTATAAAGCTAAATCGAAAAAAGCACTTAATCTTAACAAGAACTTTTACATTTTACTATAAGTTTTAAAAATTTTTTTTTTGTCTTATTTTTTTACTACTATTCGATAAGCGGAATTTTAGGAAAAATTAAAATTCATTTTTATTAATGCTCGCCATTTTATTTTTCTTTAAGACTTTCAGCGAAACCGACCAACATGCACAAAATCCAAAACGCAACTCTCTAGTCAAGCTAAATTCGTTTCTAACAGGCGCTTTTTCGGTAGTTCTATGTCACTAATACCATTGAATAATCTTAAGTCAAATCGGTACTAACCTATGCTTGTTTCCCTCATGCCCATATCTTTGGATGACATTTCCAAATTGCGCCAACAATTTTCCCCCTAGAATTGTCAATGTCATTTGAAAGTGACATTGATTCACACTATCTTTTATTCCGTTTTTGTGAGAGTGTTATTATAGGAAATGTCATGGGAAATGTCACAAAGAACATAGGGTGTTTCCCAAAACACAAAATAAACTTCGAATAATTATAACTTTGCTGGATAAATTTTTACTATGGGTAGTCACACGCTACAATCCATCAATCCGATTTTCCAGTTCAGTTTTCATAAAGCTATATCCCGATCTTCCGATGGCTATATGTCCGTCAGTTTTGCGAATTTCGAAAAACGGAACTAAGAAAAGTGGTTGGGAATAGTCCCAGAAATCTTACATTTTTTGGTGTTCTACCGATTACCAACCACCCTCTATATGGTTTATAAATATATGATATGATTTTTTACGTTTTTCATTTACTCGGTTTGAAAAAACGATTTTTTACTCAAAAGCAAGGCATCTAATGAAAAAATTGTTTAAGGCAAAAAATGCTTGGAATTTTTCAAAGAATACGTGTGAATTTTTTGAGCTATTTTATAGTTTTTCACAAATTTATCAAATTGAGTTTTCGGCTGTTAAGCCGTAAGAAAAATTCTAGGTTTACTCAAAACCAAGGCATCTACGAAAAAATTTCATGCGAATACTTTCAGAATTTTTGGAAATTTTTTTTTACTATTTTTTTATAATTTTATTTACATTTTTTTTTATGTTTTTTATATTTTTTTTTTGATCAAGTTTTGAAAAATTATAAAATATTTTGAACAATTTTGAAAAAATTCACAAGTATTTTTTTTGATAATTCTAAGCATTTTTTGCCATGGACGCTTTTTTCGTTAGATTCCTTGCTTTTGAGAAAAAATCGTTTTTCCGACAGCGTAATTGAAAAACGTAAAAAAGAAATCGATTTTGGCTCGCACCCCCCAAAAAATTTTTAATTTTCACACGCCAAAATTTTTTGTAAGAACATAGTCTTTATTTTAAAACTTCGTTAAGTATCTATTTTGTAATGAAAAAAAAAGTTATGACCAAAAAACATGTTTTTTTTAGCCAAAATGGGCCTTCAGTAGACTCAAAAGTGCTCCATTGGTTTTTCTCGGACTAAAAAAAGAATGATGCAGATATCGTTTTTAAGAGTCCTTCTAATTTTCGAGTCGATTTTGGGATGAACTTGAATTTCGAACCTATCTACTATCCGTAAACATCGCGACGCTCCAACATAAATTTTTATGGTTGCCACATGGTTATTTTCGAAAATTATTTTATTCTTTCGTATTTTGAATAAATTGAAATTTTTGGTTTCAGAAACGCTCAAGATAAACTTTTCTTATTTGCATTTAAAATTTATTGATCAAAAAAGCATAACAAAATTTTTCATAAAAATTCATACATGGTCGAAATTAAACAAAACATAAACTTTTCTTAAATTATACAGAAACTTTCGGTGTTGCCAACCGGTTTTTTTGTAAGTTTTGCTTAAACCATTTATTTTAAAAATAAAAATTTAAACTTAATGTTAAAACACTTATATAAACTTTTTAAAAACCCAAAATAAATTTTTAGGGCTGCCACCTGGTTACTTTCGAAAACCTTGTTTAATTCTTACTTTAATTGTACAAAAACTTTCGGTGTTGCCAGTACCGGATTAAGCCAAAAGGGGGCCCTAGGCCATTTAAATTTTGGGGTCTTTTTTTAAAAATTGTAAAATTAATCTTTATTTATGCATTTATAGAATAAAAATCTTCAAAATCGTCAGAGTAGAAGTCAACTAAACCGGCAATTTTTTCGCGGTACTCATTTTCTGTCAAACTACAGTCAGCCAAAAATGAAAATCTCTTCAAAACTTGTCTTCGGCTGTTGATTTTGATCTTGAGCGTATCGATAATTTTAAGAAAACCGTTGACACGAAAATAGTCTCGTTCATTTAATACAACTTCTGGAGCATTGAACATCGTTTGGGTATCTTATTCTTCGTCGAACTCACGATGCAACATTTGCATAATCCGTCTCAGTTAAAATTGATCTGGCTTTGTTTTCAAGCACCTCAAATTTATCTCTCATCCATCTAACAAATTTTCAACTGACGAGCACATCAACGCGCAGGTTTCCAGATCAATCTCTTCTGACTGCAACGCTTTGCTCGTTGCCCAAACGTTATTCAAAATATCGCTCCACAAAACAAGCATAAAAGCGAATTCGAAGGTTTGAATTTTATCCGCGATACATTCAGCTTCGTGTCTACTGTCACTGCTACGATTTCGTTGAAAGATTTGAGAGCCGCCTCAGTGGCGTTCGCATGACCTTCCCAACGAGTTTCGGATAACGATTTCAGTGCCTTTTCGTTTCCGATATGTTTCTTTAAAACGTGCCACACCGGTGTGTCGAGCTTGAGAAAAAAGTGTACAGTAATTGTACGATAGAAAAAAATTCACTGCGAACAAGCAGCACTTCACTGCGATTTTTCCAACTAGGTTAAGCGAATGCGCTGGGCACGGTAAATAAATCGCGAATTTATTGAGATTTAACAAGATTCGCTTGAATACCTGAGTAAATACCGGACATGTTCGGGGCATTATCATAAGATTGGCCCCTGCAGTATTTAAAATCAAAACGGCAAACCGCAAGAAATTCTAAAACATGTTCAGCTATCTCAACACCTCTATGACCATCAAAGTTTAAAAAAATTAAAAATTTTTCAACAGGCTTTCCATTCTTCACAACATATCGGACAACTATACTGAGTTGATCAACGTGAGCTGGAGTTGAATCGACTGAAAGAATAAAATATCGCGCGGCTATAATCTCCTGTACAATTTGATATCTAACTTTTGCTCCCATAATTTTAATCAACTCCTCACAAATCAAATTTTGATAAATAAGAGAGATTACCCTTGCCTCGGCTCGCGAAATTTTCGATGTAACTTTTCAAGAACGGGTCAAATTGTGGCTGCAATCACACGTCTCTTTCCAATAATTTTTCTTTTTTTGTCGTTGCGATCATCGCGAATTCTAAATTCGTTAGGAGCGACTGCAACAACAATTTCATGCTACTTGAACTCAAGTGCGTTGAAGCCTTTTTCGTTGCTTTCGTCGAGCATTGGGAATTCTAATTTTGTCAATGATTGTCATTGCGTCCCTCGAATTTTAAATTTTTATGTTTTCATTTTTTTTCAAAGCATTCTTGGACTTACATTTGCCAAATTTTGTGAGCTAGCTCTTTTAATAAGCCGATTGAATATTTTAGCTCTCAGATTTTCGTGGGGGCCCATGCTCGTCCGAGGCCCTAGGCCATGGTCTAGTCCGGCCTAATGGGTAATCCAGCACTGGGTGTTGCCACCCGGTTTTTTGTGTTAGTGGTTAAATCATATTTCGGTTCCGTTGTCAAAAATTTGAATAAAGTCAAAAAGTCAGATTTAAACAAAATTTTCGAATACAACCAACCCTTAAAATTTGTGTGGATTTTTTAAAAATTTATTTGAGCGTTTTTAGACTAAAATTTTATTTTAATTTTATACCCTACACCCAGGGTATATTCACATTGTCATTCCGTTTGTAACGCAGAGAAGAAGGCGTGGCAGGTATGGAAAAGTATATATATTCTTGATCAGCGTCACCTCCTGAGTCGATATTGCCATGTCCGTCTGTCTGGCTGGCTGTGCGTGGAAATACATTTTTTGGGAAAAATAAGCAAGATAATTCAATGAAATTTGGTTGTCAAAGTTAGCTCGAGGGATTGAAAATTAGCCAAATCGGTCAACGGACACTCCTACCGCCCATACAAAGAATATGTTTAAACTCAAAAATGAGAGCATCATTTGCGATAACGCAACCAAAATACATATAATTACTAGGGATAGTAAATACAAGCTCTGAGCAAAAACTGGTCGAATTCGGACTAGAGGACGTGGCACCTCGCATATAAGCAATAGGTTCAAAATGCTATACTGAAAGCGTTTCTTGAGACAATTCAACCAAATTTCACTAAAACACTTAAAACAGTAAATCCAAGCTCTGACAAAAAACTAGGTGAATTCGGACCAGATGGTGAAGCACCTCATATAATCAAAAGCTTCAAAATGCTATACTAAAAGAGTTTTTCGAGATAATCCAACTTAATTTCACCCAAATACAAATGCACGCTCTGAGCAAAAACTTGATGAACTCGGAAAAGAGGGCGTAGCACCTCCCATATAAGCAAAAGTTTCAAAATGCTATACTGAACGGGTTTTTTCAGATAATCCAACCAAATTTCATTAAAATATTAATAACAGTAAATACAAGCTCCCAGCAAAAACAGGGTGAAATCGCACAAGAAAGCGTGGCACCTCCCATAAGCAATAGTTTCGAAATACTGCGGTGTAGGGTATTTAATATATGGCCAGGCCAAAGGTTACACCCTTACTAGTTTAATTATTTATTTACTTATTTATTTATTTATTTATTTATTTATTTATTTATTTATTTATTTATTTATTCATTTATTTATTTATTTATTTATTTATTTATTTATTTATTTATTTATTTATTTATTTATTTATTTATTTATTTATTTATTTATTTATTTATTTATTTATTTATTTATTTATTTATTTATTTATTTATTTATTTATTTATTTATTTATTTATTTATTTATTTATTTATTTATTTTTTTATTTATTTATTTATCAATATCAAACAGAGATGACATCTCTTACAGACTAGACAACATTTAATTAACTAAAAAATAAGAATAACATAAATACATATAAAAAGGATCTTATAATTAAAAGCGTTCGAGTAGATATTGTTTAAGCGAAACTTAAAAAAAAACATGGTAACCCTGAAAGTTCATGAAAGTCTATGCCTTCAAATATTAAATATTATTTGGGGACAAAATAAGTAATGTTTTGGAACATTTTTCGGAGATTCACCCACATATTGAATTGATATAAATTATTTGAGTAAAACAAAAATGTGGTTGGTGATACTGAGAATGTTCAAATATTTTTAGAATGCAGTCATTTAATATGTGAGAATCGGGAACCTGCGTTTTTTTTAACACTCCTATGATAATTTTTTCAATCAATTCAGCCAATTAATGTTTTAATATGTTACTTTGTTGCAGTTTTTATAAAAGCAGGACGCAATTCGATGTTTTTTGTTAGAAACGTTTTGAACACTTTAAACCAGATTTCATCAAGATTCAGCAAAACTATTTGGAGTTTTAAAACTATAAACCTCAAGAATAATCAAAAATAATGTTTTAAACCTATTTTGAATCAAAGTAATACACAATGCAAGATTCTGCGGACGAGATTGGTTTAGAGACTTGGAAGGAGTGGATTTTAAATGCTATTGCTAAAATTCGGTCGCAAAAGCAAAGGCCAAGCGTTCAAAGAATTTGTCAAGCGATTGGAAATCACCACAAGTTTCATGAAGACATAGTTGCCGAAAAGCTTGAGGAAGCAGTTGATTCTGGGGCTGTAATTAAAGTCTATAACAAAGGCCTTCATTCCTACAAAGCTCCTGTGGCAAAACGTAAAATTAAAGTTGACAAAAATACAAATTTAAGTAGAATTGTTGCTAAAGCTGTACATGATTTGGGCGAATATGAAGGCTCTTCTGTAAAAACAATTCTAAACTATGTACAAAAATTCAATAATATTGAACTTGACAAAGACACAGATTTAAAAACTGTACTTAAGTATTCTATAAAGAAATCTGTAGATTCTGGATATCTGATACAGGATGGAAAACATTACAAAAAAGGAAGGTCGTTAACAACACCAAGAAAAGCAGCTAAGAACCAAGAGATTTCAAAACTGGTAAGTTTGTAAAAAGCATATGGGTATTTCCACGAAAACTTATCCTTCTTGTCGCGCACGTTACTTTTTTAAACTTAATTTTTATTAACTGGCATTTCCCGGTGCGCGCTGCTTCAACTTGGTCTACATAGGAGGCGTGGCATCACCAATTTTTCCAAAGGATGTTATTTGTCCTGATGCATTTTGCATATGGGACATTATAAATATTCGTAACCGGATAGCATTTTGTTTTTGCATCTCCGATTTTTTTGAAGCTTTTTTGTCTTACAGTACTAGATGAGATTAGCATCAAAGATTTTTTTATAAAGATTTTCAAAAAAACCAAATCAAAAAATTTTTTCATAGAAGTTTTGTTTTTTTAAGGAAATTTTTATAAAAAAACAAACATGTTTTTTAATTAATTTTATTTTTTTTACTAAATTTTTAACTTTTAAAACTAAATTGCTATTTTTATCAATGATTATTTGGTTTTTTTAAAAAAATTTCTAAAAAAACTTTAATGATTTTCATAAATTATAAGCCTATTTTTAGAATGAGCAAACGATGGGATCTATTTTTTTTTAAAATTTTTTTATTAAGAAAAAAGTGAGTGAACGAGCACTTAAATTTTCTTGGTGGCCTGAAGAGGGTAAAAATGTTCACCGTCCCACAGTAACGTTACTTTAAATATAAAAAAATTCCTCATTGCCGGGACAAAGCAAAACTGCCCCCATTAATGTTTCATCTTCAACATTTTTGTCAAATGTACGAACCCCTTTTATCCACCTTTTAAGGGAGCTCCCATACAAAATCTTACTTGTTATTACTATGTTGGAAATGGAGCTCGACTTTGAATTATACACCATTAGAAACGTATTCGTGTGCAAAGTTAAAATTATTTTAATTTTTATACCCTACACCCAGGGTATATTCACTTTGTCCTTCCTTTTGTAACGCAGAGAAGGAGGCACGGCAGGTATGGTCATTTTTTTCATCAAAATTTTTTACACTTAAAAATACTTTTGAATTTTTTTTTAAAAAAACCCCCTTTGAATTTTTTTTTTAAAAGTACTTTAAATTAAAGCATAATTAATAAGCTTTTAAATGATGTACTACTGTGTCCAAAAAATAAGGTGACATTTGAATTTAAACTGCGCGCGTCGAAGGATTTGGAGAATTATTTTTTTTATTAAGTTGGTAGTACTGTCAGTGACATCTATGTCAAATTTACATGTCAAAATATTCATTAGTGTTTGAGATACGCGTCGTTTTGTAAGCTGCTGAAAGTGAGTTTTTTCGTTTTTTTGCGATGTCGAAATTTGTTGAGCAAAGAATTTGCATTAAATTTTGTTTGCGTAATCAATTTTCTGCTGCGGATACGTTGAGGATGGTGCAGATGGTGATGAGGCTATGTCTAAAAAAAATGTTTACAAGTGGAACAGTGAGTTCCAAGCCGGCCGTGAACGTGTCGAAGACGAAGAGCGTCCTGGGCGACCATCAACATCAACCGACGAAGCTCACGTCCAACAAATCAAGGATTTGGTGTTGAAAAACCGTCGATTAACGATTAGAGATCTTGCTGATGAGGTTAGCATATCAAAAGGCTCGGTCAATACCATTTTGAAGGATGTTTTGGGCCTCAAGTGCGTCAAATCTCGACTGGTACCGAAACTATTGAATTTTTTTGAAAAAAGGCATCGCGTTGAAGTGTGTGAAACGATGCTTTCTGACTATCAGGACAAGGTGGAACGCATGATCACTGGAGACGAGACTTGGATCTATGCTTACGACCCCGAAACAACCGATCAATCGAGCGAATATCGTGCCAAAGGAGAGCCGAAACCAAAAAATTTACATAGCAAAAAAACGAAAAACTCACTTTTAGCAGCTCACAAAACGACGCGTATCTCAAACACTAATGAATATTTTGACATGTAAATTTGACATAGATGTCACTGACAGTGCTAACAACCTAAAAAAAAATAATTCTCCAAATCCTTCGACGCGCGCAGCTTAAATTCAAATGTCGCCTTATTTTTTGGACACAATAGTATGACTCAAGATGGGAATCGGACGCTAAATGGGAGTTTTTGGCTTTTCAAAAATCTTTTTCTACTCGAGAGGAAAGCATCTTACGTAAAAAGTATACTAAGCAAAAACTGTTTAGAATCGTCTAATAATTACGTGTGAATTTTTTTTGGAATTTTTTAAAACTTTTTTTTTCAAAATTTTTTTAGTGAAAATTTTTTTTATGAAAATTTTTTGCAAAAATTATTGAAAGGAAAAAAATTTTTTTCCAAAAAATTCCAAAAAAATCACACGTATTGCTTGGACGATTCTAAGCATTTTTTGTCCCGTACACTTTTTACGTAAGATGTTTTCCTCTCGAGTAAAAAAAGAGTTTTGCCTGCCGCGGGCGTTCAAAAGACAAAAATTCCCATGTAGCGTCTGTAATGAACAAATGTAAAAAAATGGTTAAAAATGCAATGTATCTACTTGCAGTCATAAACTGATGTGTGGTCAAAAGATTTCAGGGGGCGAGAGCCATTTAAGCCGCTAGCTTCAGTGGTTGGGGGGGTAAGTGAAAACTTTGACTCACAAAAGGACCATTTGGACAAACAATTTTATTATAGACTCTCTAGAGTTACTTCATTAAATACGGACCGGAACGACCACTAAACAAACAATCCCCTAAGTGATCGCTAAATTGTGCTAAATAACAAATAAAGGGACATATCAATCAACGCCAAATAAATGTGATCTTCACGATGTTAAAGAAGATCAGTGCTCCATGCCCACCCTGCCTATGGCTTTACTTTGCACAAAATTAGTTTTGTAAAGCCCCAAAATCAGCCTACTTATCCGAAACCTTTTCACATCATCCAAGGAAAACCATATAATTTTCTATTCCATCATTATAATTTTGTTATACCCAAAAGAAAATCAAATTTATCATAAATTTTTAAAAATAATGCATTAAAGCAATTTATAATAAAAATATTAAATTAAAATTTCACTTTTTTTGTTTTTAGATTAATTATAATTAAATTAATTATTTTAGTTACCTTATTTTAAATAGAAAAATTTAGTTTTAAGTTAATTTAAGTAGTTTAAGCTTAGCTTTAAGATTATTGATTTCTCATGTTTGATGTTATCAACTATTTTACGTAAGACTTAACGTCAAAAAAAAAACTCGCGTTATTTCTTTTACGTTTTTTTGTATATAGGTATACATAAGTATATGTATGAACACAGAATTTTTTTCTTTTTAAGGTTTTTCTATATAATTTTTTTACCACAATTTCTAACCAATTTTAAGAAATTTAATACCGCGTTTTTTAACAATATTTTCTAATTACGTTTATACGAATTTTCTCGCGATTTTAATCGAAATGTCACTCTACACCACTTTTTATTATACCCCTGATATGCACCAAAGTACCGCTTGCTCAAGACTGAACTGTTGACTATATAAAGCTGTTGTTTCTAGTTGGCAAGTTGAGTATGTTGAGAGCGAATAATTTTATATAGATGAAGGATTATGGATGAAACTGCCAGAAGTGGAACACTCAATCACTTTTAGCAGCTCACAAAACGACGCGTATCTCAAACACTAATGAATATTTTGACATGTAAATTTGACATAGATGTCACTGACAGTGCTAACAACCTAAAAAAAAATAATTCTCCAAATCCTTCGACGCGCGCAGCTTAAATTCAAATGTCGCCTTATTTTTTGGACACAATAGTATGACTCAAGATGGGAATCGGACGCTAAATGGGAGTTTTTGGCTTTTCAAAAATCTTTTTCTACTCGAGAGGAAAGCATCTTACGTAAAAAGTATACTAAGCAAAAACTGTTTAGAATCGTCTAATAATTACGTGTGAATTTTTTTTGGAATTTTTTAAAACTTTTTTTTTCAAAATTTTTTTAGTGAAAATTTTTTTTATGAAAATTTTTTGCAAAAATTATTGAAAGGAAAAAAATTTTTTTCCAAAAAATTCCAAAAAAATCACACGTATTGCTTGGACGATTCTAAGCATTTTTTGTCCCGTACACTTTTTACGTAAGATGTTTTCCTCTCGAGTAAAAAAAGAGTTTTGCCTGCCGCGGGCGTTCAAAAGACAAAAATTCCCATGTAGCGTCTGTAATGAACAAATGTAAAAAAATGGTTAAAAATGCAATGTATCTACTTGCAGTCATAAACTGATGTGTGGTCAAAAGATTTCAGGGGGCGAGAGCCATTTAAGCCGCTAGCTTCAGTGGTTGGGGGGGTAAGTGAAAACTTTGACTCACAAAAGGACCATTTGGACAAACAATTTTATTATAGACTCTCTAGAGTTACTTCATTAAATACGGACCGGAACGACCACTAAACAAACAATCCCCTAAGTGATCGCTAAATTGTGCTAAATAACAAATAAAGGGACATATCAATCAACGCCAAATAAATGTGATCTTCACGATGTTAAAGAAGATCAGTGCTCCATGCCCACCCTGCCTATGGCTTTACTTTGCACAAAATTAGTTTTGTAAAGCCCCAAAATCAGCCTACTTATCCGAAACCTTTTCACATCATCCAAGGAAAACCATATAATTTTCTATTCCATCATTATAATTTTGTTATACCCAAAAGAAAATCAAATTTATCATAAATTTTTAAAAATAATGCATTAAAGCAATTTATAATAAAAATATTAAATTATTTTAACATTATTCAAAAAAAAAAAAAAACTTAAATCCTCTAAACAAATAATACCCTTATTATTTTTGTTTATAATATTTGCTTCATATTGTGGAGCAAAAGCTTTAAGTTTTAGTATTAAATACAAAAAGTAGTAAAAATAGTAGTAGCTACTATTTTCGAAAAAAATTAAATAAATTATTAACGCATAATTTGAATTACTTTAAGACTAAAGTAAAAAGACAAATATTTAGTTAATTAATTCATTTTTTGTCTTTAGTTTTAAGTTAATTAATTTAAAAAAAATTGTTTTGAAATCAAAAGAAATTTAAATTAATTTGCTTGCATAAAGTAGTGCAATATTTATGTCAAACTGCAACTCCAAAAGAGAAGAATAAAAAAAACAATAACAAAAGCTAACAGTGAGAGAGATCGGTCTATTGCATTACTGTGAGAGTTAGTACTTATTTTTTAGTACATAACCTGCTTGCAAATGTGTAGAAAACTACAATAATATGAGCATGACCGATCAACCACTCTCACCATATTATGTTTGTTGTTGTTGTAGCACTCAATTCAAATTTACTTTTATGTATATAAAAATTGATAAATTTTGACTATTCTTTTTTTTCAAAATTTACTTTTTCTTTCCTTTTTTCTGTTTTTTAACCAAACATTTAATATTTAATTTCAAATAAACTCACTTTGTTTGTTTTTGTTGCTAAAATCCAACGATGAGGTACCCCAATGTTGATGACAGCACTGTGTAGAGTTAGTTAGCTTAATGGTTAAGAAAATTTTGAGTAAAAAAAAGAAAATGGAGTTTTCGTTTGAGCCGGATATCATTTACATGGTATTGGTAAATGAATCTTGGCCCAAATGATTTCTCACCACTACTTAGCCAAGTTAAATTTCTTTTTTTTTTAAATTTGAATGAATTTTCACTTTTTTTGTTTTTAGATTAATTATAATTAAATTAATTATTTTAGTTACCTTATTTTAAATAGAAAAATTTAGTTTTAAGTTAATTTAAGTAGTTTAAGCTTAGCTTTAAGATTATTGATTTCTCATGTTTGATGTTATCAACTATTTTACGTAAGACTTAACGTCAAAAAAAAAACTCGCGTTATTTCTTTTACGTTTTTTTGTATATAGGTATACATAAGTATATGTATGAACACAGAATTTTTTTCTTTTTAAGGTTTTTCTATATAATTTTTTTACCACAATTTCTAACCAATTTTAAGAAATTTAATACCGCGTTTTTTAACAATATTTTCTAATTACGTTTATACGAATTTTCTCGCGATTTTAATCGAAATGTCACTCTACACCACTTTTTATTATACCCCTGATATGCACCAAAGTACCGCTTGCTCAAGACTGAACTGTTGACTATATAAAGCTGTTGTTTCTAGTTGGCAAGTTGAGTATGTTGAGAGCGAATAATTTTATATAGATGAAGGATTATGGATGAAACTGCCAGAAGTGGAACACTCAATCAATTGGTTAGCAGGGTATTTATGCCAATTCTAGCCGTAATGTACCCCAAATATAAATGATGAATTTTTCTGAGAGTTCGTTCAAAATATGACTTCATCACTATAAAAAAATAATGCACTTCGAAAATCCTTACCAATTTATTGAAAAAGAGCATTTTCAACTCTGGATTTTATGTTTTTTGTGAAATATTTTCCACCGAGCAAATGTTTTTGTTGGAACTTCTACGTGTCAAGGAAAGATTTTTCTTCTTAAAATTTTGTGCAAATATTTTGCATAAGCTATTTGCAAAATAAAGTTATAGCCACGAGTTCCTTATAGTATTTTCATGCATTTCTTTATAATTCTAGGAAAGAAAAATTAAGTTGCGAACAACTTAATTAAAATTGGAAAAGTTTTAATAAGAAAGTTTTTAATATCGCGTTCAGCGTTTAGCACAATAAATTTTGAAGAAAATTTATTGAAAATTTTAACAAAATCATTTATGATTTGCCAGAACTCACCGGATAATTTTTGTACAAGAAAAATGTCTTTTCTTAATTTCACTGGAAAGTGACACAACTTTTCTGCTTCACGGCTCGATGAAAAAGGAAGTAAGTAATACTTATTCGAAGAGACAATACCTTTTCTGAGCGAATTAAGCAATTGGTTTCAATACTCGTATTAAGCTCGAAGACAATTTGTAATACGCCGTGGTAATAGATTTTAGTCTAAACGGTTTATGTATTAACTAAGAATATATTATTATTTTAATGGTTCAGTCACATACAAACAACCTTAAGAAATGATCATTACAAACCAGATAATACTTGAATTTTATGACAAAGTATTAGACGGAAATTCGGAAATTTTTTTGTCTTATATCTTTCGCGTGAAAAGTTCCTACAAGTTTACCCTGAAGATCTTCTAATACATAATAGTGATTGCCTATCTTTTCACGAACTCTAGCCTTTAAAAATACTGGACTTAATTTTGAATTAAAACTCTTTTCGAAATTACTTTGTGCATGATTTCGCCTAAAGACTTCTTGTCCCACTCTGAAAGTAACTGGGCGAGATCGCAAATTGTACTGTTGTGCGTTTTTGTCATAAGCATCCCTAATATTTTTTCTCAAATCTTTTCTTAATAAATCTAACTGGTCATCACGATTTAATTGGCATGCCGATTCTTCTAAAAGTTTAAGATTTTTCAACATAGCATACGTTGAACCGTGTGTAATCATATCAATACCAAACAAGGCATGGTATGGAGAACACTGCAGGGATTGATGCAAAGAATTTCTTAATGCACAACTGATCGAAGTGAGGTTTTCATCCCACTGTCGATGATCTTTTTTTAAATAAGCTCGAATCGCAGCTATTAATGTTCTATTTACTCGCTCTGACGCGTTAGCTTGAGGTGAGTAGAGAGCTGTGTATGTATGAGTTATTCCAAGCTTAGTAAAAAATGCATTTAACTCATTGGACTTGAATTGTACGCCATTATTGCTTACTACAACCTCGGGTACACCATACACGTGAAAAATGTTTTCTAATAAAAATTTTTGGATCAAACAAGACGTAAATTTTTTCAATGGGCAGAGCCAATGAAATTTCGTTAGATGGTCAACAACGATTAGTAATCCTATAAAACCTTGTTTTGTCCTAGGATATGGACCTAAAATGTCTATATAATTTCGTTGAAAAGGTCTACAAGACTGTGCTTGCATTCCCATCGGAGGCCTAAGACAAATATTTGGACTTTTGGTTTCCTTACAAATGTCACAGTTTTTAATGAAATCCCTTACATCCCGCACCATTCCTGGCCAGTAAAAATGCCTTCTTATTAAATCTAAAGTTTTACCGATACCACCATGAGCGGCAATGACCGACTCATGTGCTCTCACTAATGCTTGTGAACGCAATTTTTCCGGTATCCATAGCTTCCAGGAAAACTGGTCCTGTTCAGGATCACCACTATAATGTTGTGTTCTAAAATACACAAATTTATCAGCAATTTTGATATCAGGAAATTTTTCAGGGTTTTCAAGAATTTTTGCCTTCAAAGTTTCATAATCGGAATCGTCAAAATGAATAGAACTCAAGTCAATTTCTGGACCAACATCTACCATTGCACAGATTTCCTCACAGTGAATTCTCGAAAGTGCGTCGGGAACCACATTATCTTTTCCTTTACGGTGGCTTATGCTAAATTTATAAGCTTGCAGCTTTAACGCCCACCGTGCGAGTCGTCCTTTCAGATCCTGTTGCCTCATTAACCACACTAGACTGGAATGGTCTGTAATGATTTCAAATTCCTGCATTTCTAAATAACATCTGAATCTCCTAATAGCTTCTATCGCCGCCAGACACTCTCGTTCCGTCACGCTGTAATTACGCTGGGCAGAGTTTAACTTTTTGGACATGAAAGCCACAGGTCTTTCTGCCCCGTCGTCTGAAATTTGAACTAATACTGCACCTATGCCGTAATTACTTGCGTCACAATGTACAAAAAATTTCTTCGAGAAGTCAGGGTTAATGAGCACTGGGGCAGACGTTAGCAAAATTTTTATTTTTTCAAATGCTTTTTGAGCTTCGTCCGTCCATACAAATTTTTTCTTAGAAGAAAGAGTTTCAGTAATTGGGAAGGCAATATCCGAAAAATTCTCGACAAATCGTCTGTACCATCCTGCAAGTCCTAAAAATCCTCGAACTTGTTTTATGTTTTTCGGCACTGGCCAAGACAAAATGGAACTAACTTTTTCTGGGTCTATCGCTATCCCACCGTTTCCTATTAAATATCCAAGATATTTTACTTCGGTAACGCAGAACTTACTTTTATTAACATTTATGGTTAAATTTGCCTGTCTAAACTTTTCAGCAATTCTAATGAGAATCGAACGGTGACTTTCGAAATCTTCAGAGGCCACGCATAAATCATCTAAATATCCGAACACGCAATGGCGCAGGTCAGGTGGAATAATTTCATCCATTAATCTCGACATTGTTTGAGCCGCGTTGCAGAGGCCAAAAGGCATGACAACGAATTGATACAACGGGCGTCCTGGAATGGTAAAGGCTGTAATCGCTTTAGACTCTTCCGAAAGACCAATTTGCCAGAAGGCATCTTTTAAATCAATTTTTGTAATGAGATTTGCCTTAGGCAGTCTCGAAAATATGCCTTCAATACTTGGCAGAGGATATGCATCCTTTTTTGTGAACTCATTGATCTTTCGTGCATCAAGGCACAGTCTTATTTTGTTAGGTTTTACTACCATTCGCATAGGAGAGCTCCATGCACTACTCGAAAGCTCAATAACCCCTAACTGCAACATCCTGTCGATTTCTTTATACATCAGTTGCTCTACAGCTGGTGATACGGGATAAAAACGTTGTTTCACCGGTCTTGCATTTCCTACGTCAATATGATGCTGAATCAACTCAGTTCTTCCTAGCCCCTGTTGTTCAAAATCCGGAAAAAGAGATTTGACATTTTCTAATTGTTTACGCTGCCTAGCAGTAAGCGGATACAAATTTTCTTCATCAGAACCAACACTTGGGGATAAATTTTTCTCAGAATACTCAATCGACGAAACAAAATTCGGTGCTAAATTATATATCTTCCAAAAGTCTATACCTAATATCAAACGCTGAGATATCGAAGGAATGACAAATAATTTTAATTTTTTGGATTTGCCTTTATACTCCATATCGACATCAATCCATCCTAGTACTTTTTGTAAATTTCCATCAGCAGTTTGAACTGATGAGTTTGTTTTATGGAAATTTTTTAACTTTGTAAAATCCTCAAGAGCTAGATCAGAACCTACACAGCTTATGTTAGCTCCTGTATCTAGTAGACCAGTTTCACATCTATTCAAAAAAAATACTTTTGCATAAAAACGCATGTCTTCATTGCTATTAAAAACAGCAGAAATAAGTAATTTCTTGGTTTGCTTCAGAGCTTTCCAAAACCTTCTAAGTCGCAAAGTAGACCTTTTAATTTTAAAAGTGGAAAAATTCAATATAGGATAATCTTCAAAAATCTTATGTTTAATCGCGTTATATTCGTTCCATCTCACGTGATATGAACGAATAGGATATAAAATTGGTTTGTGTTCATTTTCAAATAAATAATTGTTTTTTAAAATCTTGACATCAGATAATAATTTGATATTTTCAAATTTATTGGTTTCATTATTCAAAGGTAAATCACTTGAATAAGAAAGTGATTCATTGGAAAGTGCTCGACTTTCTAAATTTAACGGGTTGCCGTTCGGGTGGCTTTGAAGGGACCCGTTTTTGAGTTGTCCGATCGCCTATTAATACATTTAGTGGACTGTGGCTTATACGCATTTTTTTCGCCACAACCATAACAGAAAATTTTTCTTTCCATCTTGGTCGCAATTCCAACATTTTACAATTTGCTTTTGCAAAGCATCAACAGAATAATTTGGATCTAAACTAAAACTGTCACCTTCATCTATTGATTCGTTAAAATCGATTTCAGCCACGTTTCGGCGCTGCGCAAAATTATTATTTTGGCCGTTACGCGGTGGTTGGCTTCGTTTAAAAGCTTCTTCTGCCAAAAGATTTTCTCTTCTTTGACAAAGGCTGCGTAACTGAGCAATTGTGTCCACTTTTACATATATAAGCTCGTGACGAATGTCAGGCTTAAGATTACGAGTTACAATTTCAATTAAGTCAGAGTCGGAAATGTTTTCAGATAAACGATCTGTAATTGACATAATAGATTGGTAAAATGTTTCAAAAGATTCGTTCGGTTTTTGTTTACGGCAGCGAATTTCTTCGCGAAGGTCAAAATCAGTTTTGTAATCATTGAACTCTTCTTTTATTGCCCTACAAAAAGACTCCCAACGAATACCTTCGTTGTTAACTTGTTTATGGTAACGCCAGTACCACTCTTTGGCTTTACCGATTAACAAAACATGAAGATTATGACATAATGCTTGGAAATCATTATTAAGACTGTTACGCGTGCGTCTATGAAATGTCAAATTCAAATCAAAATAGAAAAATAAAATTTATATTGCAGTGCAATCAGGTTTAAAGCGGCATGAAAAATTTCTTAAACTCCGGCTAGGCTACCCCATGGTCGTGCTTCTCCCTAATCTAACTTGACGCGTAATCATAGTAATCATGCCATTTTGGTAGCTGTCAAAAATATAAACAAACTGATCATTTCTCACTACCATCGAAAACTAACTCATCAATTTTGGTGACTAGATGTTATTTTGTCCCTTGGAGTGCATTTTTCCCTCCCCTCCTATGGCAAATCCGGCACTCAATATTTGTGGAATTGCCCCTAAACTAAATCCATGTATACCCTTTACTCACCGCATATGCCCTTCCTCAACATTCCTTTTAAATGAAAAAGTTAGTTTTCCATTTTATAAAATTTACTTTTTAATCAAAAAAATGTTGATGATTTCATTTTAATTTTTTTGTAATTAATTTAGTTTACAAACCTTAAAAATAGAACCCTTAAAAAAAACTTATCTTTAGTACGCGTACTATTATATATGAACATATGGGAAAAAAAATTAATACTAATATGAGGAAAATATAGTGAATTTAAATTTGTTAATTAAATAATATTTAAATGAATATATATATAAAAAAAATCTTAAATACATGTTAGGATACTTAAATTTTATAACTGCTCCAGATGTCTCGGTTGCCGCTTTGCTGGTTACAGATTATTGTAGTTTGCTGGTGTCTTTGATGTTGTTGTTGTTGTGGCAGCATCGCTGTTTGTTTTTTTTTCTTGTAATTCAAAAAAATTTTGTTTGATTCTTTATTTTTCGAATTTGCTTTTTTTTTTTTAAATTATTGTATTTATTTCTTTTCTTTTTTTAATTATTTTCTTTTATATAAATCGGTGTTTTTGTTTTTATTTCTATCTGTTTATTACTGTATTTTATTATTCGGTTTTTTCTTATTATGTATTTAACTGTCACTTCGTTCACTTTTCTGCTGCCACAATTCGATGCATTTTTTCTGTTGTTGTTATTCATTTGCTTTTATGCACTGTTTTCTTATTTTTTTTTAGTTTATTTCGTCACATTCGAGCTTATTTTCATTTGCCTTGTTTTGTCTTTTTGTTGCTTTTCTTTTGTTGTCTTTATTTCTCAAACTGTCACTTTAGATCTCTTTTGTTTCGTTAAATTTTATGTTCTTTATTTTTTTATAATTTTTTCATGTTCACTTTTCTGTACCATTTTAGGTTTCGTTAAATTTTTGTTTTTCTTTATGTATCATGCGCGCACACACTGACACAAGCAGTTTTGCTGAATTTGCGGCGAAGATGTCGGTGACGTCATTTCGACGATTATTAATGGCGGCCCTTTTTCTTTGCGCTACCATCGGCATGCCCGCACCGGCGACAAAGACTGAATTTACGTCTTTTTATTGTCTTTTTCAAACTTTTGCTTTTTTTCTTTTTTTTTATTCGTGTCGTTTGATGCACGATTTATGTCTCGATTACGACGGAAGCGGCGGCGACCGACAATACGATAGACGAAACACCCGTAATCGGATTCGAGTGAACATGCGACCACAAGAGGCTTAGGGAAAAAATTTTTGATAATTTTATCTTTTCCAGATCACTTAATTATATTTAACTAAAGCCTGTAAAATGTCTGCGGGTAGACCTAACAATTAAACATTTTGATTGTTCTTATTTTTTCGTCAATTTTTTTTATATCGACTCAGCTAACACTCTACAATTACTTATCAAACTTTTTCAATTTCGTATCACGCACTCTTTGCAAATTGTTTATTTTTGTCTAGCCAAAAATTTGATTTTGTAATTTTCAATATTTTATATTGAAAATTTAGCAATCAATTGCCATTTTTATAAAAACTAAATTTTCTTTACGCGTGTCCTTTTCTTTTTTTTTCTTCGTCTCATATGAGCACATTTTTTAATTTAACTACCGCACGCACTGATTTTAAAACAACCTTTTTGTTTCGTCATTCAACCGCAACTTTTTTTTTCCGTTTTCCTTTATTCCGCGATCAACCCGTTTTACTAAAAAATCTGACTCGTCGTTTTTACAGTCCATCGGCAACTGATTTTTGCAAAAACTTTCTGATGCAATTAAACGCCGTTCTTTGTTCCCGTTTTACTTTGGCCTTCACCAACACTCTCACAAAATGTCACCTCATTTTTGGCCTTCAAATAAGAAAAAAATGTTAGTGTGTACTCACTCACAAACCCAAGCCAATGATCGCAAGGGAGATGGTGATAAAAAAAATGAAATTCCGTGTACATTTTGTGAGTGTGTTAGTGAATGGCATTTTTCGAACATGGAATAGGGTCCGTTTACATTTTTGAACGCTACGTAGCAATTAACCCAGAAGACAATTCGCTCGGTGCAGCAGTGTGCTACCACCGTTACAAGACTCGTCGCTGTTAGCGAACGAATTCAATATAAGAAATCTTCGACACTTATACTTTTTGACGAACCGTCAAATTTAATATTCCAATTTTGCATCAGAGAAGTAATCTTTTCTGCGCTCAAACTCGAAAAAGAATTATTTATCAAAGGACTTTGTCTGCTCACATATTCACTGTTAAGAATTGGGTTTATATTTGAAAAATTAGTGTTGTTAATACGTTGGTTTGGATTCACATGAGAACTGTTTGGTTGTAAGTTTAAATTTGACAGCATACGCTGTAAACTAATTTCAATCATGCTTCCAATTTGATTATAATCAATCGCTTGTGGATTTGTATTGCCAGAATTTATATTGTCAGAAATTGGATTACATGGCGTATGAGTAACACTGCTCCTCGGGTTAGCCGAAGAAAGTTCAATATCTATCAATGGAAGTGAATAATCCTGGTTATTTTGATTTGGATTCAAAATATTCCGTCGTGAATTAGAAACTGAAGAATTTACTGAATTCTCTTCATTTCTTCTAAAACCACGAGTATTATATCTTCTCGGAATGGCTCCACGACTACGCTCATTATTACGAGCTGAGTTCTGGTTTGAATTTGTATTACTTAAATTAGTGACAGTAGGTGGTATTTCAACCGTAATTGACACCAACTCATTAACAAGTGCAGTTCGCCTACAATTTGGGCATTCTTGTGCACCTTGAAGCCAATTCTCTATACAGCTTTTATGGAACACATGATTACAACGCGTAATCATGCAGTCTAAATCAGTTGACAAAATTTGTTGACAAATTGTACAAAAAGATCCCGCGTGAGGAATCAACGCTCATCATCTGAGCTATGCCTTACAGCCATACTCAAAACAAAAATAAAAAAAAATAATGAATTTCGAAAGTTATAAATGTTTAACGTAAACTCTTCGAGATACGAATGTTATAAAATTTTATATTCTTCAAAGGTTTTCCTTAAATGGGTTTTGTTGAACAATACGGATAAGTTATTTACACTGGACAATGATTGATATGTGAGAAAAAATAACTAGTTTATTGGCAGGAAATATAAAAACTATTTTTTAAAAATGCTGCAATTAAATTAACTTAATCTTCTTCCAAACGGATAGATATATATTATCAATATTCTTCTATAGTTCCAGAATGTTGAAGAAAGCATTGCTCAAGAAAATTTTTCGGACACATTTTCGCGTGAAAAAACAAAAATAGTGTATTTCCAGAAAAATATCAAAGCTTAACATGACAATTAGAATAAAAAAAACCAGCTTTTACATTTTCCAGATTCGCTTAAAGATGGCAAAAAGCTTACGGTTGAGTCATGCATACATGAATTAAATCAAAACGAATACCTTAATCAAATCGGTCGAAATCTATTCGGACAACTTGCCAAACAGTCGAATTTCCAGAAAAAACCAAGCAATCCTTCAACTCAAGATACATATGCATAAAAGACAACTTAGCTTCTGCAAAATTTTAAGTATGAAATTTACTAAACAGATTTTTGTACATAATCATTTTAAGAATAAGAATGTACATTTTTGTTGGAGAAACTTAGCTAAAAGACTTACGAGTCTGATAGACACACTTGCCTCATGGAAGAATATCTTTAAACTGTTACTGCCTAAAAGAAAAAGTAGCCTTAAGCTGTCGTTGCCCCACGTTGGGCGCCATTTTATGTAATGAACAAATGTAAAAAAATGGTTATAGATGCAATGGATCTACTTGCAGTCATAAACTGATGTTGTGTGGTCAAAAGATTTCAGGGGGCGAGAGCCATTTAAGCCGCTAGCTTCAGTGGTTGGGGGGGTAAGTGAAAACTTTGACTCACAAAAGGACCATTTGGACAAACAATTTTATTATAGACTCTCTAGAGTTACTTCATTAAATACGGACCGGAACGACCACTAAACAAACAATCCCCTAAGTGATCGCTAAATTGTGCTAAATAACAAATAAAGGGACATATCAATCAACGCCAAATAAATGTGATCTTCACGATGTTAAAGAAGATCAGTGCTCCATGCCCACCCTGCCTATGGCTTTACTTTGCACAAAATTAGTTTTGTAAAGCCCCAAAATCAGCCTACTTATCCGAAACCTTTTCACATCACCCAAGGAAAACCATATAATTTTCTATTCCATCATTATAATTTTATTATACCCAAAAGAAAATCAAATTTATCATAAATTTTTAAAAATAATGCATTAAAGCAATTTATAATAAAAATATTAAATTATTTTAACATTATTCAAAAAAAAAAAAACTTAAATCCTCTAAACAAATAATACCCTTATTATTTTTGTTTATAATATTTGCTTCATATTGTGGAGCAAAAGCTTTAAGTTTTAGTATTAAATACAAAAAGTAGTAAAAATAGTAGTAGCTACTATTTTCGAAAAAAATTAAATAAATTATTAACGCATAATTTGAATTACTTTAAGACTAAAGTAAAAAGACAAATATTTAGTTAATTAATTCATTTTTTGTCTTCAGTTTTAAGTTAATTAATTTAAAAAAAATTGTTTTGAAATCAAAAGAAATTTAAATTAATTTGCTTGCATAAAGTAGTGCAATATTTATGTCAAACTGCAACTCCAAAAGAGAAGAATAAAAAGAACAATAACAAAAGCAAACAGTGAGAGAGATCGGTCTATTGCATTACTGTGAGAGTTAGTACTTATTTTTTAGTACATAACCTGCTTGCAAAAGTGTAGAAAACTACAAGAATATGAGCATGACCGATCAACCACTCTCACCATATTATGTTTGTTGTTGTTGTAGCACTCAATTCAAATTTACTTTTATGTATATAAAAATTGATAAATTTTTACTATTCTTTTTTTTCAAAATTTACTTTTTCTTTCCTTTTTTCTGTTTTTTAACCAAACATTTAATATTTAATTTCAAATAAACTCACTTTGTTTGTTTTTGTTGCTAAAATCCAACGATGAGGTACCCCAATGTTGATGACAGCACTGTGTAGAGTTAGTTAGCTTAATGGTTAAGAAAATTTTGAGTAAAAAAAGAAAATGGAGTTTTCGTTTGAGCCGGATATCATTTACATGGTATTGGTAAATTAATCTTGGCCCAAATGATTTCTCACCACTACTTAGCCAAGTTAAATTTCTTTTTTTTTAAATTTGAATGAATTTTCACTTTTTTTGTTTTTAGATTAATTATAATTAAATTAATTATTTTAGTTACCTTATTTTAAATAGAAAAATTTAGTTTTAAGTTAATTTAAGTAGTTTAAGCTTAGCTTTAAGATTATTGATTTCTCATGTTTGATGTTATCAACTATTTTACGTAAGACTTAACGTCAAAAAAAAAACTCGCGTTATTTCTTTTACGTTTTTTTGTATATAGGTATACATAAGTATATGTATGAACACAGAATTTTTTTCTTTACACTTTTTTAAGGTTTTTCTATATAATTTTTTTACCACAATTTCTAACCAATTTTAAGAAATTTGATACCGCGTTTTTTAACAATATTTTCTAATTACGTTTATACGAATTTTCTCGCGATTTTAATCGAAATGTCACTCTACACCACTTTTTATTATACCCCTGATATGCACCAAAGTACCGCTTGCTCAAGACTGAACTGTTGACTATATAAAGCTGTTGTTTCTAGTTGGCAGGTTGAGTATGTTGAGAGCGAATAATTTTATATAGATGAAGGATTATGGATGAAACTGCCAGAAGTGGAACACTCAATCAATTGGTTAGCAGGGTGTTTATGCCAATTCTAGCCGTAATGTACCCCAAATATAAATGATGAATTTTTCTGAAAGTTCGTTCAAAATATGACTTCATCACTATAAAAAAATAATGCACTTCGAAAATCCTTACCAATTTATTGAAAAAGAGCATTTTCAACTCTGGATTTTATGTTTTTTGTGAAGTATTTTCCACCGAGCAAATGTTTTTGTTGGAACTTCTACGTGTCAAGGAAAGATTTTTCTTCTTAAAATTTTGTGCAAATATTTTGCATAAGCTATTTGCAAAATAAAGTTATAGCCACGAGTTCCTTATAGTATTTTCATGCATTTCTTTATAATTCTAGGAAAGAAAAATTAAGTTGCGAACAACTTAATTAAAATTGGAAAAGTTTTAATAAGAAAGTTTTTAATATCGCGTTCAGCGTTTAGCACAATAAATTTTGAAGAAAATTTATTGAAAATTTTAACAAAATCATTTATGATTTGCCAGAACTCACCGGATAATTTTTGTACAAGAAAAATGTCTTTTCTTAATTTCACTGGAAAGTGACACAACTTTTCTGCTTCACGGCTCGATGAAAAAGGAAGTAAGTAATACTTATTCGAAGAGACAATACCTTTTCTGAGCGAATTAAGCAATTGGTTTCAATACTCGTATTAAGCTCGAAGACAATTTGTAATACGCCGAGGTAATAGATTTTAGTCTAAACGGTTTATGTATTAACTAAGAATATATTATTATTTTAATGGTTCAGTCACATACAAACAACCTTAAGAAATGATCATTACAAACCAGATAATACTTGAATTTTATGACAAAGTATTAGACGGAAATTCGGAAATTTTTTTGTCTTATATCTTTCGCGTGAAAAGTTCCTACAAGTTTACCCTGAAGATCTTCTAATACATAATAGTGATTGCCTATCTTTTCACGAACTCTAGCCTTTAAAAATACTGGACTTAATTTTGAATTAAAACTCTTTTCGAAATTACTTTGTGCATGATTTCGCCTAAAGACTTCTTGTCCCACTCTGAAAGTAACTGGGCGAGATCGCAAATTGTACTGTTGTGCGTTTTTGTCATAAGCATCCCTAATATTTTTTCTCAAATCTTTTCTTAATAAATCTAACTGGTCATCACGATTTAATTGGCATGCCGATTCTTCTAAAAGTTTAAGATTTTTCAACATAGCATACGTTGAACCGTGTGTAATCATATCAATACCAAACAAGGCATGGTATGGAGAACACTGCAGGGATTGATGCAAAGAATTTCTTAATGCACAACTGATCGAAGTGAGGTTTTCATCCCACTGTCGATGATCTTTTTTTAAATAAGCTCGAATCGCAGCTATTAATGTTCTATTTCATAGCTGCCCGTCTAGAGTAAAATTATAAAAATTTGGCACTCGCATAAAAAGTCGTGGCCCCCATGTAAAATTAATAAAAAAGAAAACATAAATTTTTTAAAATTATTGAAAACAACAACCAGCAAAGATTTCTGAATTAACAGTTACTTGTGCGAGTGTTTTTTTTTTCGCAAATCTAAAAATCCTGAAAGTTCATAAAATGATCAAATTTGTTGTTGCCATTGTGTGTTGTTGTTTTTTTCTTTTCCATATGAACCCTTGCGTTTTGTTGCAACAACAAAACATACAGTCCTGTGTGGACGAAAAAACAACAACAAAACACAGTCTTGTGCGGTCGCAAAAAACTACAACAAAATTTACGCATATGTTGTTGCTGGTGGTCGATCGCAATTCTTCAAAATTTCGCATATACCGTTACTTGCGTGTGCGATTTTCATTTTCAAAAATTAAATTTTGCTGTGGCACGTGAGATCAAGTGATTTTCAAATAATGGCACTTTGCGATGGCACGCGTGGGCGGCTATGTTCTATTTACTCGCTCTGACGCGTTAGCTTGAGGTGAGTAGAGAGCTGTGTATGTATGAGTTATTCCAAGCTTAGTAAAAAATGCATTTAACTCATTGGACTTGAATTGTACGCCATTATTGCTTACTACAACCTCGGGTACACCATACACGTGAAAAATGTTTTCTAATAAAAATTTTTGGATCAAACAAGACGTAAATTTTTTCAATGGGCAGAGCCAATGAAATTTCGTTAGATGGTCAACAACGATTAGTAATCCTATAAAACCTTGTTTTGTCCTAGGATATGGACCTAAAATGTCTATATAATTTCGTTGAAAAGGTCTACAAGACTGTGCTTGCATTCCCATCGGAGGCCTAAGACAAATATTTGGACTTTTGGTTTCCTTACAAATGTCACAGTTTTTAATGAAATCCCTTACATCCCGCACCATTCCTGCCCAGTAAAAATGCCTTCTTATTAAATCTAAAGTTTTACCGATACCACCATGAGCGGCAATGACCGACTCATGTGCTCTCACTAATGCTTGTGAACGCAATTTTTCCGGTATCCATAGCTTCCAGGAAAACTGGTCCTGTTCAGGATCACCACTATAATGTTGTGTTCTAAAATACACAAATTTATCAGCAATTTTGATATCAGGAAATTTTTCAGGGTTTTCAAGAATTTTTGCCTTCAAAGTTTCATAATCGGAATCGTCAAAATGAATAGAACTCAAGTCAATTTCTGGACCAACATCTACCATTGCACAGATTTCCTCACAGTGAATTCTCGAAAGTGCGTCGGGAACCACATTATCTTTTCCTTTACGGTGGCTTATGCTAAATTTATAAGCTTGCAGCTTTAACGCCCACCATGCGAGTCGTCCTTTCAGATCCTGTTGCCTCATTAACCACACTAGGCTGGAATGGTCTGTAATGATTTCAAATTCCTGCATTTCTAAATAATATCTGAATCTCCTAATAGCTTCTATCGCCGCCAGACACTCTCGTTCCGTCACGCTGTAATTACGCTGGGCAGAGTTTAACTTTTTGGACATGAAAGCCACAGGTCTTTCTGCCCCGTCGTCTGAAATTTGAACTAATACTGCACCTATGCCGTAATTACTTGCGTCACAATGTACAAAAAATTTCTTCGAGAAGTCAGGGTTAATGAGCACTGGGGCAGACGTTAGCAAAATTTTTATTTTTTCAAATGCTTTTTGAGCTTCGTCCGTCCATACAAATTTTTTCTTAGAAGAAAGAGTTTCAGTAATTGGGAAGGCAATATCCGAAAAATTCTCGACAAATCGTCTGTACCATCCTGCAAGTCCTAAAAATCCTCGAACTTGTTTTATGTTTTTCGGCACTGGCCAAGACAAAATGGAACTAACTTTTTCTGGGTCTATCGCTATCCCACCGTTTCCTATTAAATATCCAAGATATTTTACTTCGGTAACGCAGAACTTACTTTTATTAACATTTATGGTTAAATTTGCCTGTCTAAACTTTTCAGCAATTCTAATGAGAATCGAACGGTGACTTTCGAAATCTTCAGAGGCCACGCATAAATCATCTAAATATCCGAACACGCAATGGCGCAGGTCAGGTGGAATAATTTCATCCATTAATCTCGACATTGTTTGAGCCGCGTTGCAGAGGCCAAAAGGCATGACAACGAATTGATACAACGGGCGTCCTGGAATGGTAAAGGCTGTAATCGCTTTAGACTCTTCCGAAAGACCAATTTGCCAGAAGGCATCTTTTAAATCAATTTTTGTAATGAGATTTGCCTTAGGCAGTCTCGAAAATATGCCTTCAATACTTGGCAGAGGATATGCATCCTTTTTTGTGAACTCATTGATCTTTCGTGCATCAAGGCACAGTCTTATTTTGTTAGGTTTTACTACCATTCGCATAGGAGAGCTCCATGCACTACTCGAAAGCTCAATAACCCCTAACTGCAACATCCTGTCGATTTCTTTATACATCAGTTGCTCTACAGCTGGTGATACGGGATAAAAACGTTGTTTCACCGGTCTTGCATTTCCTACGTCAATATGATGCTGAATCAACTCAGTTCTTCCTAGCCCCTGTTGTTCAAAATCCGGAAAAAGAGATTTGACATTTTCTAATTGTTTACGCTGCCTAGCAGTAAGCGGATACAAATTTTCTTCATCAGAACCAACACTTGGGGATAAATTTTTCTCAGAATACTCAATCGACGAAACAAAATTCGGTGCTAAATTATATATCTTCCAAAAGTCTATACCTAATATCAAACGCTGAGATATCGAAGGAATGACAAATAATTTTAATTTTTTGGATTTGCCTTTATACTCCATATCGACATCAATCCATCCTAGTACTTTTTGTAAATTTCCATCAGCAGTTTGAACTGATGAGTTTGTTTTATGGAAATTTTTTAACTTTGTAAAATCCTCAAGAGCTAGATCAGAACCTACACAGCTTATGTTAGCTCCTGTATCTAGTAGACCAGTTTCACATCTATTCAAAAAAAATACTTTTGCATAAAAACGCATGTCTTCATTGCTATTAAAAACAGCAGAAATAAGTAATTTCTTGGTTTGCTTCAGAGCTTTCCAAAACCTTCTAAGTCGCAAAGTAGACCTTTTAATTTTAAAAGTGGAAAAATTCAATATAGGATAATCTTCAAAAATCTTATGTTTAATCGCGTTATATTCGTTCCATCTCACGTGATATGAACGAATAGGATATAAAATTGGTTTGTGTTCATTTTCAAATAAATAATTGTTTTTTAAAATCTTGACATCAGATAATAATTTGATATTTTCAAATTTATTGGTTTCATTATTCAAAGGTAAATCACTTGAATAAGAAAGTGATTCATTGGAAAGTGCTCGACTTTCTAAATTTAACGGGTTGCCGTTCGGGTGGCTTTGAAGGGACCCGTTTTTGAGTTTTCCGATCGCCTATTAATACATTTAGTGCACTGTGGCTTATACGCATTTTTTTCGCCACAACCATAACAGAAAATTTTTCTTTCCATCTTGGTCGCAATTCCAACATTTTACAATTTGCTTTTGCAAAGCATCAACAGAATAATTTGGATCTAAACTAAAACTGTCACCTTCATCTATTGATTCGTTAAAATCGATTTCAGCCACGTTTCGGCGCTGCGCAAAATTATTATTTTGGCCGTTACGCGGTGGTTGGCTTCGTTTAAAAGCTTCTTCTGCCAAAAGATTTTCTCTTCTTTGACAAAGGCTGCGTAACTGAGCAATTGTGTCCACTTTTACATACAGTCTGTTAAATAAGAGCGTGGTCATTGTTGTGAGAAAATGAAAATACCCATTGCGAAAATTCTTTTTAATATTGATTTATTTGATCGAAAACTTCAATGCAAATACATTAATAGCAGGTCCAATCACCCCCAGCATCAATTATAGCTTGACATCTTCGCGACATACTTTGAACAAGATTTTGCGCATACTCTTCTGAAAACGACCTCCAAATTTTGTGAATGCGTCGAACCAGCTGTTTCAAGTTGCAGGGTCGGTTTTTCTGAAGCTTCATCTTCATTTGCGCCCAAACGTTTTCAATTGGATTGGCATCGGGCGACTGAGACGGCCAATCCAAAGTCACGACACCAAATTGTCTTTGGCCCATTCAAGACGTTTTTGGACATGTTTTTCACTGAGCATCGGTTTTTGCAAAGTACTTCGGTATTTCACACTATTTGCAATCAAATGATTACGAATAGTTCCGTGGGAGATATTCAAACCTTTTTGGGACAATTTCGAAGCACCTTCACGCAAAGTTAATGTTGGATTTTTCGAAAATAGAGCACAGATCAGTTTTTCCTGTTTTTCCGTCACTACACCGACAGACCCGCGATTTGGAAAGTCATCGACATTTTTTACTTCTTTGAAGCGATTCACCCACTTACTCACAAACTGTTTCGACTTTTGCATATACTTCGCAGCCGCCGCTTGGGTCATTTTGGGACCTTTGGGGTGCAAACACAAAAAAACGGCTTCAAAGCGCGACGCGTACGCGGTACTCATTTTGGAAAAATGCTGAGAACGCATTGAAAACAGTGGTCAGCTGATTCACTTTCACGAAGCATGAAGGACAATACTGCCCTCTGTGTGAGAAAAAAAAATTACAGCATTATACTTTACCGATCGCGAGTAATCGTGACCACGCTCTTATTTAACAGACTGTATATAAGCTCGTGACGAATGTCAGGCTTAAGATTACGAGTTACAATTCCAATTAAGTGAGAGTCGGAAATGTTTTCAGATAAACGATCTGTAATTGACATAATAGATTGGTAAAATGTTTCAAAAGATTCGTTCGGTTTTTGTTTACGGCAGCGAATTTCTTCGCGAAGGTCAAAATCAGTTTTGTAATCATTGAACTCTTCTTTTATTGCCCTACAAAAAGACTCCCAACGAATACCTTCGTTGTTAACTTGTTTATGGTAACGCCAGTACCACTCTTTGGCTTTACCGATTAACAAAACATGAAGATTATGACATAATGCTTGGAAATCATTATTAAGACTCGTCGCTGTTAGCGAACGAATTCAATATAAGAAATCTTCGACACTTATACTTTTTGACGAACCGTCAAATTTAATATTCCAATTTTGCATCAGAGAAGTAATCTTTTCTGCGCTCAAACTCGAAAAAGAATTATTTATCAAAGGACTTTGTCTGCTCACATATTCACTGTTAAGAATTGGGTTTATATTTGAAAAATTAGTGTTGTTAATACGTTGGTTTGGATTCACATGAGAACTGTTTGGTTGTAAGTTTAAATTTGACAGCATACGCTGTAAACTAATTTCAATCATGCTTCCAATTTGATTATAATCAATCGCTTGTGGATTTGTATTGCCAGAATTTATATTGTCAGAAATTGGATTACATGGCGTATGAGTAACACTGCTCCTCGGGTTAGCCGAAGAAAGTTCAATATCTATCAATGGAAGTGAATAATCCTGGTTATTTTGATTTGGATTCAAAATATTCCGTCGTGAATTAGAAACTGAAGAATTTACTGAATTCTCTTCATTTCTTCTAAAACCACGAGTATTATATCTTCTCGGAATGGCTCCACGACTACGCTCATTATTACGAGCTGAGTTCTGGTTTGAATTTGTATTACTTAAATTAGTGACAGTAGGTGGTATTTCAACCGTAATTGACACCAACTCATTAACAAGTGCAGTTCGCCTACAATTTGGGCATTCTTGTGCACCTTGAAGCCAATTCTCTATACAGCTTTTATGGAACACATGATTACAACGCGTAATCATGCAGTCTAAATCAGTTGACAAAATTTGTTGACAAATTGTACAAAAAGATCCCGCGTGAGGAATCAACGCTCATCATCTGAGCTATGCCTTACAGCCATACTCAAAACAAAAATAAAAAAAAATAATGAATTTCGAAAGTTATAAATGTTTAACGTAAACTCTTCGAGATACGAATGTTATAAAATTTTATATTCTTCAAAGGTTTTCCTTAAATGGGTTTTGTTGAACAATACGGATAAGTTATTTACACTGGACAATGATTGATATGTGAGAAAAAATAACTAGTTTATTGGCTGGAAATATAAAAACTATTTTTTAAAAATGCTGCAATTAAATTAACTTAATCTTCTTCCAAACGGATAGATATATATTATCAATATTCTTCTATAGTTCCAGAATGTTGAAGAAAGCATTGCTCAAGAAAATTTTTCGGACACATTTTCGCGTGAAAAAACAAAAATAGTGTATTTCCAGAAAAATATCAAAGCTTAACATGACAATTAGAATAAAAAAAACCAGCTTTTACATTTTCCAGATTCGCTTAAAGATGGCAAAAAGCTTACGGTTGAGTCATGCATACATGAATTAAATCAAAACGAATACCTGAATCAAATCGGTCGAAATCTATTCGGACAACTTGCCAAACAGTCGAATTTCCAGAAAAAACCAAGCAATCCTTCAACTCAAGATACATATGCATAAAAGACAACTTAGCTTCTGCAAAATTTTAAGTATGAAATTTACTAAACAGATTTTTGTACATAATCATTTTAAGAATAAGAATGTACATTTTTGTTGGAGAAACTTAGCTAAAAGACTTACGAGTCTGATAGACACACTTGCCTCATGGAAGAATATCTTTAAACTGTTACTGCCTAAAAGAAAAAGTAGCCTTAAGCTGTCGTTGCCCCACGTTGGGCGCCATTTTATGTAATGAACAAATGTAAAAAAATGGTTATAGATGCAATGGATCTACTTGCAGTCATAAACTGATGTTGTGTGGTCAAAAGATTTCAGGGGGCGAGAGCCATTTAAGCCGCTAGCTTCAGTGGTTGGGGGGGTAAGTGAAAACTTTGACTCACAAAAGGACCATTTGGACAAACAATTTTATTATAGACTCTCTAGAGTTACTTCATTAAATACGGACCGGAACGACCACTAAACAAACAATCCCCTAAGTGATCGCTAAATTGTGCTAAATAACAAATAAAGGGACATATCAATCAACGCCAAATAAATGTGATCTTCACGATGTTAAAGAAGATCAGTGCTCCATGCCCACCCTGCCTATGGCTTTACTTTGCACAAAATTAGTTTTGTAAAGCCCCAAAATCAGCCTACTTATCCGAAACCTTTTCACATCACCCAAGGAAAACCATATAATTTTCTATTCCATCATTATAATTTTATTATACCCAAAAGAAAATCAAATTTATCATAAATTTTTAAAAATAATGCATTAAAGCAATTTATAATAAAAATATTAAATTATTTTAACATTATTCAAAAAAAAAAAACTTAAATCCTCTAAACAAATAATACCCTTATTATTTTTGTTTATAATATTTGCTTCATATTGTGGAGCAAAAGCTTTAAGTTTTAGTATTAAATACAAAAAGTAGTAAAAATAGTAGTAGCTACTATTTTCGAAAAAAATTAAATAAATTATTAACGCATAATTTGAATTACTTTAAGACTAAAGTAAAAAGACAAATATTTAGTTAATTAATTCATTTTTTGTCTTCAGTTTTAAGTTAATTAATTTAAAAAAAATTGTTTTGAAATCAAAAGAAATTTAAATTAATTTGCTTGCATAAAGTAGTGCAATATTTATGTCAAACTGCAACTCCAAAAGAGAAGAATAAAAAGAACAATAACAAAAGCAAACAGTGAGAGAGATCGGTCTATTGCATTACTGTGAGAGTTAGTACTTATTTTTTAGTACATAACCTGCTTGCAAAAGTGTAGAAAACTACAAGAATATGAGCATGACCGATCAACCACTCTCACCATATTATGTTTGTTGTTGTTGTAGCACTCAATTCAAATTTACTTTTATGTATATAAAAATTGATAAATTTTTACTATTCTTTTTTTCAAAATTTACTTTTTCTTTCCTTTTTTCTGTTTTTTAACCAAACATTTAATATTTAATTTCAAATAAACTCACTTTGTTTGTTTTTGTTGCTAAAATCCAACGATGAGGTACCCCAATGTTGATGACAGCACTGTGTAGAGTTAGTTAGCTTAATGGTTAAGAAAATTTTGAGTAAAAAAAAGAAAATGGAGTTTTCGTTTGAGCCGGATATCATTTACATGGTATTGGTAAATTAATCTTGGCCCAAATGATTTCTCACCACTACTTAGCCAAGTTAAATTTCTTTTTTTTTAAATTTGAATGAATTTTCACTTTTTTTGTTTTTAGATTAATTATAATTAAATTAATTATTTTAGTTACCTTATTTTAAATAGAAAAATTTAGTTTTAAGTTAATTTAAGTAGTTTAAGCTTAGCTTTAAGATTATTGATTTCTCATGTTTGATGTTATCAACTATTTTACGTAAGACTTAACGTCAAAAAAAAACTCGCGTTATTTCTTTTACGTTTTTTTGTATATAGGTATACATAAGTATATGTATGAACACAGAATTTTTTTCTTTTTAAGGTTTTTCTATATAATTTTTTTACCACAATTTCTAACCAATTTTAAGAAATTTGATACCGCGTTTTTTAACAATATTTTCTAATTACGTTTATACGAATTTTCTCGCGATTTTAATCGAAATGTCACTCTACACCACTTTTTATTATACCCCTGATATGCACCAAAGTACCGCTTGCTCAAGACTGAACTGTTGACTATATAAAGCTGTTGTTTCTAGTTGGCAAGTTGAGTATGTTGAGAGCGAATAATTTTATATAGATGAAGGATTATGGATGAAACTGCCAGAAGTGGAACACTCAATCAATTGGTTAGCAGGGTATTTATGCCAATTCTAGCCGTAATGTACCCCAAATATAAATGATGAATTTTTCTGAAAGTTCGTTCAAAATATGACTTCATCACTATAAAAAAATAATGCACTTCGAAAATCCTTACCAATTTATTGAAAAAGAGCATTTTCAACTCTGGATTTTATGTTTTTTGTGAAATATTTTCCACCGAGCAAATGTTTTTGTTGGAACTTCTACGTGTCAAGGAAAGATTTTTCTTCTTAAAATTTTGTGCAAATATTTTGCATAAGCTATTTGCAAAATAAAGTTATAGCCACGAGTTCCTTATAGTATTTTCATACATTTCTTTATAATTCTAGGAAAGAAAAATTAAGTTGCGAACAACTTAATTAAAATTGGAAAAGTTTTAATAAGAAAGTTTTTAATATCGCGTTCAGCGTTTAGCACAATAAATTTTGAAGAAAATTTATTGAAAATTTTAACAAAATCATTTATGATTTGCCAGAACTCACCGGATAATTTTTGTACAAGAAAAATGTCTTTTCTTAATTTCACTGGAAATGTGACACAACTTTTCTGCTTCACGGCTCGATGAAAAAGGAAGTAAGTAATACTTATTCGAAGAGACAATACCTTTTCTGAGCGAATTAAGCAATTGGTTTCAATACTCGTATTAAGCTCGAAGACAATTTGTAATACGCCGTGGTAATAGATTTTAGTCTAAACGGTTTATGTATTAACTAAGAATATATTATTATTTTAATGGTTCAGTCACATACAAACAACCTTAAGAAATGATCATTACACGTCCGAATCCCATCTTGAGTCATACATCATTTTAAAGCTTATAAATTATGCTTTAATTAAAAGTACTTTTAAAAAAAATCAAAGTGGGGTTTTTTTTAAAAAAAATTCCAAAGTATTTTTAAGTGTAAAAAATTTTGGTGAAAAAAAATTTTTTTCACCAAGTAATATTTTTTTATAAAAAGAACACTTTAAAATAAATGGGACCACTAACTTAGATTTATCAATTTACAAACCTTAGTGTAAGCTATAAATTTTTGACAAAACACCCTTTTCATGAAAATGACCAAAAACGCCAACTTCAACACCCTGTATTTTAACAACAAATGGTACTAGGACCAAATCCTCCCGGATTGTTGTTCTTGCACACCGGATCTACCATATTGCCAAATTTAAGCGAAATCGGAGAAAAAAACCCTTGGCGTGGATTGGTTCATATATATTCTTGATCAGCGTCACCTCTTGAGTCGATATAGCCATGTCCGTCTGTCTGGCTAGCTGGGTGTGCGTGGAAAAACACTTTTCGGGAAAACTGAGCAACATAATTCAATGATGAAGTTAGTTTATTGACTGTTTTTTTGCTTGTATAGTACTAATGAAAGTACCAACGCGCTTTTTTTCCTAAAAAAAAAATTATCAAACTTCAACTCAATGAAATTTGGTACACTGCCTCCGTCATAAAAGTTAGCTCGTGGGATTGAAAATGATTGAAATCGGTCAACGGGCACGCCTACCGCCCATACAAAAAATATGTTCAAAGTGCAATAATACGAGCAGTATTTGCAAAAACAGTAGCAAAATATACATAAATACTAGGGATAGTAAGTTTAAACTCTGAGCAAAAGCAAGACGAGTTTGGACTAGAGGGCGTGGCACCCCCATACAAACATAAGTTTCAAAATGTTGTACTGAAAACGTTTTTTGTGGTAACCCAACCAAATTGCATTCAAATACTCGGATCAATAAATGCAAGCTTTGAAAAAAAAACGAGTTGAACTCGGACAAGAGGGCGTGGCACCTTCGATATCAGCAAAAGTTACAAAATGTTATACTGAAAGCGGTTTTTGAGATAATCCAACCAAACTGCACTCAAATACTCAGATCAATAAATGCAAGCTCTGAGAAAAAACAAGGCGAACTCGAACAATAGGGCGTGGCACCTTTCATACAAACAACAGTTTCAAAATGATATACAGTGAAAGTCGCCTATAACGACTCCGCTTATAACGTCGAACCGCTTATAACGACCCTTTCACAGTTGTTTGGTTGGTTTCTTCATAAACCTTACGAGCATTTTGTCGGTTAAAACGACCGTCGGATATAGCGACGAGCCGGATGTAACGACCGCACTTTGTTACACATTTGTTTTTTTGAAAATGAATAAAAAAAAAAAAGTGAAAATGAGTAGGTTTTTTAAGAATTTTATTTGAACTTTTTTCGTTGAGAAGAAAATGAATTTTTGCGTTTTTTTTTTTTAAATTAGCAACAAGCAAAAACGAAAAAAGTAATTTTCAATGTAAATTACAATGTTGAATCCGAATCTGGCCTCAGTAGGAGAGATTTCCTTGTTCTATTAGAAACCCCCAAATGTATAAAAAAAAAAATTTAAATAATAATAATGTGATAACCACAAAAATCTCGAAAAACCAAACTTTAAGGGTAAGATTTCTCAAAAACCGTACAAGATATTGAAATTCCACGGTTCCGCATTGAAATTTACATTAACACAATATTTCGTTAACGCGATCAGGTAGATTTTTCGAAAATACTATTTTTGAGTCTGCAAACAAATGGTACGATTATTTCTGTTAAACCTTTTTTTTTTTTTTTTTTGATTCAGAATCAATGTGAAGACCATTTGGTAACTGAAATTCAACCCTGAAAACCGATTAGCTCGTTGACCGATTTTAAGAAGCTTTTTCTGTATATTTGGACTCCAGTGAATAACTTTGCATAAAAAAACTGGGACTGGGACGACATCGAGGTAAAACCTAGTTCAAATGAGTTGTTATGTTTTTACTGCATGCAAAAAAGGGTTAATTCAGTTTTGTTTTTAAAGAATTTCATTGAGTACGTAGTTTTAAAAAATTGACGGCAAATGCAAACACCGTTTTTTTCTTTATTTATTAGCGTTAATATCGGATATAACGACCGCCGGTTAAAGCGACCGGTTTTGCGTGGTCCCTTGACCGTCGTTATAAGCGACTTTCACTGTACTGAAAATGTTTTTTGAGATAATCCAACCAAATTTCACCTAAACACTAAAAACATTGCAAACATATAAGCGAAAGTTTCAAAATGCTATACTGAAAGATTTTTTTAAGAAGACCTAACCGAATGTCACTCAAACATTCAGAACAGTAAATGCATGCTCTATGCAAAATCTAGGTAAACTCGGAGTCGAGGGCGTGGCACTTCCCGTATAAGCAATTTGTTCTCATACTCTCCTAGGAGTTACGGAAGAATAAAACAATATTATTTATTTTAATAAAAACTTGTATGTACAAGAATATTGCATAGTATTTATCAACTAATTGCTTAATAATTGTAGCAATATATAATTAGGGTATTAATTTATTTACAGTGTATTTAACTTTGTATATTATTTCTCTTAGTGTAGTTTCAATCATGAATCTATTACGTTTTTATACATTTTCTAGATTATTCTTTATACCTATATTTGTCTCTTTCTGACATATGCTTTTGTAATTAAAAACTATCCGTTGCAAATGTTTGTATATATTTTGCTATTGTATGTGTAAAACGCAAGAACACAAGAATATGAAAGAAAACGACAGAATAAAAGTAACCGTCGAGCTGAATGGTGTGTTTTATTTTAACTTTCCTTAGTGCCTACATAATATTCTTTAAATGCAGTGTAGGGTATTTAGTTTTTGGCCAGGCCAGGTATTAATAAATGCAAAGTTTTCAATATTAACAACAACAAAATACGCGATCACACAGAGCTGAATAGAGGATAAAGCACAAAGAGAAAAACAAAAAGTTGACCGACACTGACTTCATGATTTTAGTTTTTTTTTTCGTTTCACATTTGTCATTGTACCAGGGATGATAAATGAGCTTTTCTATATTTTACCAAATAGCAAAAAAAGTACTAAAACTGTGCAAAAAGTACCAAAATTATTAAATACATTTGTTGTCAAATTTTAACTATTGGGCGGTTCTAGTTTTGATAAAAATGTAAATAACAAAATTCCTCATTGCCGGGAGAGGGAAAAAATGTTCACCGACCCCCATTTATTTTTCCTCCAACATTTTAGCAAAAAAAAAAAATTTTTCAATTTTCGTTGACTTCCGGTGAAGATATGGGCGACCGGAAGTAGGCCGGTTTTGATGTGGTACCCACGATTTCTCGATTTCAGATCATCTGAAACACAAAAAAGAAATTGCATTTTAAAGTACATGTGAATGGCTATCTTGGGTACCAGAACTGGAAAAAAATATTGATAAATAAACAAGTAGTGCAATTTTGATAAATAAACAAGTAGTGCAATTTTCAATTTTTTTGGTCTTTTTCAACGTCGTTTTTTGTTAATAATATTGTTAAATATTTATTGACAGTATTGATTCTGGTGCCCAAGATAGCCAAATCTATTACAAACATTTAAAAAAAATTTAAGTAAATCGGTACAGTAGATCAGCCGGAATCGTGGGTACCAGTTCAAAAAACACTGTTCTGAGAAAAACACGTTAAAAGATTTCACAACAAATTATCAATTATAAAATTATCAAATTATCAAACTAGTTTTAATTACTTTCCGATAACATCTCAGGGAAAAGAAGGTTTCTACATTATTCTTGAGGGTTTAAAGTATCCGAAACGGGAAAAAAATTTTTTTTTTTTTTTAAATAAACTACCTGACTACTCCCTTAAGGGGCCTCCCATACAAAATTAAGATAGAAATAATCACCTTTGTATGGGGGTCCCTTAGGGATAAAAGGTTCTACAGGGTGGCTGATTCGAAGTGTTATCAATTCAAAACAGATTTTATTGATCAAACGCTATAATTGTTGGGAAATGTTCAAATTTTAAGAATCTACTTGAGATTTTCGATATGGCCACCTTTGGCCTTAACTATGGCCCGTGGACGGTCGAAGAACGAGTCGCATGCTGCACGAATTTGATTTTGTGGAAGTTTGCGCCATCCTCGTTGAAGGGCCACTTTTAGCGCATCAACGCTCTGGTATTTTTTAGTCAAGACCTTCCTGTCCAACATACCCCAGATTGAGAAATCCAGCGGATTCGCATCAGGCGAATTTGAGAGCCATTGTTGAGCAGAAATGAAGCTAGGAACGTTTTTTTCTAACCATTCTTGATTCACACGAGCTTTGTGTGACGGTGCCGAGTCTTGTTGGAATGTCCATGGCTTGCGACCGAAACGTTTGCGTGCCCACGGTAGTAAAGCACCCTCCAACACTGATTCACGATACACCTGGGCGTTTACTTTGACGCCAGCGGCCAAAAAAACGAGTGGTGAGCGCCCATCAGCAGTCACTGCAGCCCAAACCATCACATGCGGTGGTGCCTGCGTCCTGGTGGCCAAACGAACATTAAAATTTTCGTAGGACCTCTCTGTCAAGTAAACCCGATCATTTTGTTTGTTTACATATTGCTGGATACAGTAATTTTTCTCATCAGAGAAGACAATTTGTGACAGATTTCCGGCGGCGTGCAAGCGCAACAACTCCTTGGCTCTATCGAGCCTAACTTTTTTTGAGCAGGAGTGAGATCATGCGCCTTTTGGAACTTGAGGGCCTTTAGTCCGAGCTTGTTTGACAATATGTGTTGCATTCGTTCACGCGATATTTTCAGCTCGGCAGCCACTTGTCTGCCACTGCGTCTCGGATTTCGCTCAATTCTGGCCTTCAACTTTCGAACCATTTCTGGTGATGTTGCAGTTATTTTCCGACCACCACCATGTCGTTTGGCAACGCTGCCGGTACCATTGTATGGTCCGATACACAAACATTTTAATTCACTTTTAAATGTTTCAGCTCACGAACAATTGCTGGTTGCGATTTTCCAGCCAAATAAAGAGCAATCACACTATTACGTTTGAATTCCATTTCGAAAATTTTTTATTTTCAATAAATTGACGCGCAAATGCTTTTGGTTACTTGTTGACAATAGAATGAACTAACATCATGCCAATTTTTAGACAGCTGTCATGTTCCATCTGTCAGATAAGTCTATCTGAAGTTGGTAACAGTTCGAATCAGCCACCCTGTAGTATGTTCGGAAAAAATGTTGGTAAAAAAAACTAGTAAGGGTGTAACCTTTGGTCTAACCAAACATTAAATACCCTACACTATAGTATTTTGAAAATTTTGCTTATATGGGAGGTGCCACGCCCTCTTGTCAGGGTTCGTCTAGTTTTAGCTCAGATCGTGCACATATAGTCCTTAGTATTTGAGTGAAATTTAGTTCGATTATCTCAAAAAACGCTTTCTTGTCCGAATTCGCCTAATTTTTTCTCAGAGCTTGCGCTTAAAATTCGTAGTATTAATATGTATTTTGGTTGCATTGTCATGAAAAATGCTCCTAAAGTTGCATTTTGAATATATTTTTTGTATAGGCGGTAGGCGTGTCCGTTGACCGACTTCTCTCATTTTCAATCCCACGAGCTAACTTTAACGACAAAAGCAGTGTACAAAATTTCATTGAATTAACTTGCTCAGTTTTCCCAAAAAATGTATTTCCACACACAGCCAGCCACCCAGTCGGCCAGACAGACGGACATGGCTATATCGACTCAGGAGGTGACGCTGATCAAGAATATATACATAAGGCCAGGTCAATTTGTTCGGGAGGCAAAAAATTGGCAAAGAGTATAGCAACAAAACAATCTACGAAAAATTCCAAGAAACTTTGCACAAGAAACCATGGGTCTAAAATCAATATCGAGCCGCCGTAAATTGCGTTGAAATTTTGTATGTAGAACTTTAAAATATAATAAGAAAAATAAAAAATTCAAATTTTTTTTTTACTTTTTTCATATAAAATTATTCAAAGTATGTGAATTTTTTGTGTTTTTTTTTTATTGAATTTTAAAGTACTACATACAAAACTTCAACGCAATTTACGGCGGCTCGATATTGCCTTTAGACCCATAGTTTCTTGGGAAAATTTTCTTGGAATTTTTCGTGGATTATTTTGATTTTGAATATTTTTATTGACCGATTTTGGAAAAATTGGCTCTGTGGTAATACATTTTTTTATTTCGTAACTTTGGCATATTCGTCGTGTCCGAATCGTCAAACGCCCCAAAATTGTTGTCCGACAATGTTACCACTTGATTTTGAATATTTTTATTAACCAATTCTGGAAAAATTTTCTATGTTGTAACTTTGGCATATTCGGCGTCTCCGACTCGTCAAACGCCCCAACATTTTTGTCTGACAGCATTTTTTATACTTTTAACATATTAAATACTTTTGATTCGAATGAAAACCAAGGTTGTGTTCATAAATTTTTTTCTGGCCTGAAATCTACGACTTAGTGATAGCTTGAATGGTAAATGCCCCACCACCATACTTCCCCACTCTCAAAATTTTGTCCGACTCGACCTAAACATTAAATACATGAAGTCTTAGCAGTGTGTTTATGCATTTTTTTTTTGTACGCGGGCCCACAAACTCAACTTTTTCTCAAATGTCAAAACAACAAACATTTTGTCTTAAAAATGTGCCACTTGTTTTCATATTTTTATTCTCATTTACTAAACACGGACATGAATTTATTATAAACTTATTTTATAAAAGTATTTTTCGAATATTAGTTGGGGTTATTTGTCAGATTTAGAATTTTACTTTATTTTGTATTTCAATTAATCACTTTTGTTAAATCATTAAAAAGACACTTTTTTTTTTTACATACATTTAATATAGGGAAATAATTACTGTGCTCTATGCTCAGGCAGCTCAGAAAGAAATCAAAATGGAATACCAGAACCGTTAAGCTCATGTCATACTTGTGGAATATCATTACATACAACATGTGCTAATAATGCTGGAAACTGCAAGTCTCAATCCTTTGTGTTGTTATACATTTTAGTTACAAAAGGAAGCATTTGGCAATGCCAACAATGTACACAATGTGCTGTATGCACATCTACTGAAAAAGGGCCTTGTCTTCTCCAATGCTGCATCTGCCTTAGAAGCTTTCACCTATCTTGTTTAAACTCAACGCTAGATAAAAAGCCTAAAAATCCTTGGAGGTAAACTAGAAAGTTAATAAATGAGTCCAAACTGATAAAACTATTTTTTTTTAGATGCAAAAATTGCATTGAAGAAAAAGGTATTACAAAAAAAAAAAGTTCTCGAGCACCAATTCAACTAAACACTAAAACTGTGGAAACTCAGAGGTATGTATCAATTTCAATTTATTTATATAAATCTTTAAAGTACAATAATTTGTCAGATAGATAATCCAATTAAACTTAAAATATGCTGAAAAATAAGTTATAAATAATTTAAATATTGTATCACGTTGGTCGTTAATTTGTAAGTATGTATTTGAGATGATAGAAATAAAGCAGCCCAGCCGGAGAATGTTCAAATAGGCATGCGCTTATTTTATAATTTTATGCGTCGATTTTATAATTTTATGCGACAAAAAGTTAAAATTACCAAAATTAAGACTTGTAACGGGGGGGATGGGTCTACGTTTTTTATATTGGAAATATGGCGTCCAGAATCAGTTTTTTACAAATATCTCTTTAACGGTTACATTTAGAGAAAAATATTGTGGCTTATAAAAATTACCTTTTAATTGTTTTCGTACGACTTATAACTCAGGAGATATCCTAATTCAAAATTTGAAAAAAATTAGTAAATTTTGCATGCCGCTTATGAATAGGCACAGTGTTGAGCTTAAAATTACGGTAACTCATGAACGGTGAGTCACACGTTTAAAGTAAAAATACTTATTTATAGGAAATTACTTGCACCATCAGCTTAATTTTTTCGTATGACATTTAGTTAAGGAGATATTTTTTTAAAATAACCTGAAATTTAGAAAAAACCGTTTTTTAAAATATCTCCAAAACGGTTCGTTTTGGAAATTAAAAAAAATTTCTCGCATTTTTTAGAACGTTCAATTCCTTATAAGGATCTCTTCGAATAGTCTCAAACATGTCATAATTTCGATTTTGACCAAATTAACTTCTAAAGGCTGAAAATTGTTATACAGACTGTATAATGCATATAAAAAAAAATTTGGCCGTCAGTTAGTTCAACGTTAGAACAAGGCTTGTCAGCAGACTCGTGAAAGGCAACACGCTTTTTTTACTCAAGAGGGATAGTCTAGGTGCCAGGCGACACATTGTACTACTCATACATAACAGCTTATAACTTTTAGGATAGCTTAATTATACCTAGACCCCCAAATATCTCTTGGGAGACTTTCTGAATCGGGGGCGTTTCCTCTCCAGCTTTCCCAAAAGTGGTCAATTTGAAGTGGTGTACCAAATTTATTAATAACATATTGCTGTTTAATGAATTCAAAAGTCGACTTCGTGAAATATCCGAAAAAAAACTTGTCCGACAAAAATTTTGCTTCCATAAGGGGTGTCTGCTAAACTAAACATGGCAAAAAAATGACAAAAAAATTTAGTAATAACAAGCTGATTTTTTCAATATCGCTTAAAAATAATATTTTTACATTTTAATATTTACATTTTAATATTTTGACATTGTCCGACAAAATATACTTGCCGATTTTTCCGTCCGACAGTGAAAATCGGCTTTTCCACGAGTTAGTGGAAATTTATTAATAACAATGTTTTTTTTATGATTTTTAGTTTTTAAATGAAGAGTACAACTTAATGAATGAGTTGTCCGACAAAAAATAGGGCCTTTTATGTAAAAATGACAAAAAAGTACAGTCGATATTACTTTTTTATAGAATGTATGAGCATTAAAGTTGTAGACGTCCTATTTATAAATAACAAGCTGATTTTTTCTAAGTTGTTTTATTAAAAATCGAAGTATACAATTGTAGAATTGACGGACAAAAATTGTTTTCCGATTTTTCAGTCGGACACGTTTCGTACCCTTGGTAAACTGAAATTGAGTATTTTTTTTAATTGTAAAACAAGCGTTTTTATTTATTAATATCCTTTACACTTTTGAAAAATTTTTCGTTGCATCCTATTATTTATGTATATATATGCATGTACATGTATATATATACATGTATATATATATATATACATGTGTTCGATATGTAAATTTTTTTTCTCCTTATCGGGCACGTTTAAGGATCAGAAATTTTTTGGCGTTTAAATTTTTCTATGTGCTGCGTACAGTAGAACTTTCGTGAGTTATTTTCTTGCATTTGCTATTGCTCAGTAAATACTTATTGGAATTCTCAGTATATATGCAATTGCTACTTCAATGAATGATATCTCGAAAAGTAATGATCTGATTGGAAAAGTTAAAAAGTAAGATATAATAAGGAAGATAATGGCTATCCGTTAACGTTGACAAAAGTCAAATAAACTATCTCCTGGATCTGCACCATATGTTTAAAAATAGCTCTTTTTGAATTTTAAAGCAAAGATAGCACGGATCATATACCTGATGGAGAAAATCGGGTGTCATATTCGGATTCAGCGAATATAAATTACCCAAAACCATTATAGAGATCTCATTAAAAATTGTTTTCTCTCAATTTGCTGACTTAGATATCATATTCTATATAAAAATTATTTGCGCGCCATTAAACAAATATTTTTGTAGATAAATAAATGAATGTTTGTCCTATCATAACCTTGTCGTTTTTGTTTTCAAATCATATGAGAAGTTCAGTTATCTTGCAATTGCATATTTCAAAATGCATTTTCAGTTAGTAAAAAAAATTAAAAAAAATTTTGACGCCACTAAATTTAAAATATCTTTCAAACGGTTACTCCCAGAGAGAAATTTTGAAAATGTGTTTTGTAGCTCAAAAAATTACCTATAAAAATGTGTTTTTTTCCTACCTTTTGCAGTTTACGAGATATGTCAATTTAAAAATTTGACTTTACTTTTGCCATACATTTTTTCCATATTACTTTTTTTTTTTAAATGATATTAACAAAAAATTATAAAAGTTCATAGTATGATAACAAAAATTGATATATCTCGTAAACTGCAAAAGGTAGGAAAAAAAATTTTACATATTTTTATAGGTAATTTTTTGAGCTACAAAACACATTTCCAAAATTTCTCTCTGGGAGTAACCGTTTGAAAGATATTTTAAAAAAATAAATTTTTCCGACCTTTGACATTGAATAACTTTTTATGCGCATACGATTTCGCAATGGTCTTTGCATACTTTATTTTTCATGTATAAATAAAGACTATTCCGGTGAAAAAATGTACTTCGTACAACGGGAAATTTTTCGTCTTTCTCCCTTGTGCTATAGGCCTATTTGGGGGTAAGTGCTCTATATTATCGTGGATAAGCTTCAAGAGATTCACGATAAACAATAAACTAGCCACATTTTTTTAATTTAGTATGAAATAAATAAAAAAAATTATATTAAATCCCGTCACTTTTGAGGTTATCTAAGACCTTTCAAAATTACCGAATTTTTTATTTTGCCACGAATTACATTTAAAAATGTTCCAGTTAATATACCAATCAAATATGAGCTTAAAGCAAGCACTGGTCTAGCCGTGACGCTTAATTTAGTTGATTTTTTGAAACAAATCCAATGTTTGATCAACTTTTTTGAGGTTATGTCAAAATAATTTTCTAATTTGCATACTTTTCCTTAAAAGGCTGATAAATAAGCTATACAAAACCGTTTATTAGAAGTCTCTAACGTACTCCTTTCAAAAGTTCTACGATTTATTCACAAATTTCAGCCAAACCGTTCACTGTGGGGCGCTCCCGCACCACTAGATTTGTCCGCCAATAGTATTAAACATTGAATTATTATCTAAAAAATTATGTTTGTATATAGTCCGACGGTTATTAATAAAATTTAAGCTTTGCGTAAAATCTGAACTTTAGATAGATTTAATAAATAAAAAAATTGCTAATTCTTGTCGGACTGCAATTTGGGTGCATTATATTTGTCGGACACACATTCAATTAAGCATGTAAGCCTTTCACAAATCTATTTTTTTTTTTGTCCGACAGTTATTAATAAATTTCCACTAACTCGTGGAAAAGCCGATTTTCGCTGTCGGACGGAAAAATCGGCAAGTATATTTTGTCGGACAATGTAAAAATATTATTTTGCACGTTGTTGCGACGTATAGCGCTCTGATTAAGGTGGAACACCGATTTTGAGCTAAACTTCAATTTATTCGGTATTAAGTATAATTTTATACAGAGTTCATAAGTTTTATATGAGGTTATATGCTAAAATCTAAATAAATTTTCATTAGATTACAAATTCATTTTTCTTATAAAATATCTTACACTTGTGTTTGCATCTGACTTAATCCAGCGCCCTATCTCGCAACCAATTTGCCTTTGCACAAATGTAGAATCTTTTTCTTGAAAATGTGTGCATTAGTTAATGATTTTAACTAAAAGGAAAGAAACACGAACCGGAAAATGGCAAGTGTCAAACGTCATAGCAATTGCTGACAACATTTAAATATTAAAATTGAAACTAATTACGAACAGGGCTGGAGAAAGTCAGGGGCGGCTTAAATATAAATATTTCTCCGCAACATTCCCCCCTACGTAAACTTCATGCTGAACCGCATGTGGTTTACTTCTTAACATCGAGTTTCGCTAGCTTTACGACCGGTCTGGTAACGAGACCCTTCATAGTTCTCACCACCGCACTGCGTACCTGACCATCCTTCGCCTTATGCACATCTACTACAACGCCTTTGGGCCATGAACTTCTCTTACTCGTTTCATCGACTATAATAACGACGTCAGAAACTTCAATTGGATTAGGAGTTTTTGTAAACCATTTTGTTCGCCTCGTAAGACAAGGCAAATATTCTCTTACCCAGCGCCTCCAAAATTGGTCAGCCATTTGACCAGCAATTCTAAAGTTTTTTCTTAAAACCGCACCACTACCATCATCACAACCCTTTTCGCGTATTCCATTTGAGCAACCAAGAAGAAAGTGGTTAGGCGTTAACGCCTCGCTCTCCGCTGAGTCCAGTGGCACATACGTTAGTGGCCTTGAGTTTAAAATGCTCTCTACATCTGCCATTGCTGCTCTTAAAATTTCTTCTCGAAGACCCGTTTGCGGTAAAATGTCCATCAAAACCGATTTTACCGACCACCCATGTGGGGTGCAGCGGGTGGTATTTTAGTGTATAGTTTATACAAATTTAGCAAGTTATTTATACAAGTTAACACTACAGTATGAAGGACCATTGAATTTCCGGGTAATCTCGTTCCAGCGTATTTGTTGAAAGTTTCTCCATTTCTTGCAGCAACAAGCGGCTGGCACCACGAAAATTTGTACCGTTGTCCGAAAAAATGCACTTCGGTGTCCCTCGACGCGCAATAAACAATTTTAAAACGAGTACAAATGAATCAGTAGAAAGCGATGGCGTAATTTCAATATGGACAGCTCTTGTTGTGAGGCGCGTGAAAAGAACGCTCCAGCGCTTCTCCCTCCTTCGACCAACGGCTACATCCAGCGGACCAAAATAATCCACAACCGCGTAAGTAAACGGCATCGTAAATGCAGCCTATCTTTCCGGTGGCAAATTGCCCATTTCTGGTGCATATGGCTCGACTCGTCTATTGCTGCAAAGTTGACAATTTTTAGCTGTAGAACTTACCAGTGCTCGCAAGCCAGGAATAAAAAACTTTTGCCGCATTTCATTTACCACAATTTCCTTGTGGTGGTGGTGAAATTTCCTGTGATAAAATTCAGCAATGAGACGTGTCACCGCGTGATTGCGTGGCAAAATAATAGGCCGCTTTGTGTCCATTGCTATGTCAGCAGCAGCATCGATGCGCCCTTTTACTCTAAGCAGACCCTTTTCATCTAAATACGGCGAGCATTTATATAGCGCACTTTTGCGGCTGACCTGATTTACCGCTGATTTCAAGCAATTTATCTCTTCACCGAAAGTTTCTTCTTGACAATTTCGAAATATTACAGACTCTATACCGCAGATATCTTTAATATTCAGCAGACATCCAACATCCAACGTTCGCGCTTGCTTATTTACCAATGCTCTTAAATACTGCAGCACGTACCCTTGCACTCGCCGCAATTTTTCCCATCTACTGAATCTTGTAGCGTCTGGCGAAATCGCAGCCAATGAAGTTGCAACTTCGGTTTCTATATCGATATGGCACAGCATCTCTTTAATTTCTTCTGTTGGTCCGGCTAACTGAGTTATCGGCCATTCAGTTTCACATTGAATCAAAAATTCAGGGCCTGTAAACCATCGTGACTGACTATTAAATTCAGGCACTCTGCTCCATTTCGTACCTTCGTCTGCCACATTTTCGGCTGTGGGTACCCATCTCCACTCAATTATGTTCGATTCCTCCAGAATTTCACCAATTCGTAGCGCCACAAACTGCTTAAATTTTCTTGCGTCTGACCGTATCCAATACAGCACATCTTTAGAGTCAGACCGAAATACCCGCCTGTCAATTTTGATTGAAAGCTAATTTTTTATAAATTTCGCTAAGCGGAGACCTAAAATTGCTGCCATGAGTTCCGTTCTAGGAATCGATATGGGCTTAAGGGGTGCCACACGCGTCTGTAGGCCACTAGGCTGCAGCTTACTAAACCTTTATTAATAGCTCGCAAATACGCGACCGCTGCGTATGCGTTGACGCTGGCGTCTACAAAGATGTGTAGTTGAATATTCTGACCGCTACTAACAAGTGGATAGCAACGTGGCAGTCGTATGCTGCCGATTGATGGGAGACATCTAACCCACTGCCACCACTTATTCCGTTCTGCGATTTGGATAGGCTGGTCCCATGATACTCCAGAGCGCCAGATCTCCTGCAAAATAATTTTAGCATAAATTATATAAAATCCTAATATTCCAAGGGGGTCGAAAATTGTCATAACGATACGCAAAATTTGTCTTTTTGTAGGCGCCATGTTTTCGTTGAAAACGTCTTCATTAAATTTTTGAACAAACGTCAGCTCATCGGAGCTCGGTAGCCACCACATGCCAAGCACTTTTTCATACTTTGAATCTGGCTTCTCGAAACATTTGTTCACCTGGTGTACCTGCCCGCAAAGCGCTTGAAGCACACCCTTAGAATTTGACAGCCAGTTTCTCATCTCAAAACCACCATCGCTGTGAATATCTCTCACTATAGTAGCTAGCTGAATCATTTCGTTTTCCGTATCAACACTCTGGAGCCAATCGTCTACGAAAGTGTTTTCTAAAATTGCATTAACAGCTGCAGGCTGCTCCTGCTGGAAACGATAAGCATTTTTATTTTTAACGTAATTAGCAAGTGAAGGTGAGCACGACGCGCCAAACGTCATAACGCACATCGCATACACATCTACATTTTTCGAAGTATCGCCGTCACGCCATAGAAATTTTTGTGCCACCTGATCCTCAGGAATGACTTTAATTTGGTGGAACATTTCGCGGATGTCACCGCACACTGCTATCGGTCTTTCACGGAAGCGTATTAAAATGCCCACCAATGATTTCAAAAGATCAGGTCCTTTCAATAAAAATTAATTTAAAGCGACATCGTTAACTGCAGCTGCAGCATCCCATACCAATCTAGTTTTGTTTTTATTGTGATTGGTCACCGTAAATATAGGGATATACCAAGACTTACCCCCTGATGTTATCTCGTGATTTTCAAGTTTTTTCACATAGCCTTTTTTTACGTAATCTCGAATTGTGCTGACAAGAAAATTTTTCAGTTTCGGTTCACGTATCATTTTTGCCTCCAGGCAGCGCAGTCTACGTCTGGCCATTGGCAAAGAATCCGGCATTTCAACTTGGTTATACTTCCATAATAAACCAGTCTGCCACCTCTTTTCTGAAGGAATGTACGTTGTGGTAGACTCCATAATTTGTTGAGCACGTTCATCATATGTCGACAACAATGGTTTCGACGTCGACGCCACGCCTACTGAATCCAAAGAAAAATACGATTTCATCAATTCATCAATTTGATCGCCTGTTGTGCACGAGCAAACGTGAAAGATTCGTTGTTCTTCTGTATCAATTGTTTCCTCACGACCGTATACTGCCCAACCTAATCTGCATCTTGCGGCTATCAAGTCGTCTAGACCACCGTCACGAATTTCTAAAGGAGCGCCAACCTTTGCGTTGTCTAGACCAATCAATATCCGCGCCTTTGCATTGATGTATGGCAAAACCGGTGATTTTATTGATGAAATTTCTAGCGATTGCTCCGGCAAGTCCAAGCTAGAGACAGTGCGCACATTACGCAAGCAGAATTTTTGAGAACCGATGACTCTTGGAGATATGTCGACAGAAACTAGTTTCGAGTTAACCTCACTTTTTGTTATGTCGCCTGTCCAGCGAAGGCATAACTCTTTGATGGGCCCATTCAGCCCTAGCTCTGATGCAATTCCATCTTCAATTAATGTGCATGCAGCACCTTCATCTATGAGCGCCCACGAATCCGCAGAGTTTTTTCTACCATGCAACGTTATGCCCTTTTCTGATCCCTAGAATGAAACAAAATGTCAGAATTTTTAACACCAGCATCAGGTAAATTTATTTCACTGGAATTTCGTTGAAATTGTCGACTTGCATTGTTATGAAGAAGAAAGTTATGATGTAATTTACAGCCGTCAACACTGCATTTCTTTTTTGAGAAACATCGACGAACAAAATGATTGCCAAAGCAGCGTATACATATTTTCGTTTGACGTATAAATTTCCATCTGTCATCAACTGTGAGTGAAATAAATTCTGCGCAGTCAGAAAGCCTATGCATGTCTTCGCATTTGACACATTTGTTTATTTGAGTTGCTGCGCCGTCTTTTGCTGCTGTCTGCGGCGTTGCAGTGGCGTTCGCATCAACGACATCATGCATCATTAGCCTCTCTTTAACGCGTTTAATTTTCTCTTCACTTGTAATGGCAGATGACGTGTCAAGCAAAGTCACTTTGCTAGCGCATGTTGCGAGACTATACAACCACTCATCGAATACAATTAAATCCATGCGTGTACAAGTTATGCAGTGACGACCCCAATCGAGCTTAAGGTTACTCGGCAACTTCGAAATTAAATCGTTAAGCAACATCGGGTCATTCAAATAATCGGCAAGTCCTAAAGCTTGAATCGTCGAACAATAGTTTTGCACATCAAGAGCGAGCGAAATCAACGTATCTAATTTCTCAGTTTTCACGAGTGGCGCCAGTCGAAGTTTTCTCTGCAGCGTGTAATGAATGACGTCAGGTCGGCCATACAGCATTCTTAAAACTTCAATCGCATTGTTTATAGTGGATGGTAACATCAATTTTCCCCTAACTGCCTCCAGTGCTGGCCCTTACAAACATTTTTGCAAGCGAATTAGATTCTCTTGATCTGTGAATCCACATCGCTCAGTTGATTGATAGTAGTTTGTAATGAAGAGAGGCCACTCTTCAGGTTTGCCAGAGAATGTGGGAAGGTCTTTTGTGATGACATGGCGAGCAGCAACTTGCGACGACGACAAAGTTATGTCTGCATATGAGTTGTTGAAAAACTGAGAGCTCATTTCTCTATTGGCATGTAAAAGCCGTGCATTGTTTGATGACGTCACACTCGGATTTGCATGTGAATATGACATTGTTTGTCGTGGATCCAACATGTTGTAGTTCGATGTAACAGCAACCGAATTTTTCGGTGCGACGTAAACGTTGGCAGAGGGAAACGTATGTGCACCTAAAGGCGGCAGCGCGGTAGTATAACGAAGATTTAACTGACATGGATCAGCGCCGTGATTTAATTCTGCTCTGCTTGCATTCTGCCTAAAATTCTGCTGCAATGCAAAGCCGTTGTATGTGTAACCTCTGCCGATTGTAGTGTGAATGGGTATATGTGGTTGATGGATTTCTCTTGGAGCGGTGCGGTATAAATTTGCGCTATCTTGGGTAGCTGTTGAATGAAAAAAATTGTTTTCTTGCTCACCACAAGAGGTAGAGCTCAAACATAAAGAATTAAAATGCGGATTTTCAGGGACTGTCGGTCTTCCACATATTTTATTACTTAAAGTCTGCACCCCAATGGGAGCAGGCATACTTACTAAAGAGTGCGGAAATAGGGAATTAAATGACACTTTTGAGGGCTAAGCCCCGTCCGGCAGCCATGCCTCACGATGCGCTTGTGCCAGACTTGACGCGTCTTTGCATATATTTTCAAATGCGTCGGTAGAGGCGTTTGCGCTAGAAGCCAGTGCACCGATGACGGAAGTTGTAGCGTTGTTTTCTGCAGGTGCGGTGGTGAACGTTGCAGAAACGTAAGATGTAGTCGTCGGAGAAATCAATGGCAGCGAGTTTACGTTTACGTCCATGACTCCAGTGCCGGATAATGTAGTCGGCGACGTGTTTTCTTCGTTGTCTGAATTCATCTTGATGAATTGACGGATCACCGTTTATATTGAAGGTTACTTCACTCCCACGCCGCAGTCTTTATATCGATTTCAATTGTGAGGTTATGACACTCCAACAATTGAACCAAAGTATTTGATATAAAATACTTTTAAATATTAAGTATTTTAGGATGTTGCGACGTATAGCGCTCTGATTAAGGTGGAACACCGATTTTGAGCTAAACTTCAATTTATTCGGTATTAAGTATAATTTTATACAGAGTTCATAAGTTTTATATGAGGTTATATGCTAAAATCTAAATAAATTTTCATTAGATTACAAATTCATTATTTTTCTTATAAAATATCTTACACTTGTGTTTGAATCTGACTTAATCCAGCGCCCTATCTCGCAACCAATTTGCCTTTGCACAAATGTAGAATCTTGTTCTTGAAAACGTGTGCATTAGTTAATGATTTTAACTAAAAGGAAAGAAACACGAACCGGAAAATGGCAAGTGTCAAACGTCTTAGCAATTGCTGACAACATTTAAATATTAAAATTGAAACTAATTACGAACAGGGCTGGAGAAAGTCAGGGGCGGCTTAAATATAAATATTTCTCCGCAACACACGTTATTTTTAAACGATATTGAAAAAATCAGGTTGTTATTACTAAATTTTTTTAAGTCATTTTTTTGGCATGTTTAGTTTGGTAGACACCCCTTATGGAACCAAAATTTTTTTTCGGATATTTCACGAAGTCGACTTTTGAATTCATTAAACAGCAATATGTTATTAATAAATTTGGTACACCATTTCAAATTGACCACTTTTGGAAAAGCTGGAGAGGAAAAGCCCCCGATTCAGAAAGTCTCCCAAGAGATATTTGGGGGTCTAGGTATAATTAAGCTATCCTAAAAGTTATAAGCTGTTATGTATGAGTAGTACAATGTGTCGCCTGGCACCTAGACTAGGAGGCATCTTACGAAAAAAGTGTACATGGCATAAAATGCTTAGAATCGTTCAAGGAATACGTGAGAATTTTTTTTAAATATTTTTATTTTTTTTTTCTGAAATTTTTTTAAAAAAATTACGTTTTTACTCAAGACGGAGGCATCTTAAGAAAAAAGTGTACGTGGCATTAAATGTTTAGAATCATCCAAGGAACAAGTGTGATTTTTTTTTGTTTTTAGCGTCATAAATTTTTCAGAAAAAAATTTCAGAAAAAAAAAAAAAAAATTAAAAAACAATTCACTTTTATTCCTTGAACGATTCTAAGCATTTTTTGCCATGTACACTTTTTTCGTAAGATTCCTCCCTCTAGAGTAAAAAAAAGCGTGTTGCCTTTCACGGGGCTGCTGACCAGCCTTGTTCTAACGTTTAACTGACTGACCGACAAAATTGTATTTTATATGCATTATTATTATTATTATTATTATTTAATATATATGGGTCGTTCCACGGTGGATTTTCATTCAAAAATTTTTTTGACCCGAATTATTTTTTTTCGCATTCTTTGACTCAAAATAAAGGACACGTATTTTTTCTTTTCGTCAGGATATGCACATTTCTCAAGTTATGAATTTTTCAATTTTTCAATTTCAAAAAAAGTTCCTCTTTATACTTGCTAATATGCAAAAGAAATATTTAATTAACAATGTATCAAAACATGATGAAATGTATGCTTTTTTCTCAGCTTTCGAATTAAGGATATTACAAATCGATCCAAGTAATTGTTTATATAAAAAAATGACATTTTCCTTAACAAATTAATTTTTTTCAAATTTGGCACTGTTTTTTTTTTTCGATTTTTTTGCAGGAAAATATTTTCTTAACACTTTTGCAGATACCCTCAAAATTTCAGAATGGATCGTCAAGAATTGTGGCTGCAATGAATTTTTAAACTTGTGCGTTCGCACTGGGAAATGTGCGCGCGATAGAATCCCACCTTCATTTTTCAGTTTTCATGCCTTGGCAATCATAAATCGACAAACGCGACAGAAATTAACACGCTTGACGCGAACCTGAGCGAGCGCGCGCATTTCCCAGGGCGAACGCACAAGTTTAAAAATTCATTGCAGCCACAATTCTTGACGATCCATTCTGAAATTTTGAGGATATCTGCAAAAGTGTTAAGAAAATATTTTCCTGCAAAAAAATCGAAAAAAAAAAAACAGTGCCAAATTTGAAAAAAATTAATTTGTTTAGGAAAATGTCATTTTTTTTATATAAACAATTACTTGGATCGATTTGTAATATCCTTCATTCGAAAGCTGAGAAAAAAGCATACATTTCATCATGTTTTGATACATTGTTAATTAAATATTTCTTTTGCATATTAGCAGGTATAAAGAGGAACTTTTTTTGAAATTGAAAAATTGAAAAATTGAAAAATTCATAACTTGAGAAATGTACATATCCTGACGAAAAGAAAAAATACGTGTCCTTTATTTTGAGTCAAAGAATGCGAAAAAAAATAATTCGTGTCAAAAAAATTTTTTAATGAAAATCCACCGTGGAACGACTCATATATAAATTTACAAAAATTTTACAAAGATATAGATAAATGATAATGATTATATTCTTTTTTATATATATAATTTATTGGCATAACGTTATACGTTGTGTGCCAGATTGGAAGAATACAATGCAAAATATTAGCAATTTATTTGTTCGATTTTCATATTTTTTGCATACATCAAAGTGCTAAATATGTATCTACTTATTACGATTATTTAAGTTTACTTATATTATTATAAATTATAATTCAGAAATTTTACTTAGTAAAACGATTACATTGGATATATTTTAATTAACAATTACTTTGGAAAAGCCTTCACTATCAATTCAATCAAACTCTTGCATTATTAGCTGTCTGTATTTTAAACAGTCTTCCAAATAATTAAACAGACCAAAATAATTTTGACCATTTAACAGGTTAATAAACTCAATATGTGTTAGTGTGTTTTTACCAAAATATTTTGACCGTATATATCTGTATACTGGACAAATGCCAATAAGATGGAAAGTATTTGCGGATGCATCTAGGTTACATATTGTACAAATACCAATGGCGTCTTTTTTGAAAGCTCTTCCATTTATGTTCAATAGACCACCTCTTGCTTTAACTAATGTCGACGTCATTTTGGTTGAAAAATTTTGTGCTAATAACGGTGTGCCAGTCAAACTCAGCATGGGGTATGGATCATGTAGTGTTGATTGATGAGCTTGCCGTATATACTCTTCCCATTCTTTTTGTTTCAGTATTCCTAAAATATGTGCATGTTTCATCGCAAAATTTTGATTGTCTAAATTAGGCTGTGGAATTTGTAATTCTGCGCACATGGTTTTCCAGCCATCTGCCCAGAATGTTTCCTTTGACAAGATTTCTTTTGCTAGTATTTTAGGAAGGCTATGATTCGGATAGATCATAATTTTTCTAATACATCCAAAATGGAGCTGCAACGTTTGTGTAAAAAGTGAGCTCATGCCGGTTTCCAAATTGAGCAAATAATTTGAAGTGTTAACAGTTTCTCAACTTGGTCATATTTTTGATACCCCAGACTTGCGCAGAATAAAACATAATTGATTTGCTGGCAGATTCAAAAATTGTTATCTTATTTTTATTTGAGATAGCCGGATTTTTTATGAACTTGGTTCAAGTAGACATGATAGCGATCTTAGCCGCAGAAAGTTTTTCATCTAAATGTTTCTTAAAGGAAAGGTTGAACGTAAGCGTTACATCTAGATATTTATAGCTATTAAAAATTTCAATGATACATTCTCCAAATTACGATAAATGAGTATTCTAGATTTGTTTAGATTAATATTCAGGCACCATATTTTGCAGTAATCGTATAGTACATCAATCATTTGTTGCAATTCAATTGGTGACTCGGATAGCAAGACAATATCATCTGCATATAGAAGGACCTTAACCATATGGTTTCCAATCGAGACCCCTCCTGATAATACAGATGTTAGATCATTAAGGTAAAGTGAAAACAGAGTTGGACTTAGCATACAGCCCTGTTTTACTCCCAGTGTTACCAGAAACGGATCAGACAATGAACTACTATCCCAAATTTTACATTCATTGTTTTTATACAAAGCTTGTAGAATTCTTACTACCTTTGACTACAAGCTCAAAGAAGACAGTTTGTAAAAGAGACTGTTTCTTGGAATTGCGTCAAAGGCACAAGAAAAATCAACGAAGGATGCATATGTTTTTAAGCCTTTTAATTTATTCAAATGGACAATATTTACCAGGTCGAAAATGTTGTCTGTTGTAGAGTAATTTTTTCTAAAACCTGCTTGATATTCATTTAGAACATCATGTCTGACTATCCAGCTGTTAATTCTATTATGACGAAAAGTAAGAACACATAAAAAGAAACTTCACGAAAATACTCGACAGTTCGAGACGTCAATAAAACCAGTGACGTCACGAAAGTATTTGACAGTGATGCCAAGTTTTGTCAAGAAACTATTAGCCGAAGGAATCAACGAGATGTTGCCAGATGTTTCGCTAATGTAATTCTAGAACGTTCATCCGGGTATAAAAGGAGCTGTTCATGAGAGTTGCAAGACAGTTAAGCAATAAAGCGAAAAGGTTGTACACAAAGTGCCAGTGAAAGTAAATAAAGTGCTGATTGTATTGGGTGTACAACTTAAAAACCGGAATTTTTTAGCGAAATTTGATGCTTTATTGTGGAAAAATGTTACAATATATTTTATTCAAAGTATTGTCCATTGGAAGCTACAACTTTTCCCCATCTTTCAGGCAATTTATGAATTCCATCCCAAAAAAATTGCGCCGGCTTGGCGGCCAAAAATGAATCTATCCAATTTTAGATATCTTGAACTTAAGTGAAGCGTATTCCTGATAGGGCATTCTGCATCGATCGGAACAAATGGTAGTCTGATGGTGCAAGGTCTGGGCTATAAAGCGTTGTTTTCCAGGTAATTTTTGACTGGGGCAGCAATATGTGGCCAAGCGTTATCGTGGTGGAAAATGATTGACTCATGTCTGGTCGCATACGTTGGCCGCTCTGCCTGGATTTTCTGCTTCAATTGGATCAATTGTTGACGATAGAATTGATGGTTTGGCCCCCTGGCAACAGCTCTTAATGGATCACACCTAGCTGGACCTGACCAGGACGTTCTTTGTCTTCGACATCAAAATAACCACTTTTAAACCACTCACGACAGCTTGATTCAGCTAGAGCATAGTCCCCATAAACTTCTACAAGCAAACTATGACTTTCCGCAGCAATTTTCTTTGCAAAAAAATGACCCACTAGAACCCCCCCGCAAATGCTGTCTTTTTCTCCAATTTTCGAAGTTATTCATCGTGAAAAATAATAATGATGCACACAAGATAAAATTGTTTTGTTGACTGATTTTGACAGCTGTCAAATGTACCTTCAAAATGACATATATATCAAGTTCGAGCTTTCACGATATTTGTTGTACGGACATCCACCGTCAAATTCCGGTTTTTAAGTTGTACACCCAATAATATTAGATTTTGAATGTAATAAATAGAGAAATAAACAATTGTACCGTGTGAAAATAAACATTTGTGATTTAAATAAACCATTTTATAACTAAATAAAGTGTGTGTTTTTGATTGCTACACAATCCAGTGATCGAACTCAGAAAACAGTAAGAGATTGAAATTATCGTCATAAGAGACAGAAAATTTCGTAACAATTGGTGTCAGAAGTGGGATTGTGTAAAAAGAATTTGCAATCAATAAAAAAAAAAATAATAATAAAATGGTTAAGTTTGGAGATCTAATCATTGGCCAACTTAAAAGCGAGTTGGAAAAGCGGAATTTACAAACGGCTGGCAGAAAGGTGGATTGCAGCAGCGATTGCGGAGTGCTTTTGAAGAAGAAAGTGTGAATATTGATGAGTTTGACTTTGCACATAGTTCAACAGAAGAGACATCGAAAGTAGAGGAAGCTTCTGGACCGGCGGCAAGTGGTGAAGTTGTGGATATGTCAAAGTTCGAGCAAATGTTAATGGCGATGACGCAGACAATAAACAAAAATATTCAGGCGGTTCGGGAAGAAACAAGTCAAAATGCACTGCGGATTGATCAGAGGTTAAGCCAGAACGCGCTGCAGATGAATAAAAATATCCAAGCGGTTCGAGAAGAAATTGATCAGAGCTTAAGTCAGAACGCGACGCAGATGCACACATTGAATCAAAACATGGAAGCTGTTCGAACGGAGGTTGGAAAAATAGTAAATGGTCTCGATGTAAAAGTGACTGAGTTACGAGATGACGTTGAATTCTTCAAGGAAAAAGTTGAAAATAATCTTGAAAATGTTAATAAAGGGATTAAACAGTTAGAAATAAGCGAACCAGCAACTCAAGTGATAAGAGAAAACAGCGCAGTGAGGCTTAAGGCACCCACATAAGTACGATGGAACAACGCCATTCAGTGTTTTCAAGCTCCAATTCGAAACAACTTCCACTCATAACCTTTGGGATAACGATAGCGCAGCAGCGGCGCTTATCGTCGCATTAAAAGGCGCAGCTGCAGAAGTATTGCAAACGGTTTCAGTGGCGGAGCAGAAAAATTACAAGGCCGTGATGGATGCCTTGCAGCGAAAATATGGCAGTGACCACATGAAACAGATTCACAGACTGGAGTTGAAAAGTCGTATCCAGAAATCTGGTGAGTCCTTGCAGGAGTATGCTGCGGATATTGAACGATTGGCACACCTTTCCTATCCTGACGAGTTAAGTGTCGTGGCTGAAAAATTCAAAATAGAGGCGTTTATTGACGGTATACGGGACTCTGAGACAAAACGCGAGACAATAACTTTTCGCGCACGCTCACATTTCCAGTTAAACCATTTATTCTTAGGGATGAAAAACTATTGAACATAGCCTAAGCTAGCGCTTTTTATTTTGTTATTTAAAACTAACAGACTTTCATCAAGCGTTATGCTTGTCATAGGGGCATTAGTAGTACACATCTTACTTAGTTTATCGCGGTATATGCGAGCATAATTATCACTCCATCTCAGCTTTTTAACTAGTTTACCACCAAAATTGTCAATGAAATTCCACAACTTTCTACCATTGGTATTCAACACAGTGTCTTTCGATTGCCTATGTTCAAAAACATTTGGATAATCACTAACAAGCTCCTTGTCGAGTACTTGTACATTTGCCATGCGAGCATTCAAGTCACCTACTATACAGAAATTATAAGGGCAGAATGTATTCATAAACTCCTCAAGGTTTGCAAAGTCAGCTTCCCTCTTACTACAGTTTAAATACTTAGGTATGAAATAAAAGTTTTCGTTGTCAAATATTGCGGACAGGACAATGTTGTTGTGTATAAAATTTAATTTGTAATTATTTTTAATGCTTTTTTTGTAACCATAAAGGCACCCTCCACTGGCGCGACCAGCACTTTGTGTTTTTTTGGCATCTATCCACTGTAATACGTAGTTTTGGAAATACTGAGTACAGCAATCACGGTCTTCAAATTGTATGTGAGGTTCATATAAGGAAAAGTACCTGGGGACCGATCCCTGCTCGGTCAACAATCTAATCTTATTATTTTAGTCGATGTTTTTATTCATAGCTTTTTTTTGTTATGTATTGTATTTTTTCACTTCTAACGGTCATGCTTTCAAAATGATAAATAAACCGATGAGAATAATAATAAGAAAAAACTCGGAAAGCATCGAATGGTATGGAAAAATATCAAAAACTCAAATTTTTTTCGGTGAAATAGAATGCCCTAAAATAAATAAATAGGATATGCCACGCACCCAAAATATTGCGTCTTTTGTATGGCGGCTGAAATATCTTATCTTCAAAGGATCATAACTCGGAAAATAAGAATCCTATTGGAAAAATCGTCAAGGATGTGTGGATAAGGAAGAGTGTAACTATTCGATGCTATTAATAAAAAATAATTCTACCTTTTCTTGTAGCTACGCTATAAGATTGAACAAAGCGTTTTCTTCAACTTCAAGTAAGGAAATTTCAAAATCCTGCAGGTATAATGACAGTTCTGCTAATGAAGACGGATTCAGCGTCAAAAAGTACATAAGACTGCATTTAAGAATTAAACTGTTCATTCCATTTTCTTTTGTGCCTGAGTCATTAACCAAAATTTTTATTTTGACAAAAAAAAGTGGGCGTGGCAATTATAAACAAAGCCTTCTGTTATGCTTTAGATACTCCTGATCCAGATCCGCATACCAAATTTCATCAAAATATGTTGTATCATTTAAGAAAATAGCATTTAATGTGTTTTACTTGTATGGGAGGTTCCACGCGCACTTTCGATATTTTGCCTACTTTCAGGTCGTAGATGCCTAATGGCAAGTAGACTCCCTACAGTTAAATTCAGAAAGATTGATTTAGTAGTTTTCTTTTTATAGGGCATTATGTTTTTGTGGGCAGTGCCACGCCTTTCAACGAGTTTTCCCAATATAACGACATATCACATATAAATACTTGTTTGCAGAGGTAATAGCTCCAAAATTTTCATCAAAATTGTCGTAGTCGTTTTCGAGTAATGTTGAATCAAAATTTTCGAGGGTTAAAAAGTGGGCGTGGCACGTATTCGATCCCGCCGGCTTTTCGTTTGTTACAAGGTATTATAAGCAGTACCTATACACCAAATTTCATTAAAATACCTTTTAACATTTGCGAGAAATAGCATTTAACGTATTTTGCTTGTATGGGAGGTTCCAACGGCGATATTTTGCCCACTTTCAGATCAGAGATGCCTTATAGCAAGTAGGCTTCCCACAGCAAATTTTAGAATGATTATTACTTTATAAGTTTTCTTTTTATACCGTATATAATTTTTGCGGGCGGTGTCACGCCCTTCAACGAGTTTTCCCAATATAACGGCATATTACATATTAATACTTGTTTGCATATAATTTTTGCGGGCGGTGTCACGCCCTTCAACGAGTTTTCCCAATATAACGGCATATTACATATTAATACTTGTTTGCAGAGGTAACATCTAAATTTTCATCAAAATTGTTGGAGTCGTTTTCGAGTAATATTGAATCAAAATTTTCGAGGGCTAAAAACTAGGCGTGGCACTTCTTCGACCCCCCCACTTTTTGTCTGTTACAAGGTATTATTAAGTCGTACCCGCTCACCAAATTTCATTTAAAAATTTGGTTTGCGAGTTATGACCATTTGAAATTTAAAATTTAGGGCGGTGCCACGCCCCCTGGTGAGCATTTACAAAGTTCAAACCTAGCTCATTCTTCATTGTATGCTAATATCTAACATTATCCGAAGTTTCATTAAAATCGATGTAGCCGTTTTCGAGAAAAAGTTTTGCCCGTTCCAAACATACATAAGTAGAGTAGAACGGGGCAATGTCGTGCACTCAACTTTGACATGCTCGTAAAGCCGTACATCTCAAGCGAATGCGACGAGTAAGCATCCGATCGAAAGATAATTTCGTTGGTTACATCCATGTGTAACAACATTTGTGTAGCGAGAAATTGTGCTTGTGTAAGTGAATGTGCACGACATTACCCCAATGGTCATTTTAAAGGTCAACTTCGATAACTCGGTGAAGCCCAAAATTTTTTTCGAAAACCAAATACTTCTTTTCTTTGGCAGGATATTTCGTTTCAGAAAACACTTACCTGATATATTTTCCCGGAAGGAAAATTATTTTTCTGACCCGATAAAAAAACACTTTTATCTTCCCGAAAGCGTGCGTTTTGAAAAAAAAGTTACTCTGTAGAGACGAACTGGTGAAAATTGCTAGTATTATATGCATAAGCTCAGTAGGTTAGCAGGTCTCTACCTTACGAACAGTTGGTAAATCATTCAATTCTTTGTGCTAAAACAGCCAGTGCACGGCATTACCCCCTGCACGACATTACCCCGTTCTACTCTACATACAATTTTATCTCGTATAAGAAGAGAAGATATATCAAATTTATTTATGTACTGAAAGAATGTTCGAAAGTAATTTTTGGTCTTATTGCGTAAGTTTGCGACATTATAGGAGATAATCTGACACACATCATACTGCTAATCTTCATTAATAGTTTCGGTTGAAATTCGACTCGAATTTATGCCACCAATTGCAGCTGTTGTACCAGACCCAATCACAAGCGAACCAGCTTTTGGGGCCAGAACACCGGTTGCTTGCGGTTATTATTATGAGAATTGCTTTGGAAAATTACTTTTATATTTGATTTTGCGTCACCACACCAATCGCAGAAGTAAACACAACTCAGCGTACTAGTGTGCACAGCAAAAACAGCTCCTATATCACGTCCAGTCCTATTAGGCACGTTACACAATTGAATGCAGCAGAGCTTTATATGAATCGGCCGCAGCGTCAGAGCACTAAACCAAATCCGAGACATGTTCGACTATTATGTCAAAACTCGTACATATAGTCCTTCCGACTCCTATGATGAATTGTTGTATACGTTTTTATTAATTTTGAAATTAAATTTTATCAATTTTACTAAAATCTGCAAACTTGAAAATTTTTTCTATATTTTTGCACTTTTTGACACTTCGAGGTAAGGTATGCCAATATGCATTATCCAATCTGTAAAACAATTTTCAGCCTTTAGAAATTAATTTGATCAAAATCGAAATAATGACATGTTTGAGACCATTTATCAGCCACCTGTTCTACAGTTCGCTTGACTGACCGACAGTTTGTTGGTGTATACAATTACTATAACCAACTGTAACAAAACCAGCTTTTAGAAACGCAAAGTTGTTTTTAAGCGCTGGCTCTCCAGCTACTATAGAACTGTTTTTTCGTCCAATTTACCGTTCATGAGATAACGCGTCTTGAAAATCATTTAAAATTTAACATTGTACTATGTTACATGTACATGGCACACGTTAAATTTGCCAGTTGAGAACGAATAGAGTAGATCTGGGAAGAACTAGTGTTAAATACCGGTTGCAAGCAATTTCGCTAGTTCGGTACTGGTTCCACTTTTATTAAAGAATTATAGCCAGCACAAAATTTTGAAAATTGTTTCTTTTGTGCGGTTTTTTTTTACACGATCGTATAGTTTTGGTGAATTGGAAATGTTACTTTTCTTTCTTATGTGCGGTTCTCTTATAAGCGGTCTTTTTTGAATGAACGTAGTTCAATTGTACACGGTGCATTTGATTTTATTCTTATAAGCGATAATCTCTTATAAGCGGGTTTCTTATATGCGGGGTTTACTGTAACTAGTATTTCTGAGTGTCTTCCGACCAGTCACGGCGTGCCTGTTTACTTATCATTCAAAGCAAAATGAAATTCATTTTAATTTGTGAAAAATCATTTAATATTTGAAAAAGGTGAACCCGCCTTTTAATGTTAGAATTCTAACATTTTCAATTATAACCTTGCGAGAGCAAGAATCTCACTAGTAGTGGACAAATAATCCCTAACAGTAGGATATTAATTGTGAATTGTGGAAGATAGCATGTCTCAAAACCAAATTTGAGAGTGCATTCAACATAATAACAATTAAGAAAATATTTCCAATGAACACAGCTAATAGCAACAAGTGTACTTACATAAAAAACAACAACAGTGTTATTTATGTGAGGATCCTTGACGAGGTAGATCGTTCCGTAGCGTGGCCTAAGTGGTAGAGGTCTGCTGCACTCTTTCATTAGAATGCAGAAGGCTGCGGTTCGATTCTAGTAAGAATCAAAGATTAACTAAAATAGGTCTGATGAGGCTATGTACATTAGAGTGGTCCAAAATCCGAAAGAGTTAAAAAGTCAAGGTGCGCGCGACTTTTCTGAATCCTTGGATCCTGCTGATTACAAAAAGTGCTTTGGAACCAAAAAAAAATTGCGTTTAGATATTCCGCAACGAGCTTGAAGTTACTTTTTTAGGAATTTTTGAGTTTTTGAGTACTTTTTTTAATTTAAACGCTATATCTTTTTAACCAGATAAGGTATTTGCAAAAATTAAATTGCATTTTTGTAAAAATATTTTGAATCAAATTCTGCATCAATAATAATAAATCTAGTCTATCCCAATTTTTTTTAGCAACATTTTAAACTTCAAAATTTGTTAATTTTTTGAGGTTTTTTCTTATTTTGCTCTAGCAAATTTTTTTTTAAATTTTTATATTTTTAAGCATTAATTCATCTTTAAAATAATTTCAACAACTAAGCTTTTAGTAACACTTTTACTCACTAAAAAAAAAAACAATTAAGTATAATTAAATTCAATTAAAAAAAAAATTAATTTTCATGTTTTCAAAGCATTAAAATAAGATACTTAATGGTATGACGTAAGGTACCACTTTTTTCTTATAAAATCATTAGTTCCTAATCTTCTGAGTAAAACAACATTCTTCGCAATATTGAAACCTTGCCACTTCATGTTATTTTTGGCAAAATAGATTAACAGATAGTTTTCGTAGATTTTCTAAGGAAACTAAAAAAATAAATAAATCAAAAAGAAACTAAAATAGCCATTTTGGATGTATTTGTTGATGCTGATTCCGAATTCGGTCTTAAAATTGCTGTATCTTGTATGGTTTAGGAGATATTTTTACATAAATGTATGAGAAACACCGTTTTTGCTCCTTTTAAAGTGATATTACAAGTCAAGGTTACTTTCAACCACAAAAAGTGGTATAGTGGTTAAAATTGCCAGTCTGATTCTTTAAAATTCAATTTAAATTATACCGATATCTTTTTTATCTTCTGAGTTATCCTAACCTAAAAAGTTGAAAAGTGCAAAATACACGTTTTTTTGTTATTTCTGCTTATGATATTTCGGAGGAACAAAGAAATATCGATATAATTTAAATTGGGTTTTGCAGAAAAAGGCTGTCATTTTTAACTTCCATACCAGGCTGAAAGTTACCATGTTGTGATATAACAGCTTCAAAAATAGCAAAAACGGTGTTTTTTGCATTTTTAGGTTAGGATATCTCTAAAACCGTGTAAGATAGAGCAATTCTGAGACCGGATTTAGAATTTCCATGAACACATACATCGCAAATGACTATTGCTGTTTCTGTTTCACCACGAAAATTTTAAACTCAAAAGTTTTTTTTTGGCCAAATTTGATTATATTTTTCGGTTTTTACTAAGTAAAGTAAAGCTTATAGCTTAGTTGTTGGAGTCATTTGATAGATAAATTAATGCATAGAAAAATAATAATATAAAAAAAAATTTGCTAGAGCAAAATAAGAAAAAAATCGGTTCTTGAATGTGCAAACACCTCAAAAAATTAACAAATTTTGAAGTTTAATGTGCCGATAAAAAAAATTGGGAAAGACTAGATTTATTATATTGATGCAGAATTTGGCTCAAAATATTTTTACAAAAATGCAATTTAATTTTTGCAAATACCTTATCGGGTGAAAAAGATATAGCGTTTAAATTAAAAAAAGTACTCAAAAACTCAAAAATTCCTAAAAACGTACCTTCAAGCTCGTTGCGGAATATCTAAACGCAATTTTTTTTTTGGTTCCAAAGCACTTTTTGTAATCAGCAGGATCCAAGGATTCAGAAAAGTCGCGCGCACCTTGACTTTTTAACATTCTTGGTTTTTCCATACAAAATTTGGACCACATATATATGCAAATATATATATGTGTATGTGGTAATAGCCGAAACATATGTCACCAATTTCCAAGTTAATATTTGTAGCGTCGGTTGTTGTTCATTGCAAATTTGACTGTACAAGTTCGTATTAATGGAATATTCAAAAATAGCAGTCTTAAAAAGCAAAATTAAATTCATTTTAATTTGTGAAAAATCATTTAATATTTAACATATAATTTATTCGTTAAATCTGATTAAGGTACTTGAAACCTAATTTAAATTAGTTTGATATCTTCATGTTTCTAAGGAGATATCGTAGTCCGAAATAATTTAAAAACGGGTTTCTTGCACTTTTTTGTGTTTTTAGGTTAGGAAAGCTCTGAGGAAAAAAAAAGATATCATCATAATTTAAATTAGGTTTTAAAGACAACAATTAGGACTTTCAAGTGCCTTACCAGATTTAAAGAAATTAAAATTTCTTTCACAGATGGTTTTATTTAACGGGCTTGAGGTCCAAATTAATAAAAAACGCTTCTTTGATTTTTTTTATAATTTATTTAAAATTTCGTCTTCCAATATTTCGACTAAATTTGATAGTCATCTTCTGGGAACCTAAGATTTAACCACAATTAGATTTTCAGAATACAAAGAAACAATATAAAAAAACTTACTTGTTAGAAAATAAAAAAATAAATTACTAAAAAACTTACACGATGGACAAAAACAATTTGAAAAAAATATTGCACAAAATTAAAACGTTCAATATTGCACAAAACCAAATTTCAATTGTAAATAAAAAGCAGCTGATGTTGCCGCTGCTCTGTTGTCCACTGATGATTTTATTTACATTGTTTCTTTGTCAGGTGTCTATAGCTGTGAGCAATTCACTCTGTGTCTGTTTTGAAGTTTAATCGTTGTTGTGTTAATTACACTAGTTTACAGCCAAAATTCCCAGCGAATGCCGTTACTCATTTTATATGGAAAATGGGCTGCTGATTCCGAAAATCGCATTTTTTTTTTTTTCGTGTCGTTTTCGAGATATCGGTCATTTTCGGTTTTTGGACCAAAAAAAAAAGATAGTTCCATTAAAATACAAATATCTCAAAAACCAATGTTTGTATTTAAACAAATAATATGTCATATTAAAGGTAATTAAATTACCTACAAATAATATCCACATCACTTTTTGCTTGGTTCGTTAGTTTCGGTGAAATAATTTGATTTCTAAAAAAAAAAATTTTTTTTTTCGAAAAAATTAAGAAAAAATCAAATTCAACTTCAAATTTATACAAGAAGACATAACTTTTTTATAATATTTTTTTTTTTTTGTATCATAGACTATGTATTTGTGAAGAAAATAAGATATCATTTAAGAAAATCGATGGAAAAATGCAAAAGTTGTATACAATTCATTGATAAGTTACCGAAATGCGATTTTCCCAATTTTTCCGTTTTTTTGTAATAAACTGTTCGAAAATTTGAAACTTTTTGTAAAAGAAATTAGAAAATCCAAAAAATTCTTAAAGAAGGCATTAAAAGGAAATACCCGTGCCTCGCCGTTTTTCTCTAGCACGTCAGATTTTTTTTAATCGATTTTTGAAGTTTTTTAATCCACTGTACATGAACAAACAGAAATAACGCATTCTTGTGTTAAATCGATGAATTTAACTATATGATCCTTACATCTGAGGTGTACTATGTGTTCAGTAAACTTATGCAGGATACTGCGAGGAATATTTTTGTAGAAAATTTCAACCCTCTAAAACCCTCACATGTGGGTCATTTTGACCCCCACATGAAGGTCATTTTGACCAACATGTGGGGGTTTGAGAGGGTTAAAATTGTCTACAAAAATATTCCGCGTAGTATCCTGCATAAGTTTGCTGAAGACATGATACACCTCAGATGTAAGGATCATATAGTTAAATTCATTGATTTAACACAAGAATGCGTTATTTCTGTTTTTTCATGTACAGTGGATTAAAAAACTTCAAAAATCGATTAAAAAAAAATCTGACGTGCTAGAGAAAAACGGCGAGGCACGGGTATTTCCTTTTAATGCCTTCTTTAAGAATTTTTTGGATTTTCTAATTTCTTTTACAAAAAGATTCAAATTTTCGAACATTTTATTACAAATAAACGGAAAAATAGGGAAAAACGCATTTTGGTAACTTATCAATGAATTGTATACAACTTTTGCATTTTTCCATCGATTTTCTTAAATAGTATTGTATTTGCCTAACAAATTTATAGACTATGATATAAAAATACAAAATGATTTTTAAAATTTTTTTTTCTTGTAAAAATCTGCAGTTGATTTAGACATTTTTGTAATTTTTTCGGAAAATGATACTCTTTTTTTCAGAAATCAATTTATTTCATCGAAACTAACAAACCAGCCAAAAAGTGACGTGAGTATCATTTGTAGGTAATTTAATATGACATATTATTATTTTTTCTTTTGGTCCAAAAACCGAAAATAACCGATATCTCGAAAACGACACGAAATAAAAAAAAAAAAATTCGATTTTCGGAATCAGCAGCCCATTTTCCATATAAAATGAGTAACGGCATTCGCTGGGAAAAAAAAATTTAATCATTTGTAAACTAGTGTTATATGGAGCATTTCTAATATGTACTGTTTGATCAATAGTTTGTCTCTTGTAAAATTTCTGCATTGTCAAAATCAGCAAAGTGCTCATGTTTCGCACAGTGGGCAGAAAGCGCTGTTCGTTGCTCCATAGGTTTTGTCCGAGATTTGTGTTCTGATTTATGGGAAGAAATCCTAGTCCTTAGCTCTTTTTTTGTTGTCCCCACATATACTTTACCACATACGTGGGACTCGTCCCCTTTACACAAAATTTTATAAATAACGTTTGATTTGTCTAGTTTATCCGTTTTACTTTTAGTTTTGGTATATAGTTGTTTTACTGTATTGTTTGTTTTTAGCGCTATTTGGTAGTTATTTTTGTCTACAATGTTTGAATTCGCAAATCTCTCCGAGAAACCAGGTACATATAGCATCGATTTGTAAATTTTCGTCGGCTTATCATTCTCATTGCTCGTTAAGATTTTGTGTTTTTTATCAGTTCATCTACAGTCATGTTAATTCTTTTCATAACAAAATAATAAATTTACTAATACAACATAAACATCAAACTGTCAAATACAACAATAAAGATATACAAAATACGACGAACATCATACGGTGAGTGTGCACTTAGGTTTGCGTATCAACTTGAAGCTAGCAAAATATTTTTTTTCAATCAAAATAAGGGAACACGTATTTTTTTTTTTTTGATTTGGACCAAAATTGGAGATTTTATGGCGTTTTGTAGGAATTTTGCCGAAAATTTAATTTTGAAAAAATCATGAACTGCATCGGTTTTTTCAACCGCATTTCTTTATTTTTCAACTTTTTTACATGAATCAAAATGTAATTGATGCTCCATGAAATTCTTTTACGTAATATGGGAAAAAATAGTTTCTTTAACCCTTACTTTCCTTAAAATTAACTTTTATATTTTAAATAAAAATTCAAATTTTCTCAAAAACACCATCTTTTTTTTTCTCGAAAATTTGCACAATGATAGTAAAGCACGTCCTCTTTATTCCAGTTATGACGGCTTTCTTGCTTTTTTTTTTGTTGTAAGTGCAAAATTTGCAATTTTTTATGTAACAATTGCGTTCTCGTCTACAAAATGAATAAGAAAAATTACACAGTTCAGTTTTCACTTTCCTAGATGGTTTTGCGATACTGATTTCGAAAATGGCACTTACATTTTTCTACCATTTTTGGTTTTCAAGATATCTTGAAAAACTTGAATAAAACCTATAAATTTAAAATAACCGAATTCTTTATTTTCGAGACACAAAATTCATCCATAATAAGTTAGATGGAACCTAAATATACTCGAGGTATTGAAAACCAAGCATTGTTTGTGTTTTTTGCGATTTGACCGTACCTTGGCTTTTGTTTCTTTTCGGATGTTCTCGGGATTTATATTAGTTTTTTTTTTCGATTACTTTCATGTAATTGTGTTGTGCTGTTCTGGGTATGTAACAAGAAGTTATCCCTCACTCTTCAAACATGGCATTTTTGAATACTTTTGCATTTCTCCGCATTCAGAATAAACAAAATTGAACAGTGAAAAAATGCGACGAAATGCAAAAGTATTCAAAAATGCTATGTTTGAAGAGTGAGGGAACCAGAGGGATAACTTCTTGTTACATACCCAGAACAGCACAACACAATAACATGAAAGTAATCGAAAAAAAAAAACTAATAAAAATCCCGAGAACATCCGAAAAGAAACAAAAGCCAAGGTACGGTCGAATCGCAAAAAACACAAACAATGCTGGTTTTCTATACCTTGAGTATATTTAGGTTCCATCTAACTTATTATGAATGTATTTTGTGTCTCGAAAATAAAGAATTCGGTTATTTTAAATTTATAGGTTTTATTCAAGTTTTTCAAGATATCTTGAAAACCAAAAATGGTAGAAGAATGTAAGTGCCATTTTCGAAATCAGTATTGCAAAACCGTCTAGGAAAGTGAAAACTGAACTGTGTAATTTTTCTTATTCATTTTGTAGACAAGAACGCAATTGTTACATAAAAAATTGCAAATTTTGCACTTACAACAAAAAAAGCAAGAAAGCCGTCATAACTGGAATAAAGAGGACGTGCTTTACTATCACTGTGCAAATTTTCGAGGAAAAAAAAGATGGTGTTTTTGAGAAAATTTGCATTTTTATTTAAATATAAAAGTCAATTTTAAGGAAAGTAAGGGTTAAAGGAATTATTTTTTCCCATATTACGTAAAAGAATTTCATGGAGCATCAATTACATTTCGATTCATGTAAAAAAGTTGAAAAATAAAGAAATGCGGTTGAAAAAACCGAATGCACTTCATGATTTTTTCAAAATTAAATTTTCGGCAAAATTCCTACAAAACGCCATAAAATCTCCAATTTTGGTCCAAATCAAAAAAAAAAAATACGTGTTCCCTTATTTTGATTGAAAAAAAATATTTTGCTATAGTCCGGGAGCCGGCAATACTAAAAGTGCCGTCATCGCGGATTCTGAAATTTTTAATGCAAAATGGTAGTTTACACTAAGACGAATAAGAAAAGCTTGGTCAGCATGGTTATAGCCTGGCAGAAATATTTTTAAATGATTTTTGGATTATTAAATTTTCGGAATGTTTTGCCGTCATCGCGGATTTTGATCAATCTTAATATTAATCGATGATAAATTTCATAACTATTCAGAAAAAATCCGGCCGACCAAATTTTTTTTGCCGAAAATGACCGGCAGACCTATTTTAATAGTGGGTACAATTTCTCTGTTATCACGGAAATTTGTTTTTTTTTTTTTAATTTACGTGTTTTAATGTCAAATTTAAAAATATCTTGGTATGCGAGCTTAGAAACTGCCGGAAGTACCCACTGTCGCACCATTAAAATAGGTCTACCGGTCATCTTCGGCAAAAAAAATTTGGTCGGCCAGATTTTTTCTGAATGGTTATGAAATTTACCATCGATTAATATTAAGATTGATCAAAATCCGCGATGACGGCAAAACATTCCGAAAATTTAATTATTCAAAAATCATTTAAAAATATTTCTGCCAGGCTATAACCATGCTGACCAAGTTTTTCTTATTCGTCTTAGTGTAAACTACCATTTTGCATTAAAAATTTCAGAATCCGCGATGACGGCACTTTTAGTATTGCCGGCTCCTCGCCTACTAGTTTGAAGTTGATACGCAAACCTAAGTGCACAATAGGCATGCTGTTATTTTACGATTTTCTGATTTTCGTTGATGCCGCCCCCTGAAATCCTTCTAATGGTCATAAAAACAAATACTATGAAGTTTCACGGCGATCGGATAACGATAACCCGGCCCTCAAGAGAGGTCAAGGTCAAGTTGAGGTTTCAGACAACAAATAATGAAAATTTTTTTAAACTTAATTATATTAGTCAAAGTATAATTTTATCTTATGCTATACTACTACATATAGGATTTTGCGGCAATTTTGCTAATGCCGTAAAAGAAAAATTCATAGAATTCGTATTTATTACCCGATTTTAAACAATTATAGCTTGATGGAAAGGTATTTCAGTTTGTTATAAGATGAAATTATGCTTTGACTAATATAATTAAGTTTAAAAAAATTTTCATTATTTTTTGTCTGAAACCTCAACTTAACCTTGACCTCTCTTGAGGGCCGGGTTATCGTTATCCGATCGCCGTGAAACTTCATAGTATTTGTTTTTATGACCATTAGAAGGATTTCAGGGGGCGGCATCAACGAAAATCAGAAAATCGTAAAATAAGCGCATGCCTAGTGCACACTCACCGTATAAATTGAAATGGAATCAGTCCTTACAAAAAACATTACAAGAAGAAGACTTAAGACATTTCTTTATATGTGAAGAGAAATTAAACCAACACTTACAAACAGAACTGACAAATATACAGAAAGAAAAATGATATGCACTGAAAGAAGAGCAAGAAAATAGATTGAACTTTGACCATAAGACTGACTGGTTCAAGAATACCACCAACACCAACATACCATCAGAGACGCAGTGCCCAATGGGGAATGGAGCGCATCAATAGCGCTTCTGAAGCGCTCTAAAGCAGCAGTGAAGCGCATGTCTCTCGTTGCCAAAAGCGCTGAAATTAACATTGGCATGTCATTGGAACGAAGCGCTTCGCTCTCGCTACCAGAAATGCTCTTTGGATGCGCATTGCTCTCGCATCCAGAAATGCTCTTTGGATGCGCATCGCTCTCGCTACCAGAAATGCTCTTTGGATGCGCATCGCTCTGGCATTCAGAAATGCTCTTTGGATGCTTTTTGGATGACAATAAAAATATTTAAAAAATTAATTTTTAATTGAAATTTTACGTCTTTCGTCAACAAAGACACATCAGACTATTATTTTTTTTTGATGTAATTATAATTATTTTTATTTTACTAAATTAATTCTAATTGAAAAATTGCAAGTTGAAAACTTTTGTGTTAGGTCTGGGCCGGAGTTGAACCGAGGACCTCACGGTTGCTACAACTCTCAATCGCAGTGCCAGTCGCTAGACCACTGCTCTATCATCGCGCTCTTACGAAGACGACTTATTGATTTATTTTGTTTTGTACGTTAACACGTGACCGAAAGCGCATCGTTCTCGCTACCAGAAATGCTCTTTGGATGCGCATCGCTCTCGCATCCAGAAATGCTCTTTGGATGCGCATCGCTCTCGCTACCAGAAATGCTCTTTGGATGCGCATCGCTCTCGCATTCAGAAATGCTCTTTGGATGCGCTTCGCTCTCGCTACGTATAGCGCAGAAAATATGCGCATACAAATCAGCTCTTTGGATGCGAGAAGGATGCGCATCGCTATTGCATCTTGGGGATGCGCATCAAAATTTTCTGTTGGGTGGCTACTTTCGTTAGGCTCAAAGTTCACTTTGCCTATGACGAAGAAAGAGTTCCCGTTTTTTAAATGCATTGCCGATGGGGAAGACTGCGTACAAACAAACAAAAACAAAGAAGAACAAGAGATTGCACGAACAAAATTTACAACACTAATCGAAAAACACATGAATTCAATGCAATTAGACGAAAGAGACAAATACATTTTAGGCACAGTGGGGAAAACTAAAGATTTTTTGAACCAAAATAAAAACATACTAATACTAGAAGCAGACAAGGGAAATACGACGGTTGCTATGGAAAAAACAGAATACGAAAAGCGAATGCGCTTAATTTTGAGAGACAACACTACTCATAGAAGATTGAAAAGAGACCCAACAATAACAAAACAACTAAAAAATAACAAATTTGCGGAAATATTATTAAAAAACAATGTTATTACCAAAAAAGAAAGAAACGGCATTATACAAAACGCAGCTGTAGCACCAAAAATATACGGACTTCTAAAAATACATAAGGAAAACATACCACTGAGGCCAATTTATTCCACCATAAACTCCCCCTCGTATGGGCTATGTAAATATGTGGTACAAATATTAAAAAACTTGACAACGGACTCGAAACACAGCATAAGAGATGCAATACAATTTAAACAAAAAATAAACGACACTTACATATACGACGATGAAACATTAATTTCCTTTGATGTTATATTTTTGTTCCCGAGCATTAAGTGGATTTTGCTTTACAGGTTATTGAAGCAAAATGGGACAAAATTAAACAACACACAAAAATGACGAAAAAACGCTTTTTAGAAATTGTGACTTTTTGTATCAAGGAAAATCGATACAACGAAATATATGAGCAGAGAAAAGGAATGCCCATGGGACTACCAGCTTCACCAGTTATCGCAGATGTTATTATTGAAGAACTTCTAGACAAATGCACCGATGAAATGGACCATTACCCAAGGCTTTTGACGAAATATGTGGACGACCTATTCGCGATTGTAAAAACAAGTGCAATAAAATCGACGCTGGACAAACTTAACTCATTCCATAGAGGCATAAAGTTTACAATGGAGAAAGAAGAAAACGGAAGATTACCGTATCTGGATACAATGATTGTAAGAAGGAAATTTTTTGAAACTTGACTGGTACCAAAAGCCGACAGCGTCGGGAAGCCTAATTAATTTTTATTCGAAGCATCCAAAAAAGATTAAAATCAATACTGCGAGCAATTTTATAAAAAGAGTTTTAAGCATATCTGACAAAGTTTTTCACAATGACAACATTCAAAAAATCAAAAATATATTGAGGGGATTCCTGAAAACGTGTAAAAGCCTCGAAAACCTCGAAAACTCGTAAAAGTTGTCAAAATCAATACAAAATTTGACAGTTTTACGAGTTTACGAGGTTTTCGAGGCTTTTACACGTTATCAGGAATCGCCTTATTAAGAAGAAACGACTTTCCAAAAAAAGACTAGATGAACTGATAAAAAAACACAAAATCTTAACGAACAATGAGAATGATAAGCCGACGAAAATTTACAAATCGATGCTATATGTACCTGGTTTCTCGGAGAGATTTGCGAATTCAAACATAACTACCAAATAGCGCTAAAGACAAACAATACAGTAAAACCACTATATACCAAAACTAAAAGTAAAACGGATAAACTAGACAAATCAAACGTTATTTATAAAATTTTGTGTAAAGGGGACGAGTCCCACGTATGTGGTAAAGTATATGTGGGGACAACAAAAAAAGAGCTAAGGACTAGGATTTCTTCCCATAAATCAGAACACAAATCTCGGACAAAACCTATGGAGCAACGAACAGCGCTTTCTGCCCACTGTGCGAAACATGAGCACTTTGCTGATTTTGACAATGCAGAAATTTTACAAGAGACAAACTATTGATCAAACAGTACATATTAGAAATGCTCCATATAATTAACACAACAACGATTAAACTTCAAAACAGACACAGAGTGAATTGCTCACAGCTATAGACACCTGACAAAGAAACAATGTAAATAAAATCATCAGTGGACAACAGAGCAGCGGCAACATCAGCTGCTTTTTATTTACAATTGAAATTTGGTTTTGTGCAATATTGAACGTTTTAATTTTGAGCAATATTTTTTAGGAATTGTTTTCGTCCATCGTGTAAGTTTTTAAGTAATTTATTTATTTATTTTCTAACAAGTAAGTTTTTTTATATTGTTTCTTTGTATTCTGAAAATCTAATTGTGGTAAAATCTTAGGTTCCCTGAAGATGACTATCAAAGATAGTCGAAATATTGGAAGACGAAATTTTAAATAAATTATAAAAAAAATCAAAGAAGCGTTTTATAAATAAAACCATCTATAAAACCATCTATATTTCAAAAGGTCGGTAAAAATTATCATATTTCTTTCACATTTTAAATGTTCAACGAACCGACTACTTCTAAATTAAGCCGTATGCCATACACGTAACATGAAAATATTTTTTTTTAAAAACCGACTCAGTACGGTCAATATAAAGAAAACGACTGTTTATTAATCGAATCGTATTACGTAACATGACCCATACAAAATATATATTCAAAATGCAACTTTTGGAGTATTTTTCACGACAATGCAATCATAATACACATAAATACTAACGACGGTAAGCGCAAGCTCTGAGCAAAAACGAGAGAAAATCGGACAAGAAGGCGTGGCACCTCGCATATAAGCAAATGCTTCAAAGTGCTATACTGGAAACATGTTTTGAGATAATTCAACTAAATTTCACTCTGGCAGTAAAAACAGTAAAGGCTAGCCCTGAGCAAAAACTATACGACCTCGGTTAAGAGAGCGTGGCACTCCCATGTAAAAAAAATCTTCAAATACAAGCATAATTTTCAAAATGCTGCAGTCTTATAGGCACTGCTTGTATCTGTATTAAATAGTAAAAATATCCAACTTCAACTTAAAACATGGTTTTGAATCACCGGAAATTGAATGGTACATTTTTCGGAGAATTGCCTGTATATCGATTGAATTAGCTTGAGTTATTTTAGCAAAATATAACGCATTCCTTAATTTCGTTTTATGATATAATTTTTAAGTACCATTTGTTTTTATGAAATGAAATAAATACATATTTCATTCGACAGTTTTAGGTTCTAGCAAGCTTATTTTAGAATGTAAGGATTGCAAATTCAAACATTATTTTTAGTTAAAATCTAATCCCAAATATAATTTAATATTAAAACACTGTGAATGTAATTGTGTTTTGTGGCTAATCATTTATCAATTTTATCTTATAATCAGTAGAGGACCTGCTTCGGAACAGTCAGCAGCTTCATCTCCAAATCGACCATTTCGGCAAACAAGCAGCATATTCCAAGATAAAAATAAATCAACAAAGTTCGAAAATTTGCTTACACCATCAACAGTAAGATATCGTGACTTAGAACGTAAATTTAAAAATGGATTAATCACTGATGTGAAGAATTTATCAAAATCGCATTTTAACAATGTTGGCATTTCTAAAAACTATGCTCTAAATTTTTCAAGCAGTTCCGTTTCTAAGTCAAATAAAGCAAATAACATGAAACATGATAAACATTTTAACACATTGTCAGAAACATCCTCGTCATATTCATCAAGTGGAAATGAAGATGATGATGATGGCAGTACTTCAGGTTCTTGTTCTTCAAGTACTTCTGTTTCTGATACTACAAATAGCAGCAGTAATAGTTCTGAAGGTAACAATATAAACATTGCTGATAATTTTAGCAATAACGCTGAAATAACTAACTTCCAAGAGAAAGGAAATGAATCAGCATCATTGGTATTTCCACAAGTATTTACCAAAAAATCAAAAATATCGAACAAAAAGCAAGATAACATTCTAAAAAGTGTTTTTAATGATCGTGAAAGTAAGCAAAAAGACGAAAACTGGGGTTTTGCTGCAGTGGCAAAAAAAAACATAGATATTTTTACTAAAAACAATGACAATAATTATTCAATGCTAGCTCGCAAAAGTAAACACAATGATAACATAAAAAGTTTAAAAATGTTTGCTAACCGATCACTTACATCTGAGAACTTGAATATACAAAAAGAAGCATATGAAGAACAAAATAAATTTACGAATGTAGTTGACCTTAACAGTGGAGAAAACACTTTACTATGTCTTAATAAAAGTAAAAATACGGATACAAATTATGAAACTGAACTTCAGAAAAATAAAAGCTGTTATAAATTAATTCAATCATCACAAAATGATGGTAAAACGATATCTTCCAACAAAAAAAGTTTTGAATTTGTAGATGACATCTGTCCAAACCATGTTCAAGAAAACAATCTTCAAAATAATGGAGGTAAGTCTTTTTAAAATAAAAGTTATATTTTGATCTAACTGAAACTTTCAAATGATAATATTGGAATGGTTCAAAAATATTCATATAATTAAAATATAAATAAATCGAAGCCTAAACAAGTAAGGAACAAAACTAATGGAAAATTTCTGAAAAATTTTCAGAATTCTTATATTCGCCAAGACTGCCGATATTTTAGGTAGCTCTTTCACTTTTGTCTTGTTTTATGTTACACTAAATCATTAGAGACAGGCATTAAAATTTATCAACGGGGCCTTCTATTGAAAACGTAAAACGTTTTTCCTAAATTTTTTACCCCCTATCCAATTTTCCGTAGTAATTCTATATGGGCGATTCTACTCATGGGCGAATATTTTGTGGCTTACCTTGTTTTTTGTATATTTTTTGTTAATATATTGCATTGATTTAGGAACAAAACGTCTTAATTATTTCTAGTATGACACTAAAAATTAGATCGACCCTAAAGATATTTCATGCAAAAAATTTAATTTTAAAGTGCCAAATTCTCAGTTTTAATGGTAAATTAAACTTATAGCGAAGTATTTTATATTAATGCACTTTTGTACGTATTAATAACTTTCTTGAATCATGTTTACTTTGAATTATTTTATTTCCAAAAATAAAATTAATTTTGAACTGAGATTCACAAAGCGAGTACTACTGGCGCCCACCGTAAATTTATTTAAAAATTATTATTCAGAAGATCAACACCTGCTTCAAGAATCCTAAGCTCAACACTTCTATGTGCAGAAGGCTTATGGAAATCGCCACATCGAGAATCACAAAGTTTGCGCATGGATAATTCTGCTTAAGGGTCCCATTCCAGTGCACAGCGTGTGGAAGTCCCTTCCGTAGTTTTATCTGATGTGCAATTCTAAGTGCTTTTGGGTGAAAAATCGATACCGAAACTTTAAATCTCTTCAACGGAGAACCTGAAAATTTTGAATATTTCGCGATGAACTTGGTAGTTTTTAAAGACGATGTTACGTTAAAAGAATTACCTCTGCGCCTACACGGACACGCAACATTCTGGTACTCTGGAGCTCGACAGCTGGGTTTGAGCTATCTTCCTCCTCCGGGAACATTTCGCACCCAAAAAGCAAGCATATGAAATTTACACCACGATTTAAAAAAAAAAAAAATAATGAATAAAATAATAATGAATCGACGGACATGTATATTGGTAAAAAGAGAGCCCCATTTGCAGAGTTGCCACCACCGCGATTCCCCGCGAATTTACAAATTGACATGATCTATAGACTCCTTTGTCTCGATGTCCAAAAACAAATAAATCATAGGAATATCAATACATTAAGATTTATTCTTCATATAATTGAATGACCAATATCAAAAAGGTCACATCTCCGAATTTTTTCGATATTGAATTTTTCACATTTGATGTGAGAAAAAGGTACTCATATCGAGTCTGTATGTGGGAAAAAAAGTTATGTTCGTTTGAAATTAATTTCCAAAAGGGCACATCTCTAATAGAGAGATGCCATATATGCTTCATGCGTCATTTCTAAACTAACTTTTTAAATAAAAACCACACATGACCAAATCATGGCTTATTTTGAAGACGAAGGATAGCACTAAGCGATGCATTTAGTAGAAAAGGGTAAAACAATTCCGTGAATTCTCTACATAACCTCAAAAATTGTGTTTGAACTTTTAGGCTAGGATATCTCAAAAACTATATGTGATAGAGCAATTCTAAGATCGGATTCGGATTCAGCTCGAATAAATTAATTGAAAATGAGTAGTTTTGTTTTGGTTTGCTATGATAAAAATTTCAATGAGACCTCTTTTTAAAAACAGTTTTTTCTTAGTCGGCAAGTGCTCACAAGTAATTTGGCGCATTTTTTTGTTTTTTTTTTTTGTGTTCACGACAGTTCGATTTAAATTTTTCTTGGGCGGCGTGGATGCTTTTGCACCATGTTTTTAATGAATTCCTTTTAATTATATTTAATTTAAGATATTATTTTAATTTTAGATAACTTAAGTAAAAGTTTCGCCAAATTTATATGGTTTTTTCCTTTAAATTTTGTTTAATCAGCACAATCAATTTCGAAAAGGTCACATCTCCTGGCTTTAAAATATCAAAACTTACATATATAATGACGTTACCATCACACTGTTCGATACAAAAAAAAAAACACATGAGAAAATCCAAAAAATTCTTAAAGTAGACGTTAAAAAAAATATAATGGATAAAAAAACTTCAAAAATCTATATATATAAAAATGAAATGGTGTCCGTATGTAGCTTATGAACGCGGAAACTACAAGGCCGATTTACATAATTTTTTTTTTAAATCTGTAGAAGGTTCTTAAGGGGGTGGGATGCCACTGAGAGGAACGGGGGTTGCACCCCCCATACGAAAAAAATACAAAAAATGCTATATCTCTACAGTTATACAAGTTATGATTATGAAAGTTGATGAACTTATACATAATGTACATATCTACCATTCACCATGCAAAACTTAGGGGATATTGGGTGTAAGAGAATTGCATCCACTTTTCAAAAATACACAAAATGCTATATCACATATCGCAGATATCGTTATAAAACTTGGTACATACATGAATATTCTATCTTCCATTTACTTTGAAAAACTTTGGGAGGGGGTGAGAAGGGGGAGTTGCACCCTTCATACAAAAAATATATAAGATACTATATCTCTGTACCTATGGGAGCTATGATTACAAAAGTTGATACATGGATCTTTAAAAACCTTGGTGATTGGAAGAGCGGGACGATGGAGATGGATGGGACTTCGTACGTATAGGCATCGGGAATGGGCGAACGAAGTCGCAACCAGGCCAGCTAGTCGATTAAAAAAAAAATGTGACGTGCTGGAGAAAAACCACGTCTATTTTAAGAATTTTTTGAATTTTCTCATATGTTTTACAAAAAGTTCGAAATTGTTGAACAGTGTAATTAGCCCTAGAATGTAACTCAAAAAAAAACAAAAAATTTTCCAAGTATTATGCTACTTTAGTTTTTTTCGTTTCCTGAAAACTTTTCAAAATCGGAGATATGACCTTTTCGAAACTGCTCATTTAATAAGACTTAAGTCTCTTAAGGGGACATTCGCTTTCGTAATTGAAAAGAAAAACACTTTTTAAATGTTTTATTATGAAAAAACTGTTATATTTATTGACAAAATTTCTTTTGGACATTGTTATATAATGCTTTAAGAATACGAAAAAGATTTTTTTTTTTATTTTTAGTTTCCCTTAGCTGCTGTAGAGGGCGCCATCCAAAAGTTACTTTTTAAACGGTAGGAAATATTTTAGACCTCCTGTAACAGATTTTTGAAAAATTCAAAATGGATTTTATTCTTGAGACCCAAAACTATACAATAAGCCTTTAAAATTCATACCTTTTTATATTTTGAAGTTTTTGTATGAATATTTATGGAAAATGCGAAAAAATTGAGGGACTTAACCTCAAAAAATGCCCCGTAAAAAAAGGGGGGGGGCGTATTTTTTAAAACTTTCAGAGGTTTATTGTTTAATATTTTTTATGAGTAATCGAATGCTTTTTGGTTTTTTAAAATCCGTCGATCAGATTCGGAGAAAAATTTCCTACCAGTTTGAAAAGTAACTTTTGGATGACGCCCTCTACAGCAGCCAAGGGAAACTAAAAATAAAAAAAATAAAATTTTTTTCATATTTTTTGGACAATACTTAACAATGTTCAAAAGAAATTTTGTCAATAAATATAATAGTATTTTCATAATAAAATTTTTAAAAAGTGTTTTTTTGTTTTCAATTACAAAAGCGAATGTCCCCTTAAAGTACATCAAATACTTATTATTTATATGCAGGCTTTAATTTGCTGCTTCTTCTTGAATAAATGCAAACACTTCACTTTTTTTAAATAAATCGTTTTAATTTCAGTTCAGTTTTATTTACATTTAGTTATTTTATTTTACAGTTTATATTAGTTTATTTCAACATTTCTTTTGCTTTTATTTCTTTAATTTCACTTCTTTTAAAAATGACTTCTTATCTTGGATTCTTCTTTTCAACGACTGTCGCCCATTCGTGTTTTTTCAAAAGTCTCTTCGTCAATTATGTCGAGTCTCGGTAGTTTTGCTGGTGTTGCCAAGTTTACACTAATTTACGCAACTGTCCGCCGTCCACTACGTAATCGGTGCCCGTCTGGCTCTGTTCCCACATTCGGCCCTCCTGCGGCCTCACTCGACCCGAGTGGGGGGTTCCAGCGCTTCATGTACTCAGCGGCAGTTAATGTTCGCCTTGGACCTTTATGATTTCCAACTCTCTCATCAGCATATCGGCCATGATCCAACTTTTCAACAACTTCATATGGGCCTAAGTATTCGGGTTTTAATTTCAGACCTGCTTCGAGGTGAGTGCGCTTGATGGCGACCAACTCATTCTGAGCATATTCCATTTCCGTTACTGGTTTTTCATAAAAATTTCTCTTATTTTCAGCTTCCATTAAAGTTGGGATTACAACAAGTTCCTTAGTGGGATTCTTGTGCAAAGCGTCAAATTTAATACAGTGGTCTTCATTCACGTCCTTTTCTAGAATTTTCCTCATTGATTTTGTCCTCTGATCTTGAAGTTGTGTCTCTTCTATACGATGTTTTAATGAATCTTCGATAGTAAGACAAGCAACACTCGAAAGACCATCTACATGTTTAATTTTTGAACCAGACCTATGTTTCGTTTCATAGTCACTACAAAACCTTTTGCTACCATCCTTCCTGAATACCAAAACTATCGTCGATGGGTATTCTGATGTATGTACTTGGTTGATTTAATCCTTCCTCCATCACACTCTGTACCTGTGCATTCACAACACATTGGTCGGTGAATGGCATTCTTCTTTTCTTTACCATCGTTGAAACTATTTCGGACTGAGGTCCTGTAAAATGCGCCAAATTTACCTTTATATTTTCCACGAGTTGCTCTTCAACTGCTGCCACAGAAAGTGTACCGAATTCCTTTTCTAAATCATCAAAGTCTTCATCTGTGTTTACACCTAAGATTCTCTTTTTTTCTTCTATCTTCTTTTCTCCTTTATCTTCTTTCTGCTTAGCTTCTTTTCCTTCTTCATCCTCCTTAATTTCTTTATCTCCTTTCTGCTTTACTTCTTTATCTTCTTTCTGCTTTACTTTTTTATCTTTTTTCTGCCTTACTTCTTTATCCTTTTTCTGTTTTACTTCTTTACCTTCTTTCTGATTCTGATCATCTTTCTGCTTTATTTCTTTCTGCTTTACTTCTTTAACTTCTTTATACTTTACTTCCTTTTCTTCTTTCACCTTTACTTCTTCAATTGATTTCTCCTTTACACATTTCTCCTTCATTTCACACTTCGCTGCTTTATCATCTTTCTCCTCAACATCTTTCTTCATAACAACATCTTTATTCTTAACTACAGTCATCTTAACATCTTCCATATTAACATCTTCCATTAATTCTTTTTTCTTTGAAAACTTCTTGACATCTTCATTTTCATCTTCGTTTTCTTCTTCATCTTCATGGGCTATGAATCTTTCAGTGTTTTTCTGCGCTTTCCGCTGAAATATTGCTTCATTTTCTCGAATAATTATTTCGACGTCTTTTAATACCGAATTTCCCAATATGGCATCATAAAAAATGCCACGATCACGTACAACATGAAATTCAACATCCAACGGCAAATTGTCAATTTCTAATCTAGCCAAGAAACTACCCAACGTGGTAAATGCTCCTTTGCCTGCTCCAACTAGTCGTCTTCTATCTGTAGACAGCTCTATGTCACCTAGCTTCATAAGGACGTCATACCTCAGCAAACTTAAAACACTTCCAGTATCTATCAACGCTGAAAACTTGTGGTTTTTGATATCAATCTCGCGAAAAATCATTCCACCTTCAAAATTTTGCATCGCATTGGTCTCATTTTCCACCATGTTTATTTCACCTTTCCCATTTTCTTTTTGTCCATCTACAGCCTTGCATTCAAATGATCGGTGTCCTTCTTGGTTTCACTTGAAACATTTGTACTGTTTTAATGAACAGTCTTTTGCCAAGTGTGAATCATTTCCGCATTCAAAACATTTCTTCACATTTTCCTGTCGGGGTTGTTGTTCAGGTTTCCTATATTTTTGTGAATGATCCAATCTGTATGATGACTGGGTTGAACAATTCACCAACTCGTACACTCTTATATTTTCCTTTAGCTCAGCAATCGTTCGCGCCTGGTACAACACAGTTTTATTCCCTTTTGAACCTTGAATACCCTCTACGTAATACTGTATAAGGCTTTCGTCATCTAACGTGATACAATTTCCGATCTCTAACATTGCATATAAGTATTCGCGCAAGGTTTCGTTAGGTTTTTTGCGTCTATTCCGTAGCCTGCGGTGTATTTCAGTCGATGGCAACACTTGAACGAACTCGTCCAACAATGCTTTTTTCAACAAATCCCAATTTTTTACTCCTGGTGTGCTCCTTATGAAAAGTTTTGCCGCTCCCTTAAGTAACTGCTTTGCGTAAATATACTTCTGAAGACTGTTCCATCCAACAATTAAAGCGCTATCCTCAAAGTCGTCGATCCACTGGTTGACGCCAAGTGAATCGGTACCCGTGAAAGGCGATAGACTGTCTTCGATGTCACTCAATGTAAAGCTGGATCGCTGCTCGCGTTCTACCTGGGATGCAACATCATCGTAAACGGAACCATCATCGCTTGTTTCAGGCCTAGTGAGCTCTAAATGTCCCAGAAGCCCGTTTTCCTACCCGTCGTCGCTAGCCCCAACTCACCCAATTTTTCTTTAAGTCCATCTACTGTCAACTGCATTACACTGTCTCTGTCCATTTTTATTTTTTTTTTTTTAAATCAAAAGTTTATTGAAATACAAAATATTATCTTAAATTTCATAAAATTCAATATATGAATGGGTTTTTTTGAAAGTGGAATAAGTCCACTTTTTCATAAGCTGAGATATTGAAGGGTTTGCGTACGACTCAATTTAAAAATATTGGCAAGCGTTATTAAACCGGTGTTAAGTGTTTACCACTGTAAATTAATCAAATTTTGTTATGCTGTAAAAAATTTTACAAGTGTAATAGAAAATAGTTGAGTTTTTTTGGTCTGAATGGACTTATTCCACTTTCATTTATAATAAATTTAAAAATTTGTTATACTTTTGTATGACTTATTCCATTTTTACTCACAAAATATTTTGTAAATTAAAGCAAAGGAAAATTAAAACTTAGAAAAATTTTACTTTAAAAACTGTTGTTGTTTCTTTTCTTTTCTTTTTGCTCAAGCAGGGCTCTAAATATTGGTGAAAACAACAACAAAAAGAAATAGTTCTTGTCGGACCTACTTTCGGAGATATAGCCATCGGAAGATTGAGATATATCTTTTATAAAAATTATTAGAAGTTGGGAACGCCTGAAAGGATTTTAATAATATAAGTGTCATACAAAAGATATGTTAACTTGCTACAAAATCAACCTACAAAAATTTTTAATCCGAGTCGTGGTTTTATAGATATTGCAGATTTTCAGAAATTTTGACCATTTTTTTTTTTTTAAACCACTATTTTTCCAAAAACTGTATCATTAATGCATAGCTTTAGCAACATATTATAAAAGCCCAATTTATTACCTTTAATTTGACATATAATTTGTACCTGATTTCTTGCATTATCATATTTTTTTAAAGGAAAACAAAAAAGTGAACCAAAGAAATGTTCATGAAATTTAGTAATACATTACAAGAACAACAATAATAGCAACTACAAAAATAACAATAACAGCAATAAAAACAACAATAACGATGTTTTTAGATAGTTTTCGATTGATTCCGATTCCTGTAGACTCTTCCGATGTTTTCCAACAACTTACTTTTTTGTTTTCCTATAAAAAAAATACGTAATGCAAGAAATCAAGTACAAATTACATGTCAAATTAAAGGTAATAAATTGAGCTTTTATAATATGTTACTAAAACTATGCATTAATGATACAGTTTTTGGAAAAATAGTGCTTTAAAAAAAAAAATGGTCAAAATTTCTGAAAATTTGCAATATCTCTAAAACCACGACTCGGACTAAAATTTTTTTTGAATAAATTTTGTAGTAAATTAACATATCTTTCGTATGAAACTAATATTATTAAAATCCTTTCAGGGGTTCTCAACTTATAATAATTTTTATAAAAAATATATCTCGATCTTCCGATGGCTATATCTCCGAAAGTAGGTCCGACAAGAACTTTTGTTTTTGTTGTTGTTGTAACCAATTTTCAGAGCCCTACTTGAGCAAGAAGAAAAGAAAAGAAACAACAACAGTTTTTAAAGTAAAATTTTTCTAAGTTTTAATTTTCCTTTGCTTTAATTTACAAAATATTTTGTGAGTAAAAATGGAATAAGTCATACAAAAGTATAACAAATTTTTAAATTTATTATAAATGAAAGTGGAATAAGTCCATTCAGACCAAAAAAACTCAGCTATTTTCTATTACACTTGTAAAAATTTTTACAGCATAACAAAATTTGATTAATTTACAGTGGTAAACACTTAACACCGGTTTAATAACGCTTGCCAATATTTTTAAATTGATTTAAAAGCAAAATCTTCTGCATAGCAGAAGATGAAAAAATGGACTTATTCCACTTTCAAAAAAATCATTTTTGTAAAAATGTTTTTCATGAAAAGTTCTTTTGAGTAATTTTTGATGAAATCGTGGTCTAACGAGTCTGTAATTTTCAATATAAAAAGAGGACATATATAGCTAGCTATAACTACCATAAGCTCAATTTTTCCGGAATTGGACTTATTCCACTTTCAAATAAACCCATTCATATAATAGCATTAAAAGAAAAATATTGTAATTAAATTAAGTTATTTTGATGAATAAATTTTATTTCACTACAAAAATTCTCGCAGTGTATTTTCAAACAACTTCAGTTTTACTTTTAAAACTCTTAACACTCTTTTTTTTATTTTTTTTTTTCAATTATCGCTACTTTACAAAGCATTCTATACAGCTATCAAATCAAAATATTTCTTAAAATACTCCACTTTAAAAGAAATAAAATATGTAATATTCTTATTTCACATCAAATTACTTTTATGCATAAAAAAAATCAAACATCTACCAGCTAAACACAAAATATGAAAATGCGTTTGTCAAGCAATCAAAATCAAAACAAAGTTACCAATAAGGGTTGTTTTTTGTGTTAAAATTCCTTCGTTCTCTTTTTCTCTCAATATGATCAGCTTCTTGTTGCTACTCTGCTTCTTGTTGATTCTCTGCTTCTTGTTGCTACTCTGCTTACTGCGTCGCCGTCAATGCGTATGTACGTAACCTATTTCGCCGAATTTGTTCTTTTTGTACGATCAGCTTGCTGCGTCGCCGTTACTATCGTGTATGTACGTATGTTTGTTTGTACATAAACTTTTGCATGCATAAATTTGCGTTTCATGAAGCTATATTTTACAGCAAATTTTCGCCTATGAGTTTTTATTTTAAATAGTTTATGTATGTTAATATCAACTATTTCACTTTAGCTTCTTTAACAGCTTCTTTTATTAAGTATTTTTTTTCACTGCATCTTTTCTTCTGCATCTGTTTTTTAACTTTTATTTAGGTTGATCCCCCAATTGTAGGCTTTAATTTGCTGCTCCTTCTTGAATAAATGCAAACACTTCACTTTTTTTAAATAAATCGTTTTAATTTCAGTTCAGTTTTATTTACATTTAGTCATTTTATTTTACAGTTTATATTAGTTTATTTTAACATTTCTTTTGCTTTTATTTCTTTAATTTCATTTCTTTTAAAAATGACTTCTTATCTTGGCTTCTTCTTTTCAACGACTGTCGTCCGTTCGTGTTTTTTCAAAAGTCCCTTCGTCAATTATGTCGAGTCTCGTTAGTTTTGCTGGTGTTGCCAAGTTTACGCTAATTTACGCAACTGTCCGCCGTCCACTACGAAATCGGGGCCCGTCTGGCTCTGTTCCCACATATATTATTGAAAATAGATACATTTAAGTTTAAGTGGCGGCTTAATAGCCTCACATAGACTAAAGAGATCAATAGTGATACATTTACTTGTAAATAAATATTTATGACATTAAAAGATTGCCAAAAAAAGAATAAAAAGAAAAAAATATGTTAGAAGTTATAACGACCAGTTCTAATTACGCCGTGTCAGTGTTAATACGTTATATCCAAATCTTCCTGATGATGAGTTGCAGTGTCAACTCGAAATATTGAAGATACACAGATATATACTCCAAAAATTATAGAAAATTTTTGTTTTATATTTTGTTTTATGACCTGGAGCCAGCTAAACAACTCTTATTATTCATAAAAAAAAAAAAATATTAATAGTAATTACTAGGCTCCTCGCGCGAGCTGATTTTTTTTGTTGATGCGCCATCTTTTATGTTTGGGAACAGATAATAGTCCGAAAAAGTAAATGGCACAAAACCTCACTGGGTAACATATTTAAGTAATGAAAATCACTTAAATCAGACTAATGGTTCCCGAGTTATTAAGGTTTCCCGGACAATCCGAGGGAATTTAAAAAAAAAATAATTTCACAAAATCCCTCCGGACAACATATCTACCCATAAAAAAAATCATTCAAATCGGGTTAGTGTTTCCGCAGTTATTAAGATTTTTACTATCCCGGACAAAGTCAAGGGAATCTTGAAAAAATAAGTTGCATAGGACTTCAATAGGTAACGTATCTACCCATTAACGTATCTACCCATCACAAAAATCGGATGAATGGTTCTCGAGTTGTAGAGTTTTATAAATTTTCCGTTTTTAAATTTTCGGGTTTGAGCCCCTAGAAAGGTAAGGTGGTCAAAAGGAATTGTTTTTTTAAAAAGCAGTACCTTATTCTTTTCCCTATGCAATACTGGCAAAAGCTGCTATCGCATGTTTTCATAATTTTACAGGTGAGCAAATTTAAATTTTTAATTGATATGAAAAAATCAATCAAGTTGCTTTTCTAAGGAACTACAAGTCCTAGAGCAATACTGATTTTGCGAGCTTGTAAATCTCACCGAGAACAATGCCCTGGACTACATAACTCATTTTCACAAAAACTGCTTGATAGCAGCTATTGCCAACTTTGCACAGATTTCACAATGCGTAAGTGCTGTAGCTTAAGGTTATGTTGGAAAGAATATTATTTTTGTTGAGTCTGGCCAGTTTAATGTTGGATTATTTTTGTGTAATTATGCTTTAACGCAAATAAAATTTGATTAAAATTAAATTCTATTTGTGAAATTAAGGCACTAAGTTACCATGAAAAATAACTAAACATCTTTCTTTTGGCTGAAAACGCAAATCGCTGAGGGTGCATTACAAGTACGTAGGCTGCCATATATATTTCTGGCCTAGGCAAGCAACACTATGTGTTGCCAGGTGCATTCTGACATTTCCATTGGAAAGTTTGACATTTTTTAGCATAAACGTACTCAGAACGTTTTGACGTACGACCATCATTTGTGTTATTTACAGTGACTTGAAAAAATCAATTTGGCAAAAAAATGGAATTAACTCGTGAACATTTTCGTGCGATCATTTTTCACAATTTTCAACGTGGATTACCACGACAAGAGTGCATCCATGAACTCTTTGTATGGCGATGAAGCACCATCCTATATCACTGTGAAAAACTGGTTAAATGAATTCGATCGTGGCCGACGCTCGCTCAAAGACAAATTTCGTGAAGGTCGTCCAAAAACGGCCGTTGTGCCAGAGAACATTGATGCCGTGCGTGAACTGAAAATGCAAGATCGTCATGTGACATACCGTGAGATAGAGGCATCCTAGGGCATTAGTTCCACTCCAATACATTTGATATTGCATGAACACCTGGCCGTAAAAAAGGTTTGTTCTCGTTGGATCCCGCACAATTTTACAATCGCTTAAAAAAAGGCTCGTGTCTATTGGTGCAAAGAAATGTTGAAGAAATACGATCACGGTGCTTCAAAAGACGTTTATAAGATTGTCACAGGTGACGAATCATGGATCTATGCGTATGAGCCCGAAACAAAACAGCAATCGGCCCTGTGGTTCTTCGAAGACGAGCCAAATCCAACGAAAGTTTTTCGTGGAAGAAGCACTTCGAAGCAAATGGTCGCCTGTTTCTTCGGCAAAACTGGTCATGTGGCGACTGTTCCACTTGAGCAACGTAGGACGGTCAATTCTGAGTGGTGCACTACAATTTGTTTGCCTGAAGTCTTCGGAGAAATTCGAAAAACGAACAAGAGAAGACGAATCATTGTTCACCATGACAATGCGAGCTCTCACATATCGGCTGAAACCAGCGCCTTTTTGACAGCCAAAACGTCGAATTGATGGCTCATCCGCCGTACAGCCCTGACTTGGCACCCAATGACTTCTTTTAATTCCCGCACATCAAGAAAAAATGCGTGGTCAACGATTTTCGTTGTTTTGGAGGTGTCTCAATCAGAGTGGAAAAAGTGCTTCGACAAATGGTTTGAGCGCATACAAAAGTGTATAAATCATGCTGGAGAAAAACAATAAAACCATTTTTGATGATAAATATTCGCTTTTTCATTATTAGGCCAGAAATATATATAGCAGCCCACGTAAGAAGCAAAACTGTCAACATGTTTGCTATTTTTGACTTAGTACTGCTATAGCGTCCGTTCTGATTACATGACCAACAAGAAATATGAACCAAACGGAAGCTTAACCTTTCCTATTCAAATATGTGAGCAATTTTACCGACTTCAAATCATAAAAAAATAATCAACAAAAAACCATTTCGAAAACATGTTGACAGTTTTGCACCACTTTAAGGGATGTGCATACAAACCTGGAACGTGAATTTTTCCTAGTTTAAAAAAACGGTTCCAATAGATTCTGTTGTGCTGATTGCAAAACTGGCCACAGAATCCCTCTTCCTCGTCAGAATTTCGAGGTATCCTAAACTTAAAATGCAAAAACGATGTTTTTGCTGTTTTTCAAATTAGGTTCAAGGTCGGAAGGATTTTTTCTGCTCTATTCCGTAAAATACACTTAAACATCTTGCTTTTCCTCTTTCCAAAAAAATGGTGAATAGTCATCTACGATTTTTCTTTGCAAAGTTATGCTCACTCTGAGATGACATCATAAAATACCCAAAATTCATACTAAGAGCAGTTTGGGTATTTTTTGGCCATATTTCTCGAGAAGGATATGTTTATAAACCATTTATACCAATTGAACCATATTAAGATGACATAAATCCAAACCCTGCCGCTATATCCGTTTTATAAGATCTTATGATGTCATCTTAGAGTGGGCATAACTTTGCAAAGAAAAATCGTAGATGACCATTCACCACTTTTTTTGAAGGGGAAAAAGCAAGATGGTCAAGTTTATTTTACGGAATAGAGCAGAAAAAATCCTTGCGACCTTGAACCTAATTTGAAAAACACCAAAAACGTCGTTTCTTGCACTTTAAGTTTAGGATACCTCCAAATTCTGCAGAGGTAGAGGGGTTCTGTGGACAGTTTTGGAATCAGCACAACAGAATCTATTGGAATCGTTTTTTTAAACTAGGAAAAATTCACGTTCCCGGTTTCTACGCACATCACTTAAAGTGGTGCAAAACGTCAACATGTTTTCGAAATGGTTTTTTATACCCTACACCCAGGGTATATTCACTTTGTCCTTCCATTTGTAACGCAGAGAAGGAGGCGTGGCAGATATAAAAAAGTATATATATTCTTGATCAGCGTCACCTCCTGAATCGATATAGCCATGTCCGTCTGTCTGGCTGGCTGGCTGGCAGGCTGGCTGGCAGGCTGGGTGGCTGGCTGGCTGGTTGTGTGTGGAAATACATTTTGTGGGAAAACTAAGCAAGATAATTCAATGAAAGCAACGTAGGACGGTCAATTCTGAGTGGTGCACTACATTTTGTTTGCCTGAAGTCTTCGGAGAAATTCGAAAAACGAACAAGAGAAGACGAATCATTGTTCACCATGACAATGCGAGCTCTCACATATCGGCTGAAACCAGTGCCTTTTTGACAGCCAAAACGTCGAATTGATGGGTCATCCGCCGTACAGCCCTGACTGGGCACCCAATGACTTCTTTTTATTCCCGCACATCAAGAAAAAATGCGTGGTCAACGATTTTCGTTGTTTTGGAGGTGTCTCAATCAGAGTGGAAAAAGTGCTTCGACAAATGGTTTGAGCGCATACAAAAGTGTATAAATCATGCTGGAGAAAAACAATAAAACCATTTTTGATGATAAATATTCGCTTTTTCATTATTAGGCCAGAAATATATATAGCAGCCCACGTAAGAAGCAAAACTGTCAACATGTTTGCTATTTTTGACTTAGTACTGCTATAGCGTCCGTTCTGATCACATGACCAACAAGAAATATGAACCAAACGGAAGCTTAACCTTTCCTATTCAAATATGTGAGCAATTTTACCGACTTCAAATCATAAAAAAATAATCAACAAAAAACCATTTCGAAAACATGTTGACAGTTTTGCACCACTTTAAGGGATGTGCATACAAACCTGGAACGTGAATTTTTCCTAGTTTAAAAAAACGGTTCCAATAGATTCTGTTGTTCTGATTGCAAAACTGGCCACAGAATCCCTCTTCCTCGTCAGAATTTCGAGGTATCCTAAACTTAAAATGCAAAAACGACGTTTCTAAGATGACATCATAAAATACCCAAAATTCATACTAAGAGCAGTTTGGGTATTTTTTGGCCATATTTCTCGAGAAGGATATGTTTATAAACCATTTATACCAATTGAACCATATTAAGATGACATAAATTCAAACCCTGCCGCTATATCCGTTTTATAAGATCTTATGATGTCATCTTAGAGTGGGCATAACTTTGCAAAGAAAAATCGTAGATGACCATTCACCACTTTTTTTGAAGGGGGAAAAAGCAAGATGGTTAAGTTTATTTTACGGAATAGAGCAGAAAAAATCCTTGCGACCTTGAACCTAATTTGAAAAACACCAAAAACTTCGTTTCTTGCACTTTAAGTTTAGGATACCTCCAAATTCTGCAGAGGTAGAGGGGTTCTGTGGCCAGTTTTGGAATCAGCACAACATAATCTATTGGAATCGTTTTTTTAAACTAGGAAAAATTCACGTTCCCGGTTTCTACGCACATCACTTAAAGTGGTGCAAAACGTCAACATTTTTTCGAAATGGTTTTTTATACCCTACACCCAGGGTATATTCACTTTGTCCTTCCATTTGTAACGCAGAGAAGGAGGCGTGGCAGATATAAAAAAGTATATATATTCTTGATCAGCGTCACCTCCTGAATCGATATAGCCATGTCCGTCTGTCTGGCTGGCAGGCTGGGTGGCTGGCTGGCTGGCTGGTTGTGTGTGGAAATACATTTTGTGGGAAAACTAAGCAAGATAATTCAATGAAATTTGGTACACAGCCTCCGCTGTCTAAGTTAGCTCGCGGGATTGAAAATGAGCGAAATCAGTCAAAGGACACGCCTACCGCCCATACAAAAAATATATTCAAAATGCAACTTTTGTAGTATTTTTCGCGATATTGCAACAAAATTACTTATAAATGCTAAGAATTGTAAGCGCAAGCTCTAAGCAAAAACTGGGCGAATTCGGACAAGAGGGTGTTGCACCCCTCATATAAGCAAAAGCTTCAAAACGCTGTATTGAATGCGTTTTTTGAGATAATTAAACTTAATTTTACTCAGACACTAAGAACTATAAATGCAAACTTTAAGCAAAAACTGGATAAAATCGGACAAAAGAGCGTGGCACCTCCCATATAAGCAAAAGCTTCAAAAACGCTATTCTGAATACATTTCTTGAAATAATCCAACCAAATTTCACTCAAATACTAAGAACTATAAGTGCAAACTCTAAAAAAAACTGGGTGAATTTGAACAAGAGGGCGTGGCACCTACCATTTTCAAAATACTGCTGTGTAGGGTATTCAATGTTTGGACAGGCCAAAGGTAACGCCCTTACTAGTTCATTATTTTTTTATGGTGCGAAGTTCGGAAAATTATAAGTAATATAAGGTTACAAAAACCGATTTTTTTAAAAAGGCTAATTTTAGCGACCGAAAAAATTAATAAAAAACCGTTTAAAAAACTTTTTTTGAGTTTAAAAAATAATTTTCTATTTATTTGCCGACGTTTCGCAGTTTTTTTTGACTGCTTCATCAGAGCGTCTTTCTTAAAACTAACATTAAATTTTCATAAACAGTATGTTGTATAAAATTATAAGTTTAAGAATTTTTTAAGTGTGTTACTTAATGACATTTTATATTGAAAATTGATTTTATTTAATTGAACTTTTAGTCATATATTTGCAAAGATCGATTTACATATAAATCTATCAATGCATTTTTCTAACACATAATTATGACAAATCAAGGAACGGATTAAAAACACGGCTATAGTGACATATGTTTCGTCTTTCGCCACAAAGACTCATCAGACTATTTTTGTTGTAATTATAATTATATTTATTTTACTAAATTAATTATAATTGAAAAATTGCAAGTTTGAAAACTTTTTGTGTTTTTGGTCTGGGCGGGAGACGAACCAAGGATCTCCAGGTTGGTAGCAGAAGTCGTTACCACTGCACCAGCCTTGCCCGGCTGCGAAGCCGACTTTTTGCCAGTTTTATTTGTGTGTTAATACGTATTGATATATCATAATTGTTGTTTTGTGTTATTTATTGATATTTGGTATAGTTGTTCCTTTGGAACAAATTCAATACCGATTGCAGGTGTTTCCACCTTATCAGGGCGTGTTCTCCCAAATAACTTTAAGAATTTTTTAAGTGTGTTACTTAATGACATTTTATATTGAAAATTGATTTTATTTAATTGAACTTTTAGTCATATATTTGCAAAGATCGATTTACATATAAATCTATCAATGCATTTTTCTAACACATAATTATGACAAATCAAGGAACGGATTAAAAACACGGCTATAGTGACATATGTTTCGTCTTTCGCCACAAAGACTCATCAGACTATTTTTGTTGTAATTATAACTATATTTATTTTACTAAATTAATTATAATTGAAAAATTGCAAGTTTGAAAACTTTTTGTGTTTTTGGTCTGGGCGGGAGACGAACCAAGGATCTCCAGGTTGGTAGCAGAAGTCGTTACCACTGCACCAGCCTTGCCCGGCTGCGAAGCCGACTTTTTGCCAGTTTTATTTGTGTGTTAATACGTATTGATATATCATAATTGTTGTTTTGTGTTATTTATTGATATTTGGTATAGTTGTTCCTTTGGAACAAATTCAATACCGATTGCAGGTGTTTCCACCTTATCAGGGCGTGTTCTCCCAAATAACTTTAAGAATTTTTTAAGTGTGTTACTTAATGACATTTTATATTGAAAATTGATTTTATTTAATTGAACTTTTAGTCATATATTTGCAAAGATCGATTTACATATAAATCTATCAATGCATTTTTCTAACACATAATTATGACAAATCAAGGAACGGATTAAAAACACGGCTATAGTGACATATGTTTCGTCTTTCGCCACAAAGACTCATCAGACTATTTTTGTTGTAATTATAATTATATTTATTTTACTAAATTAATTATAATTGAAAAATTGCAAGTTTGAAAACTTTTTGTGTTTTTGGTCTGGGCGGGAGACGAACCAAGGATCTCCAGGTTGGTAGCAGAAGTCGTTACCACTGCACCAGCCTTGCCCGGCTGCGAAGCCGACTTTTTGCCAGTTTTATTTGTGTGTTAATACGTATTGATATATCATAATTGTTGTTTTGTGTTATTTATTGATATTTGGTATAGTTGTTCCTTTGGAACAAATTCAATACCGATTGCAGGTGTTTCCACCTTATCAGGGCGTGTTCTCCCAAATAACTTTAAGAATTTTTTAAGTGTGTTACTTAATGACATTTTATATTGAAAATTGATTTTATTTAATTGAACTTTTAGTCATATATTTGCAAAGATCGATTTACATATAAATCTATCAATGCATTTTTCTAACACATAATTATGACAAATCAAGGAACGGATTAAAAACACGGCTATAGTGACATATGTTTCGTCTTTCGCCACAAAGACTCATCAGACTATTTTTGTTGTAATTATAATTATATTTATTTTACTAAATTAATTATAATTGAAAAATTGCAAGTTTGAAAACTTTTTGTGTTTTTGGTCTGGGCGGGAGACGAACCAAGGATCTCCAGGTTGGTAGCAGAAGTCGTTACCACTGCACCAGCCTTTATATTTTGTGAAATATTTCAAACAAGCACAAATTTTAATCTGAATAAAATTAAGTTGAAAAAAATTATGAATAACATAAAAATCAAATGTAAATTGATAAATTATAGAACAGTAGTATTTGTGAATTAAGTATTTGAAATTCAATTTATAATAATATATATAACTTCTCCCTCATTAAAATAAAAAATACTCCTGTATTTTAAAAAATCTTATAAACTATAAGTTATTATTAGAATCATTATTTTTAATTGTAAAAGTGTTAATTAATTTTTTTTTATATAATAAGTATTTTATAAAATTAGTTTTTACATTTGTTCAAGTGTTTGTTTCAAATTCTTTTGGGACAATGATGCCATAGAATTTAGTTTTCCTCTTAATTTTTGAAGAATGGATATTTGGTAGATTATTTAGTTTAAATTTAGGTCCTTCTTTGTGTCTTAAGGACTTATAATTTTTAATATATCCTTCTTGCCTGTTTTCTATATAAGTTTCTCTACTTTTATTTCTTTTCGTTATATATTTTTGTTTTATAATTAAATTGTTGTCATATACTTTATTTTTATCACAATTTCCGAATTCAATATTTATAGGCTTTTCTTTTATAACTGAATGGTAACTACATATTGTTACAAAATTCAATCGCTTTACTAATTTTATCTTTTATATTAAGTGATTTGTATTCAATAGCCATCATTCTTATCTTTTCACCTATCGTATTATGTAATCTTTCAATATCCGCATTACCAGCGTGATTATTTGGTTTTACCAAATGCAATTCAATGTTTTCGGTTGTTAGAAAGTCCTTGATATTTACACTTTTGAATTCATTATCACATATTAATTTACAGAAATGTCCTCGTTGTGATTTATATTGTCTTAGTTTTTCTATAATAGTTTGATTGTTTCTGTCTTCTAAATAATATGCTGTAGCGAATTTAGAGAAACGGTCAATAAAAGTTAAAAAATTAGATTTCGAATTTGTATAAATATCCATATGAACAATTTGCTTAATATCGGTTGACGTATTCGTTAGATGGAATTTGTTTTTGATTGGATTACGATCATACTTTGTTTTACTACAGACAGCACAATTATTTATATATTTTTGGATTAGGATTTTTAGATTAGGTATATAAATAATGGCATGATATGAACATCGAAAAAACTTTATATTAGAATCTCTTTCATATAACTCTATTAGTTTATTTTGTAAAATATTATACTGGCTATCATTAATCTCTGAAAAAATTCCAATTTTTCCTCTGTCAATATTACGTTGCATATTTCCTTCTCATGTACTTGTGGATATCGATATAATTTGATAAAAATTGGTTTGTCCGTAGTAGTCCTAATCTCAAGTTCTTCATTGTTCAAACCACTGTACATAGTTTCTAAAACTCGTTCGTCAATATTACACATTTCCAACTGAAAAATGTCATTATCTTTAAAAGGACATGATTGGATGAAACTTAATACATTTCAATTTAAAGTAATTGTTTCAGCGTTCATATCTATTATAGCCTTCATTGGTTTTAAAATATTTTGCCCTATTATTGCATCAAATTGTTTACCCTTAAAATTACTCAATTTCCAAGACATAGTTGCATCTTCTTTAAATTCTAATGGTACTTCAGTAATGATTTCATATTTTATAATAGTTGTATTATTAAGAGATGTAAAAGAAATAATATCTTTAAGTAAAAATCTTTCATATTCAAGTGATGTAAAAGAAATAATATCTTTAAGTAAAAATCTTACATGTTCAAGTAAAATTTCTTCATTTAAGAAGAGATGTGGTCGAGCCTGTATCAATTAGTGCTTTTATTTTGTTATTATTTATAGTTAACTCTACTATTGGTAGTGATTTTTTGAGGCTATTAAATGAAAATTTACTTCATTGTGATTTGTGTTTTGAATATTTTGTGCTCTTTCCTCTACTTGTAAATGATCTATTTCCATTTGCATGTTATTATTGGTATTGGAATTATTATTAGTTCGATTCTAGTTAGAAATTTGTCTCGAATAACTATTAACATGTCCATGAGTAGAATTATTAAAGTTTTGATTATTATTGTGATAAGGATAAAAACTTTGTCTAATTTGATTTGTACTAGCCTGTCTATTTTGATTTGAATAAACTCCAGTTTTATGTTGTCTATGATCATTTTGATAAAATTGTTGCGATGAAGCTTGTGTATTTTGAAACGTCGAATTTGGATTGTGATTCTGATTATTATTAAATTTTTTATAAAAAATTTGCTGATTATCTTTTGTATCGTATCTGTTTTTAGATTCTTTGTTTCGAATTAAGCCTTCTCTTTCAAGCAAACTGAAGGCGTCTCTCAAATTTGTTGTGTGATTATTAATGACAACTGACGCTAAATTTACGTTTATATTTATTACTTAAAAATGTTCTAAGTACTATTTTTTCTGCATTAAATGGACTAAATTCTACTGGCTTCTTATCGTCAAATTCATACTTTTCATTAATTTTACATAAAATATTGCATAATAACTTAAAATAATGTTCAATATTATGATTACTTGCCGAAAATACTTGCTGATAAAGTTGATGATACGATTCTTTGATCCCGAAATTGTTAATTAAAATGCTTTTGGTCTGCTCCCATGTTGGATTTGGACCCAATGTTCGTAGTACATTTAAAGCTGCACCTTGAATTTTATTTAAGATGACTCGTTGATATATACATATATGTCTTCAGATCCGGTTGACTTCCAATCAGAAATATTACTGCATCAACTTCTCTTATGAACGATGTTAATGCATAATTAGCATCACCTCTAAATTCATTAATTCTTTGAGATCCTTATTAACTATAACTATAGCCGCGGTATTGCTATTTTGTTCGTCAACGACTGCGCCAAATAAGTATTTATTTTATTTACTAATTTCTTTAGAAATTATGTTTTATATTTTCAATAAATAATTTTCAAATATTTTTAAAAATTCATATATTTTATATTTTGTGAAATATTTCAAACAAGCACAAATTTTAACTTGAAAAAAAAAAAATTATGAATAACATAAAAATCAAATGTAAATTGATAAATTATAGAACAGTAGTATTTATGAATTAAGTGTAAAGTATTTGAAATTCAATTTATAATAATATATATAACTCGCAAGTTTGGGAACAGATAATAGTCCGAAAAAGTAAATGGCACAAAACCTCACTGGGTAACATATTTAAGTAATGAAAATCACTCAAATCGGACTAATGGTTCCCGAATTATTAAGGTTTCCCGGACAAGCCGAGGGAATTTAAAAAAAATTAATTTCACAAAATCCCACCGGACAACATATCTACCCATAAAAAAAATCATTCAAATCGGGTTAGTGTTTCCCCAGTTATTAAGATTTTTACTATCCCGGACAAAGTCAAGGGAATCTTGAAAAAATAAGTTGCATAGGACTTCAACAGGTAACGTATCTACTAGGCCGGGTGAATTTGTTCGGGAGGCAAAAAATTGGCAAAGAGTATAGCAACAACAAAAATCTATGGAAAATTCTAAAAAACTTTGCCCAAGAAACCATGGGTCTAAAATCAAATTCAAATTTTTTATTTTTCTTATTGTATTTTAAAGGATTACATACAAAACTTCAACGCAATTTACGGCGGCTCGATATTGATTTTAGACCCATGGTTTCTTGGGCAAAGTTTCTTGGAATTTTTCGTAGATTGTTTTGTTGCTATACCCTTTGCCGCAAAATAATTTGACCCGGCCTAGTATCTATCTACCCATTAACGTATCTACCAATCACAACAATCGGATGAATGGTTCTCGAGTTGTAGAGTTTTATAAATTTTCAGTTTTTTCGGGTTTGAGCCCCTAGAAAGGGAAGGTGGTCAAAAGGATTTGTTTTTTTAAAAAGCAGTACCTTATTCTTTTCCCTATGCAATACCGGCAAAAGCTGCTATCGCATTTTTTATTAATTTTACAGGAGAGCAAATTTAAATTTTTAATTGATATGAAAAAATCACAAAATCAAGTTGCTTTTCTAAGGAACTACAAGTCCTAAACGCAAGCAATGACATCACGTTTAAAGCTGGCAGTGATGACATCGAAAACGTCGAAAGCTTCACGTATTTAGATAGCATTATCTCCATGGATGGTGGAGCAAAAGAGGATATTAACTCAAGAATAGCAAAAGCAAAAGGCGCGTTTGCTCAACTGAACAAAATATGGTCTTCATCCGTTATATCCACCAAAACGAGAGTACGCATTTTTGATTCGAATGTGAAATCGGTTTTGTTATATGGGTGCGAAACATGGCTTGTTACTGAACAACTAACGAACAAGCTGCAAGTATTCGTCAACAAATGCTTAAGGCGTATACTAAAGGTTTGGTGGCCTCGCACTATATCAAATGCCGAGCTACATCAAAAATGCAAACAGAAGGCTATAGCAAACGAGATCAAGCTGCGCAAATGGGGATGGATTGGTCACACTCTCCGGAAACCACACAGCGAAGTTTGTCGCCAGGCCCTTGAGTGGAATCCACAAGGCAGTAGAGGACGTGGTAGACCCAAAACCAACTGGAAAAGGTCGTTGGAAAAGGTCGTTGGAAAAGGTCGTTGGAAAAGGTCGTTGGAAAAGGTCGTTGGAAAAGGAAATCCAAGAATCGGGAAAATCGTGGCAAGAGATCAAAGTCATCGCAAGGGATCGTGACAAATGGAGAGATTTCATATTGGCCCTATGCTCCTCCTAGGAGTTAAAGGAGAATACATACATACATACAAGTCCTAGAGCAATACTGATTTTGCGAGCTTGTAAATCTCACCGAGAACAATGCCCTAGACTACATAACTCATTTTCACAAAAACTGCTCGATAGCAGCTATTGCCAACTTTGCACAGATTTCACAATGCGTAAGTGCTGTAGCTTAAGGTTATGTTAGAAAGAATATTTTTATACCCTACACCCAGGGTATATTCACTTTGTCCTTCCGTTTGTAACGCAGAGAAGGAGGCGTGGCAGATATAGAAAAGTATATATATTCTTGATCAGCGTCACCTCCTGAGCCGATATAGCCATGTCCGTCTGTCTGGCTGGGTGGCTGGCTGGCTGTGTGTGGAAATACTTTTTTTGGGAAAACTAAGCAAGATAGTTCAATGAAATTTGGTGCACAGCCTCCGTCGTCAAAGTTAGCTCGGGGGATTGAAAATGGCCGAAATCCGTCAACGGACACGCCTACCGCCCATACAAAAAATGTATTCAAAATGCTACTTTTGGATTATTTTTCACGATAATACAACCAAAATACACATAAATACTACGAATTGTAAGCGCAAGCTCTGAGCAAAAACAGGGCGAATTCGGACAAGAGGGCGTGGCATCTCTCATATAAGCAAAAGCTTCAAAACGCTATACTGAAAGCGTTTTTTGAGATAATCGAACTAAACTTTACTCAGACACTGAAAATTATAAATGCAAGCTTTTAGCAAAAACTGGGTAAAATCGGACAAGAGGGCGTGGCTCCTCCCATATAAGCAAAAGGTTTAAGACGCTATACTGAAAACAGTTTTTGAGATAATCCAACCAAATTTCTCTCAAATACTAAGAACTATAAACTCAAACTCTGAGAAAAAACTCCCACACAAGCAACATTTTCAAAATATTTAATGTTTGGCCAGGCTAAAGGTAACACCCTTACTGGTTTTTGTTGAGTCCGGCCAGTTTAATGTAGGATTATTTTTGTGTAGGTAATTATGCTTTAACGCAAATAAAACAAGAGGGCGTGGCACCTCTCATATGAGCAAAAGCTTCAAAACGCTATACTGAAAGCGTTTTTTGAGATAATCGAATTAAACTTTACTCAGACACTGAAAATTATAAATGCAAGCTTTTAGCAAAAACTGGATAAAATCGGACAAGAGGGCGTGGCTCCTCCCATATAAGCAAAAGGTTTAAGACGCTATACTGAAACTCTGAGAAAAAACTCCCACACAAGCAACATTTTTAAATATTTAATGTTTGGCCAGGCTAAAGTTAACACCCTTACTGGTTTTTGTTGAGTCCGGCCAGTTTAATGTAGGATTATTTTTGTGTAGGTAATTATGCTTTAACTCAAATAAAATTTGATAAAAATTAAATTCTATTTGTGAAATTAAGGCACTAAGTTACCATGAAAAATAACTAAACATCTTTCTTTTGGCTGAAAACGCAAATCGCTGAGGGTGCATTACAAGTACGTAGGCTGCCATATATATTTCTGGCCTAGGCAAGCAACACTATGTGTTGCCAGGTGCAATCTGACATTTCCATTGGAAAGTTTGACATTTTTTAGCATAAACGTACTCAGAACGTTTTGACGTACGACCATCATTTGTGTTATTTACAGTGACTTGAAAAAATCAATTTGGCAAAAAAATGGAATTAACTCGTGAACATTTTCGTGCGATCATTTTTCACAATTTTCAACGTGGATTACCACGACAAGAGTGCATCGATGAACTCTTTGTATGGCGATGAAGCACCATCCTATATCACTGTGAAAAACTGGTTAAATGAATTCAATCGTGGCCGACGCTCGCTCAAAGATAAATTTCGTGAAGGTCGTCCAAAAACGGCCGTTGTGCCAGAGAACATTGATGCCGTGCGTGAACTGAAAATGCAAGATTGTCATGTGACATACCGTGAGATAGAGGCATCCTAGGGCATTAGTTCCACTCCAATGCATTTGATATTGCATGAACACCTAGCCGTAAAAAAGGTTTGTTCTCGTTGGATCCCGCACAATTTGACAATCGCTTAAAAAAGGCTCGTGTCGATTGGTGCAAAGAAATGTTGAAGAAATACGATCACGGTGCTTCAAAAGACGTTTATAAGATTGTCACAGGTGACGAATCATGGATCTATGCGTATGAGCCCGAAACAAAACAGCAATCGGCCCTGTGGTTCTTCGAAGACGAGCCAAATCCAACGAAAGTTTTTCGTGGAAGAAGCACTTCGAAGCAAATGGTCGCCTGTTTCTTCGGCAAAACTGGTCATGTGGCGACTGTTCCACTTGAGCAACGTAGGACGGTCAATTCTGAGTGGTGCACTACAATTTGTTTGCCTGAAGTCTTCGGAGAAATTCGAAAAACGAACAAGAGAAGACGAATCATTGTTCACCATGACAATGCGAGCTCTCACATATCGGCTGAAACCAGCGCCTTTTTGACAGCCAAAACGTCGAATTGATGGCTCATCCGCCGTACAGCCCTGACTTGGCACCCAATGACTTCTTTTAATTCCCGCACATCAAGAAAAAATGCGTGGTCAACGATTTTCGTTGTTTTGGAGGTGTCTCAATCAGAGTGGAAAAAGTGCTTCGACAAATGATGTGAGCGCATACAAAAGTGTATAAATCATGCTAGAGAAAAACAATAAAACCATTTTTGATGATAAATATTCGCTTTTTCATTATTAGGCCAGAAATATATATAGCAGCCCACGTAAGAAGCAAAACTGTCAACATGTTTGCTATTTTTGACTTAGTACTGCTATAGCGTCCGTTCTGATCACATGACCAACAAGAAATATGAACCAAACGGAAGCTTAACCTTTCCTATTCAAATATGTGAGCAATTTTACCGATATTGATATTGCATGAACACCTGAACACAATTTGGCAATCGCTCAAAAAAAGGCTCGTGTCGATTGGTGCAAAGAAATGTTGAAGAAATACGATCACGGTGCTTCAAAAGACGTTTATAAGATTGTCACAGGTGACGAATCATGGATCTATGCGTATGAGCCCGAAACAAAACAGCAATCGGCCCTGTGGTTCTTCGAAGACGAGCCAAATCCAACGAAAGTTTTTCGTGGAAGAAGCACTTCGAAGCAAATGGTCGCCTGTTTCTTCGGCAAAACTGGTCATGTGGCGACTGTTCCACTTGAGCAACGTAGGACGGTCAATTCTGAGTGGTGCACTACAATTTGTTTGCCTGAAGTCTTCGGAGAAATTCGAAAAACGAACAAGAGAAGACGAATCATTGTTCACCATGACAATGCGAGCTCTCACATATCGGCTGAAACCAGCGCCTTTTTGACAGCCAAAACGTCGAATTGATGGCTCATCCGCCGTACAGCCCTGACTTGGCACCCAATGACTTCTTTTTATTCCCGCACATCAAGAAAAAAATGCGTGGTCAACGATTTTCGTTGTCAGAAGATGCTGTTGAAGCGTTCAAAAACCATGTTTTGGAGATGTCTCAATCGGAGTGGAAAAAGTGCTTCGACAATTGGTTTGAGCGCATGCAAAAGTGTATAAATCATGCTGGAGAAAAACAATAAAACCATCTTTGATGATAAATATTCGCATTTTCATTATTCGGCCAGAAATATATATAGCAGCCCACGTAAGAAGCAAAACTATCAACATTTTTGCTATTTTTGACTTACATAGTACTACTGGTAGCCGTGAGGAGGATATCACGCAGTTTTCGCTCGCCAGTTGCGGAATCAGGTGGTAGAGGAAGACATGTGATTTTATCGTCAACATACTCTGCGAACCCGATCCAATTGCCCTTGTCGAAGTTGAGAAATGTTCGTTTCTCAGCCTCTACAAAGCCGCATGGCTTGTGTATCGTTATAATATGATCCGAACTGAGCGCTGTGGTCGCTTGCCAATCAGTGGAGTCGACCAGATCTGCACTAACTAGCGTGATATCAGGGGAACTACTGCACGCCGCCGTCACCCTGGTTGGGGTATCGTCATTGAGCGTAATAAAGCCCGCGGACTCAATTTGGTCGACGATATTAGTACCGCGGGTGTCGTTGCCAAGAGACGAATACCAAAGCTCATCGTGTGCATTGAAATCACCAAGGACCAGATTATCAAATTGAAGCAAGTGTTCAATGCAGGGGTGGTAGCTGGCCTGAACACTATTCACAGGGGGAATATAGACATTAGTCAGACGGATTTCCTCATCCCCTACCTTAAGGGCAATTGCCATACACTCCAGATGGTTGTAAGGTCGCATGAGCTCGGGAGTTTCGTCTCCTGGATTGCCGCAACCAGGATACCGTTGCGCGTCATGTAGTCCGTTATTTCTATAATCTTATTCCTCAGGCCATTGCAATTCCACTGCAGGACCTTGAATGCCTGGATAGGCGACGTCAGGAAGGGGACTCGCGTAGTAAGCGGAGCTTGGTAAGGGGAAGGGGGGGCGCGGACGGACTGCGGAACTTGGACAGGTAGCACGGAACAGGGGGTAAAGTGGCAGCAGTTAAGGCAACTATTGCAGCGGACAGATGCGGACCCTTTGCGAACTTGCCTCCCGCATGTAGGGCAGGTCCAAATTCTGGGCCCCGGATTCAGCTCGATTCCGGCTCTAACTAATAGGATACGGAGCAAGTTGGCCGGGAGAACTTGCCCCATAAATAAAAAGGATAAAATTGAATTCCAAAGTACAAACCTTTTGTTGTCATTGGAGTTGCGATTCCTGGTCTCCCAAAGGGAGGTTCTCTCCGAGACGTAGACCCGATCTGTTGTTGTTGTTGTTATTGTTGTTGTGGGTGTTATTGTTGGTGTTGTTGTTAGTGGTATTTTCAAAATTTTTTAATATTCGCCATATCTCGAAAACCATGACTAGGATTAAAAACTTTAATATAACGATTGTAGCCAGTTAAAATACCTTTCATATGACACCAATGTTATTAAAATATATCCAGGGATTCGGAACTTATACAGGTTTTCATAAAAGCTATATCCCGATCTTCCGATGGCTTTGTCTCCGAAGCAAGGCATTTGCTCCACTTTTTAATTACAGATTATTTGTAAGAATTATAAGTTTTATAAGAAAAGTTTGTATGAAATTAAATTGGGTTTTAAGACAAATGGTAAACTTTAGCTCTTATCTTCTTATAGATATTTAATTTTGCAAACAAAAAAGCAGCTTCAATACATTTTGTAACCATATTTACTCTCATGAATTGCTAGGAAAAACCACTAAGCTAACTCACTTAAGAATTAATAAACAAAAACAATTGCTTTGGACAAATAACTACGCTTACGTCAATATAAGCAGTTTTGGCGTTTCTTGTTGCTGAGTATTTAAACTCTATGTTTTGATTTGGAAAAAAGCTTATGTTGTTTTAAACTCTTGTCCCTCAACACATTTTCGAATAGCTCAAATCATCATAACACGACTCAAGCTAACATTCCAAATGAGATTGCACGTCTTAATGACAAAAGCCAAAGTTCCCCCATCCATAACTTTCCCAAAAATTATACAATGTTATTCAAATTTTGATCAAGGATAATTTTAAATACGAAGATCGTCGTGTTGTTCTTAACTCAATTTTTGCTCAAGTCGACTTAAGCAGTTTTCTGCCACAGAAATCTATATATTAATACGTGAACAGTTTTTTTGCCTCCCTTTTGCGAGCTAACCATTTAACCGATTTTCAAAATTTTTTTTTATATGAAAGATACTGTGGTGTAGAATGCACAAAACAAAAAATTATCCTCATTAGTTGCCATTAAGGCATTTAAAAACAGAATCGAAGTTTCCCATATAATTACAACAACAACAGCACCCACAGAGTTATGCTGTGTTGTTAAGAAAGTGGAATGAGAGAAATTTTGTTGTTGTTGTTTTTCTCTTGCTTGCACGAAACCTGTTTCGTTGCGCTCTGTCGACGTGCTGCACCGATATTTTTGATGTTTTTCGATACTTTTGGACTTTTACCGATATTTTGGATGTTTCTCGATACTTTTGGACTTTTATCGATATTTTGGATGTTTTTCGGTACTTTTGAACTTTAATCGATATTTTGGATGTTTCTCGAGACTTTTGGACTTTTATCGATGTTTTGGATGTTTCTCGATACTTTCGGACTTAAACCGATATTTTGGATGTTTCTCGATACTTTTGGACTTTTACCGATATACATACCGATGTTTATCGATACTTTTGAGATCCAAACGTTTCTCGATACTTTTGGACTTTTACCGATATTTTGGATGTTTCTCGATACTTTTGGACTTTTATCGATATTCTGGATGTTTCTCGATACATTTGGACTTTTATCGATATTCTGGATGTTTCTCGATACTTTTGCACTTGTATCGATATTTTGGATGTTTCTCGATACTTTTGGACTTTTACCGATATTTTGGATGTTTTCTAATACTTTTGGAATTTCACCGATATTTTGGATGTTTCTCGATACTTTTGGACTTTTATCGATATTTTGGATGTTTCTCGATGCTCTTGGACTTTTACCGATATTTTGGATGTTTCTCGATACTTTTGGACTTTTACCGATATTTGGGATGTTTCTCGATACTTTTGGACTTTTATCGATATTTTGGATGTTTCTCGATACTTTTGGACTTAAACCGATATTTTGGATGTTTCTCGATACTTTTGGACTTTTTGCGATATACATACCGATGTTTGTCGATACTTTTGAGATCCAAACGTTTCTCGATACTTTTGGACTTTTACCGATATTTTGGATGTTTCTCGATACTTTTGGACTTTTATCGATATTCTGGATGTTTCTCGATACTTTTGGACTTTTATCGATATTCTGGATGTTTCTCGATACTTTTGCACTTGTATCGATATTTTGGATGTTTCTCGATACTTTTGAACTTTAATCGATATTTTGGATGTTTCTCGAGACTTTTGGACTTTTATCGATATTTTGGATGTTTCTCGATACTTTTGGACTCATACCGATATTTTGGATGTTTCTCGATACTTTTGAGATCTCTTCGATGTTTTGGATGTTTTCCGATATTTTTTGGCGAAAGCACTACACCAATTTTTATGTTATTCGGTTTTAAGATATACTGAGCCTGCTGCATATAAAAAATGTTGCTACGATTAATGAATACTCAATGTTCTGGCTTTCTTTTTTACCAATCGGTACTCGGAAAAAAGTTATCTATCTCAAAGTAAAAGGCCAAATTTTGGCCACCGGCGATACTAGTAATAAAAAAATTCTTAAAACTTTTACAAACATATTTTCTCTTTTTTCTTTTTTTTTAGAAAGCCAACATTTTTCATGTGGATTGAAAATAGAGGATAATAGATTATATTCAGATATCAGAGATAAAGCTGTAGAAATGCTTTCACATACCAAAAGTTTAAACTCGCAAGTAAAATCTGCTACTCAGCACATTTGTAATTCAAACACAAAACATGAGTCGTCAGAAGAGAGATGTCCAGCCTCCATAGAATTTGGTAAATGGGAAATTCAGTCTTGGTACTCAAGCCCTTTTCCACAAGAATATGCAAGGTACAGTTAACATTTTATTATATTTATTTAAATTTATTATTATTCAGCAAACAGCTTTTGGTGTGCAATTTAAAATGATTTTGCAGGCATTAATGTGACTTGGACTTTTTTTTAACTCTACACCCGAGGTTAATATACTTTATCCTTTAGGTTCTGTACCGCAGGGCTTTAATTTAAATGTTTAAATCTATCTATACCTATGTACAAAATTTAATTCCGTGCGTTAATCTGGCTAAAACTCGAAATCGGCTTGACCAATTTGAATAATTTTTTTTGGTATATTCTCAACAATACTGAGGTGGTTTAAAAGGTAAGAAATTTAAGTAAGAGTGCATATTTGTTTAAAACAGCAATTTCTCAAAGACCGCTTAATCGATTCACATGAAATTTATACATCTACAATATATATATATAAAAATAAAATGGTGTCCGTATGTAGCTTAAGAACGCGGGAACTACAAGGCCGATTTACATAATTTATTTTTTAAATTGTTTGTTATGGTATGTAGAAGGTTCTTAAGGGGGTGGGATGCCACTGGGGTTGCACCCCCCATACGAAAAAAATACAAAAAATGCTATATCTCTACAGTTATACAAGCTATGATTATGAAAGTTGATGAACTCACGCATAATGAACATATCTACCATTCACCATGCAAAACTTGGGGGATATTGGGTGTAGGAGAATTGCATCCACTTTTCAATAATACACAAAATGCTATATTTCTTCACATACCGCAGATATCGTTATAAAACTTGGTACATACATGAATATTCTATCTACCATTTACTTTGAAAAACTTGGGCGGGGGGTTGAGAAGGAGGAGTTGCACCCTTCATACAAAAAATATATAAAATGCTATATCTCTGTACTTATGGGAGCTATGATTACAAAAGTTGATACATGGATCTTTAAAAACCTTGGTGATTGGAAGAGAGGGACGATGGAGATGGGTGGGACTTCGTACTTAAAAGCATCGGGAATGGGCGAACGAAGTCGCAACCAGGCCAGCTAGTAATCTTTAAATTAAAAGGCACTACAAAAGCGATATAAATTTAATTTAAGGTTGGCTCCCGTACAAAAATATCTTTTACTCGATTCACATGAAATTAACACCACATAGCTTTTATACTGAAAGACCTTTACTTAGCTGAAAATCTTAAACAACCCACTACAAACATAACCAAATGGTCTTCTCAACAATATTTTTTTATATTATTAGCTACCAACAATGAAAATACATTGATGGTTGGAGCTTACTGTTCAGTGTTTTTGAGTAAAACAACAATAAAAACACAAAAAACAAGGCAAAAACACACATAAATAAAAAAAGCAAAAAAATGTATCGGAAGGCTGGTTTGCGTTACTAGTTTCGGGACCCACCACAGGTCAAAATTGACTATAATAAGTCAATTCCTCATCAGACGCTTTGCCGACATCTTTTAGAATTCTGCAAGCATACTTTATTTAACTTTTAGCATAGATTAGACGAGAATCACAGCTACAAGAAAAACACAGCGCATGCAAAAATTCAAATTTCTTTGTTTTTCCCTCTATATGCATTGCCAAGCCGTTGTGAGTCATTGATATTATACTATTTTTGCATAGCGCTTCGTTTGCAAGGTTTTTTGCTGAGACAAAACGAAGTAGCAAGCGCATTCGTATGTGTATCAGTTGGCTCTCTGAGATTTTCTAAATTTTTTGGTTTTGGAACAGATGATGATTTACATTATTAGCTACCAACAATGAAAATACATTGATGGTTGGAGCTTACTGTTCAGTGTTTTTGAGTAAAACAACAATAAAAACACAAAAAACAAGGCAAAAACACACATAAATAAAAAAAGCAAAAAAATGTATCGGAAGGCTGGTTTGCGTTACTAGTTTCGGGACCCACCACAGGTCAAAATTGACTATAATAAGTCAATTCCTCATCAGACGCTTTGCCGACATCTTTTAGAATTCTGCAAGCATACTTTATTTAACTTTTAGCATAGATTAGACGAGAATCACAGCTACAAGAAAAACACAGCGCATGCAAAAATTCAAATTTCTTTGTTTTTCCCTCTATATGCATTGCCAAGCCGTTGTGAGTCATTGATATTATACTATTTTTGCATAGCGCTTCGTTTGCAAGGTTTTTTGCCGAGACAAAACGAAGTAGCAAGCGCATTCGTATGTGTATCAGTTGGCTCTCTGAGATTTTCTAAATTTTTTGGTTTTGGAACAGATGATGATTTACATTATTAGCTACCAACAATGAAAATACATTGATGGTTGGAGCTTACTGTTCAGTGTTTTTGAGTAAAACAACAATAAAAACACAAAAAACAAGGCAAAAACACACATAAATAAAAAAAGCAAAAAAATGTATCGGAAGGCTGGTTTGCGTTACTAGTTTCGGGACCCACCACAGGTCAAAATTGACTATAATAAGTCAATTCCTCATCAGACGCTTTGCCGACATCTTTTAGAATTCTGCAAGCATACTTTATTTAACTTTTAGCATAGATTAGACGAGAATCACAGCTACAAGAAAAACACAGCGCATGCAAAAATTCAAATTTCTTTGTTTTTCCCTCTATATGCATTGCCAAGCCGTTGTGAGTCATTGATATTATGCTATTTTTGCATAGCGCTTCGCTTGCAAGGTTTTTTGCCGAGACAAAACGAAGTAGCAAGCGCATTCGTATGTGTATCAGTTGGCTCTCTGAGATTTTCTAAATTTTTTGGTTTTGGAACAGATGATGATTTACATTATTAGCTACCAACAATGAAAATACATTGATGGTTGGAGCTTACTGTTCAGTGTTTTTGAGTAAAACAACAATAAAAACACAAAAAACAAGGCAAAAACACACATAAATAAAAAAAGCAAAAAAATGTATCGGAAGGCTGGTTTGCGTTACTAGTTTCGGGACCCACCACAGGTCAAAATTGACTATAATAAGTCAATTCCTCATCAGACGCTTTGCCGACATCTTTTAGAATTCTGCAAGCATACTTTATTTAACTTTTAGCATAGATTAGACGAGAATCACAGCTACAAGAAAAACACAGCGCATGCAAAAATTCAAATATCTTTGTTTTTCCCTCTATATGCATTGCCAAGCCGTTGTGAGTCATTGATATTATACTATTTTTGCATAGCGCTTCGTTTGCAAGGTTTTTTGCCGAGACAAAACGAAGTAGCAAGCGCATTCGTATGTGTATCAGTTGGCTCTCTGAGATTTTCTAAATTTTTTGGTTTTGGAACAGATGATGATTTACATTATTAGCTACCAACAATGAAAATACATTGATGGTTGGAGCTTACTGTTCAGTGTTTTTGAGTAAAACAACAATAAAAACACAAAAAACAAGGCAAAAACACACATAAATAAAAAAAGCAAAAAAATGTATCGGAAGGCTGGTTTGCGTTACTAGTTTCGGGACCCACCACAGGTCAAAATTGACTATAATAAGTCAATTCCTCATCAGACGCTTTGCCGACATCTTTTAGAATTCTGCAAGCATACTTTATTTAACTTTTAGCATAGACTAGACGAGAATCACAGCTACAAGAAAATAAAGTATGCTTGCAGAATTCTAAAAGATGTCGGCAAAGCGTCTGATGAGGAATTGACTTATTATAGTCAATTTTGACCTGTGGTGGGTCCCGAAACTAGTAACGCAAACCAGCCTTCCGATACATTTTTTTGCTTTTTTTATTTATGTGTGTTTTTGCCTTGTTTTTTGTGTTTTTATTGTTGTTTTACTCAAAAACACTGAACAGTAAGCTCCAACCATCAATGTATTTTCATTGTTGGTAGCTAATAATGTAAATCATCATCTGTTCCAAAACCAAAAAATTTAGAAAATCTCAGAGAGCCAACTGATACACATACGAATGCGCTTGCTACTTCGTTTTGTCTCGGCAAAAAACCTTGCAAACGAAGCGCTATGCAAAAATAGTATAATATCAATGACTCACAACGGCTTGGCAATGCATATAGAGGGAAAAACAAAGAAATTTGAATTTTTGCATGCGCTGTGTTTTTCTTGTAGCTGTGATTCTCGTCTAATCTATGCTAAAAGTTAAATAAAGTATGCTTGCAGAATTCTAAAAGATGTCGGCAAAGCGTCTGATGAGGAATTGACTTATTATAGTCAATTTTGACCTGTGGTGGGTCCCGAAACTAGTAACGCAAACCAGCCTTCCGATACATTTTTTTGCTTTTTTTATTTATGTGTGTTTTTGCCTTGTTTTTTGTGTTTTTATTGTTGTTTTACTCAAAAACACTGAACAGTAAGCTCCAACCATCAATGTATTTTCATTGTTGGTAGCTAATAATGTAAATCATCATCTGTTCCAAAACCAAAAAATTAATATTTTTTTATATTAAAATATTCTACGCAATCTATTAGTTCCAACTAAGTCTAAAAATCTGGGTTACTACCATAGAAAAGGTTGACGGTGGACAACAAATCCTTATGGTAGTTTCGTCCAGTTCTGGCTAAGATTTGTGCTAAATGGACAAACATATCCGGACGAATTATTGATATATTGGCTAGAAGGACTCCAATCTATCTTTAACTTCTAATAAAATTAACGCCATCCTGACTTAACTAAAAATATTTAACGACAAGAACCTGTATTTTCTCCCAAAATCTTGTGTTAAAAAAAGAGTTTTGTGAGGTTTTTAATCAAAAAAAATTTTGCGTGATAAATTTCCATACTAAAATTAATATCATCTAATAGCTCAATAAATAGAGAATAAATTCTGAAAAATTCAAACCATTTGCTTCGGTATTAACGGTTTTATGAGCATTGTGTATATATTTTCAAATAATATCGAATATAATTTACTTTAAGCATTATAGCTGTCAATTCTTTTGTCGGCATGTCCGCGGGTTAAATGAATTTTCTTAAAAATTCTTTAATTCAATTTAATAAGAAAATTAATGCAAAGTAATTATGCGAACTAATAAGACAAAAATATAGAATGAAATAGACATAAATATTTGTTTTCTTGATATCCGCTTTCTTTTTCAACTGTACTGTCGTGATTGCGGTACTGTCATCAGTTGCTGCCGTTTTAAAAAACTACATACCTATATAAACATGTTAATATGACCACGATCATAAGATTAATTTAAGTACAAATTTTATAAAGTAAAATTAACAATTATGAGCGGCAATATACTGCTGGGCGCTCCAAGATGCCTGTTTTGACTGTTGTTTTCCGCACTTGTCCGTCCTTAGCCACAAACGTCTGAATTATTGTACTATACTTTTAGACCAGAAATTTCTTGGCAAGTTTTTGTCGACAACTATAACTCCAACTTTTATGGGTGATCGTTTTTCGATCTACTTACCTCGTCGCGGAATGTCCTCCGGAATGCACCCACCTGCGCCAGAACTGGTCAGCATATATATGTATTTGTCTCCAACGATACCGTAGATCACCGCTCTCAATATTATAAGGATTATGACCGTTCGGAGCTCCTAGTAAAAGATGATTGGGCGTAAGAGCCTCGTCGTCTTCATGTTTTAGTGAGACAAAGGTTAAGGGCCGCGAATTGATGCTGAATTCTATCTTGCATAAAAAGCTTTTCAGAAAATTTTATCGTCGGATTCATGTGTGTTTTAACTTCTTTCACCGACCGTACTAACCGTTCCATGCTCCGCCCATATGGGGAGCTGCAGAAGTGTTGAAACTCTATTTAATTGAGTCAAATTCACTCAATATTCGCAGCTTTGAAATTTGAACGGTCCAAAAAAGTGAAAGGCCGTTCGAATATGGCTTATCTTGCCATTGGAAGTTTCGTCATTTGAGGAATGATGGGTAGCGCTCGTTAATTTTTGCACCGTTGACACTTTTGTCGCACACTTTTGTACGCCACTCGTAATTTGGTATGATATTATTATCATGATATACCGCTTTTAGTGCATTTATGACAGTTTCGTGCGACTGGTGGTGAAATTTTTCGTGTTTTGCTCAAATTTTTCAAAATGTAACATGAATTTTCATGACCCTTTGGTTAATAATATTTAGTTTTGGTTGTTTGGCTCTAGGTCAGAAATTAAAAAGAATAATTGAGGAGTATAGAAGCAAAGGCAGCAATCTCCAATTTTTTTCTGAGTGTGTCTGTTAGTGTTTGACCACAAGGTATCATCAAATGCAAGAAGATGACACGATCAAAGAGGTACAGAATCAAAGACGAAAGTCTCTCCTTCAATCATGGACATGTTTGATAGTGACATCTAGTTGCGTTTGATGGTAGCTTGTGATCAAACACGTTCATAAATAAAATGGGGATTGCTGCCTTTGCTTCTATACCCCTCAATTGTTCTTTTCAATTTTAATTTATTTTCGTCCTATATTTCTACATCAATTGGCTGCCATCCTCACGGACTCTACAAAATATTATAGTATAAAATACAAAACTAATATCACAAAGCGTACAGACTGCCAGGGTCTACGACGCTACTTTGATTTAAATTTTACATAAATATTATCTATACCAAAAGTATTTTTTATTGACAATATAATAATGGTTTATAAATGTATCTTGAAATAAATGTTATGTTTATAATTAAGCAATAAGTAAATGCTTTAAAATAAATTTTATCGTATGTCGAGCAAATGGCTTACTGATGTGTCGCCGCACCAAAACTGACATGAGCTGGGGGGATTTCCGTGCAGTAAATGGACATGGGTTATATTTGTATGTCCCAATCGAAGCCGTACAAAAATTGATGTTTGTTGCCGTGTTAAGGCACACGGAAAATAGACTTTTTCACAAAGATTGTTCATGGTAGCATACCAGTGTATAAAATTGGACCAATTAGGCGTAGATCATAACTGTTGAATGCTGGAAACATAAAACAAGGCGATATGGCTACGCTTTTGGCTGCAGAGTCATCCCTTTGTGACTAGGAACCCATACAATTCCGAAAATCGCAGTTTTTTTTTTATTTCGTGTCGTTTTTGAGATATCGGTCATTTTCGGTTTTTGGACCAAAAAAAAAAGATAGTTCCATTAAAATACAAATATCTCAAGAACCAAAGTTTGCATTTAAACAAATAATATGTCATATTAAAGGTAATTAAATTACCTACAAATGATATCCACATCACTTTTTGGTTGGTTCGTTAGTTTCGGTGAAATAAATTGATTTCTAAAAAAAAAATTTTTTTTTTTCGAAAAAATTAAGAAAAAATCAAATTCAACTTCAAATTTATACAAGAAGACATAACTTTTTTATAATATTTTTTGTATCATAGACTATATATTTGTGAAGAAAATAAGATATCATTTAACACATTGACTGCCAGACCAATTTTTGTACTGTTTCCCAGGGTGCCAAAAATTTAAACAAATAATATGTCATATTAAAGGTAATTAAATTACCTACAAATGATATCCACATCACTTTTTGGTTGGTTCGTTAGTTTCGGTGAAATAAATTGATTTCTAAAAAAAAAATTTTTTTTTTTCGAAAAAATTAAGAAAAAATCAAATTCAACTTCAAATTTATACAAGAAGACATAACTTTTTTATAATATTTTTTGTATCATAGACTATATATTTGTGAAGAAAATAAGATATCATTTAACACATTGACTGCCAGACCAATTTTTGTACTGTTTCCCAGGGTGCCAAAAATTTTTTTTTTATTTTCATGTTTTATATGAAATAGCAGTCATTGTTAGGTGTTTAGTTACGTTTCTACAACTTTTGGAAGTCCTAAAAAAGGTTTAGTCCTGGCTATTGAATATCATAGCCACGGCACCCTATGTAAAGATAGACATCTATCTGTTTGCCAAGTGCCATGGCTATTATTTTCAATAGCCAGAAAGAAGAAAGAAGTGTTATAAAGTTAACAGTACTGTATATAAATATATACATGGAACGTTTCACGTCAAACGCCCACCTCCGTCGCGAGAATTTGTGGTGGCGAAAATAAAGTTTTGGATCCCAAAATTTTCATTTTTTTAAAAGCTTTCGAAAGCCCAGTGGCGCTTTTAAAAATTTCAATATAGCGACGTTGTAAAACGCGCCGAAAAGGAGCGTAAAATAATTTTTTTTTTAATATTTCGACGTAAATTTCATCACCCGGCGGTTTTGGGGGTCGCTGATCACGAATCTGAAGCCAGAATTTGAGAATTCTTAAATCCAAGATGTCGAATGCACACATTGTGGGAAAATCCTAATTTTGACCAAGTCGAAAAAATAAAGCTAGAGTTGTTCAAATTCGTCCAAACTTACACATATAGCTTGGAAATATTAAGGTATGCATTGTTTGAGAACCCTAGCGTTATTTTTTCGACTTCTAGCTATTAGAATTTTCTCACACTGAAATAGTTTTTATTATTTCTCAAAATAAATGTCTATAAATTCTAAGCAAACCACAAACTCCTCAAACCATGTTCACTTAGCTCTAAGAGTGGTATTAGTCTTCCATTTTGTATTGAATTTGTTTCTAGAGGCTATGCATTTTTCATGACGAGGCAAAACAACAAAAAACTACTGGCTATGGAAATCCATAGCCACAAGCCTGAATGAAACTGTACTGGCTATTGAAATCAATAGCCATGGCAGTCAATGTGTTAAGAAAATCGATGGAAAAAATGCAAAAGTTGTATACAATTCATTGATAAGTTACCAAAATGCGTTTTTCCCTATTTTTCCGTTTTTTTGTAATAAATTGTTCGAAAATTTGAAACTTTTTGTAAAAGAAATTAGAAAATCCAAAAAATTCTTAAAGAAGGCATTAAAAGGAAATACCCGTGCCTCGCCGTTTTTCTCTAGCACGTCAGATTTTTTTTTTAATCGATTTTTGAAGTTTTTTAATCCACTGTACATGAAAAAACAGAAATAACGCATTCTTGTGTTAAATCGATGAATTTAATTATATGATCCTTACATCTGAGGTGTATTATGTGTTCAGCAAGTATGCAGGATACTGCGAGGAATATTTTTGTAGAAAATTTTAACCCTCTAAAACCCTCACATGTGGGTCATTTTGACCCCCACATGAAGGTCATTTTGACCTACATGTGGGGGTTTGAGAGGGTTAAAATTGTCTACAAAAATATTCCGCGTAGTATCCTGCATTAGTTTGCTGAAGACATGATACACCTCAGATGTAAGGATCATATAGTTAAACTCATCGATTTAACACAAGAATGCGTTATTTCTGTTTTTTCATGTACAATGGATTAAAAAACTTCAAAAATCGATTAAAAAAAAATCTGACGTGCTAGAGAAAAACTGCGAGTCACGGGTATTTCCTTTTAATGCCTTCTTTAAGAATTTTTTGGATTTTCTAATTTCTTTTACAAAAAGCTTCAAATTTTCGAACAGTTTATTACAAAAAAACGGAAAAATAGGGAAAAACGCATTTTGGTAACTTATCAATGAATTGTATACAACTTTTGCATTTTTCCATCGATTTTCTTAAATAGTATTTTATTTGGCTAACTATAGCTATGATATAAAAATACAAAATGATTTTTAAAATTTTTTTTTCTTGTAAAAATCTGCAGTTGATTTAGACATTTTTGTAATTTTTTCGGAAAAATATACTCTTTTTTTCAGAAATCAATTTATTTCATCGAAACTAACAAACCAGCCAAAAAGTGACGTGAGTATCATTTGTAGGTAATTTAATTACCTTTAATATGACATATTATTTGTTTGAATACAAACATTGGTTCTTGAGATATTTGTATTTAAGTGGAACTATCTTTTTTTTTTGGTCCAAAAACCGAAAATGACCGATATCTCGAAAACGACACGAAATAAAAAAAAAAAAAATGCGATTTTCGGAATCAGCAGCCCATTTTCCATATAAAATGAGTAACGGCATTCGCTGGGAAAAAAAATTTTAATCGTTTGTAAACTAGTTATATCATTATGTATATTTTTAATTTCCTCAACAACTGACAAGCTATCACTGCAAACTGCGAACTTTCCTTTATTGTGTGTTGCGTAGTCTATGGCTTTCTTAATTGCAAGTGCTTCTGCAGAAAAAACGCAGCAAAAGTGGGGAAGGTATCCCCTACAATTAAAGCGCCGGTCTGTTGCATTACGGCAAAGGTTGTAGCACTGTCTGACTTAGAACCATCAAAAATTTCCAGTATTGAAGCTCATTTTTATATATTTCCTTTCGAAAAAGTTGTTGACATACCTCAGGGCTGGTATAGCTTTTTAAATAAGCACTCATTGATGTTATTATAGTGGTGGACGGCAGAGACCATGTGGCCATTTTATTAATTTTATTTGATGATGCAGGAATCTTGATATCAGCCTCATTCATGTAGATAATACAGTGCTGAATCGTAGAGATGACTTTGAAATTACGTTTGGTCTTGCTAGCATCGGAGAAAATTTTGAAGAGAAGTTGATTTCTTGTAGGTAATAACATCCAGGTAGTTGCAGCGACTCTGTCCTTAACCGAAGGAAATCCTCCTTCTGCCAGTATTGCTTTGGTAGGTGACCTTGGGAACGCATTAATACTGCGACGAACTGCTGTGTGGTAGGGTGAACTGAGTAATTTTAAATTTGTATTCGCGCACCATCCATAAATAGGTAGCCCATAATCGATCTTTGATAATTGCTCTGGTGACATTCACTAAAGTATTATGAATACGAGAGTATTTAGAAGTAAAATACTTAAGGGATCAGTAGGGTAATCTGGCCTGTTTTTTGATATATTTTTTTTTATTAAAATTTTTATTCTACAAAGAAACCTTTTTTACATGTAATGAGGTATATTGTAAAGTGTATAAAAAAATTTTTTTGGAATTTTTTGATGACATCTGTCGGAGAAATGGCTGGGTGAATGAAATACTGGTTTTCATTGGCCGACGCGATTTCTCATGTTTGGATCATCTGAAACATAAAAACTCAATTTATTCTCAAAAAGTACATAAATGGTTATCGTCCCGTCAGGGAAAAATGTTAATAAATAAAAAAGTTATCAACTTTTTTTTTTTTTTTTCGTTTTTTCCCTATGTTTTTTAACATATATTTTCTCATAACATTGCCAATAATTAATAAAAAATGATTTTTTTGGTAGGGACGATAGCCAGGCGTTTCGTGAATATTTAAAAAAAAATTCAAGCAAATCGGTTAAGCAGTTTGGCCGGAATCATGTCGGCCAGTAAAAAAAAGTGTGTTTTGAGAATTTTCTGCTCTGCTCTAACTTATGAAATTTCAACTAACTGTTTCACTTGCACCTGTTCCTGCATTGATTGTGGATAGGGCATTAAGTGGGTTTCTACATTAATTCTAAGGGTATAAAGGAACAGAAAATGCAAAAAAAAAAAATCGATTTTTTGAAAAAAGATTACCCTACTGATCCCTTAATTATATTCAGTCTGGCAGTCAGGTTTTTTCTTAAATCTATACAATGCCGCCTAAAAGTTAACTTACTGTCAAAAGTAATACCTAGTATGTTTATATTATTAACAATTTCTATATTAAATGTGCTTGGACTTAAGCATAGTGGACTACATGAAAGTTTCCTACATATATGGAATATCTTACATTATCATACGATAGCAGTGCCCCTTAATACAGGCCCCATTTATTTAAATCAGTTAAAATTTTTGTGAATATTTCACGTACTTTTTCTATATTTTTAATTTTGGTCTGCGTAAATACTATGGCTTAGATCTTTAACATTTACAGGAATTTTATTTATTTGTTCAAAAGCAATAATAAATAAAACAACAGAAAGAGGAGATCCTTGAGGGATTCCATTGCTGATTGGATAGGTTTGGGAGCTAGATCCATTTATTCTGATTTGGAATGTAAGATCGGTCATGAAAGATTTAACTAAATTAAACATTTTCGGACCTATACCCCATGATTGGAGTTGTTCCAGTACCACTGAAAACCAAATCGATCAAAGGCTTTTTCAAAGTCAGTTGCTAAAATTGAAACGTGGTTTTCGTTGAAATAGCGTCTGATGCCATGGTCTAATTTTTGTGTTTTCCCCAGTTGCATGTGCTGTATTTACTTTTTGCTGTGATTCTCAACAAATCTATGTAAAGAGTTAAATATAGTATGCTGGTCAAGTTCTTCTGGATGTCGGCAAATTCGTCTGATGATTTGGTTGTGGTGATCAATGAAACGTTACGAAAACGAGCCTTCCAATAAAAATTTTTGTTTTTCCTTGTTTTAATAGTTATGTTGGTGTTTTTTAATAAAACACATTGAACAGTAGGCTCAAACCAATCAAGTCATCTAAAATAATTTATTCTATTTCAACGTGTATGACATGACATCCTTTGCCGCTACGTGCAATGCCTTCTTGGAAATTAGCTGGCGTTTTTTCTGATATCATCATCAAATGTCAACGCAGCTAAGCCTTTGCCAACAGCACCAGTAATCCTAAAAAAATTCATAACATTAATAGCTGCTTTTTATATGTATTTTGTGAGCGAAATGCTTGTTTATATACATACTTTGATACTGCACCACCAACTGTATGACCAAACAATGACTTTACACCTAAGACAAGACCCTCAGCAAATTCTTCAGGTCCTTGTATAGCACCCTAAAATATGCATATCGTTTGTTTATTGTTCTGTTAGCAAAAATATTTGTATTACAAAAGCATACCTGGAATGGTTTATAGAACAAATCTTCGACGTCTTTTTTAATTCCAACGACCAGGCTATATGGATTACCTAGCACATCAAGAAAAAATAAAAACTACCCGAATTTCTTTGTGATATGTTAAATTGATTACCGAAGCTTCAAACCATGCTTTACTAAGAGAAGCAATTCTGGGGCCCTATTCTCTAACTTGCTATCTCCTATTCTCCATCGCCAAAACTCTAAAAATTCAAATTTGGATTTTGTAAGCTAAATTCCGATTCTCGTTTCCAACAATCTCTAAATTTGTTGCTTACTTTTAGAGATTCAATGCGCCATCTAGTTTTCAATTCAAAATTTGTTCGACTCTAGCGTGAAAACTATATATTAAAATTTTACTGAAAAATAATTTAAATTAAACAATATGCTATTGAAATATAAGTGCTACAGTAGCACAGTGGTTAGAGCGTCGCCTAGAAACACAAAGGTCTCAAGTTCGACACCACAACGTAAATTTTTTTTATATTTTTATATTTTTTAAAATATTTACTGTGTGCAATCAGTAAAAAATACGGGTTTTCTTTACGGCGCACAGTGGTTCAAAACATACATTTAATGCGAATAAATTCCTTGCTTCGTAGAAACCTCATAAAATGTGTAGATTTGATTTCGCATAATAGTTTCGCTTTAATTGAAGCTCAATGCAAGGGCGTGGCACCGCCCCTGGCACGCCCTTATAATTTTAAAACGCTATATTAAGCAAACTAATGAAGCAATTATTATGAAATTTCATACAGCAGGTCTACTTGCTATAGTATGTATCTAAGGTAAAAGTGGGCGCAATGGCACCAATGGGTGTGGTACTTCTCATACAAAAAATGCACCTTTAATGCTATATTTAGTGTATTATGCAAGCAATCATTCTAAAATTTAGTACCAGATTGTTGACTATTAAATTTATCGAACAAATTCTTTGTTTTGTTTAACAGATGCAAAAAATGCCAGTAGATTTTTATTTATTTTAGTTTTTATTTAATTAAAACCTATCAATTTAAAAATAAAAATTTTTCAATAACAAGAAATAAGGTATAAAAGGTATAAAAGCTATATATATGTTTTCATCCATACTTTATAAGCTCTAATAAATTTTGACTTGTTTCCTTATTTTTTTCTATCGAAATTCAATATTTTTGGCGATTTTATCTATTTGGTCTTGTATATCCATATTTTTTATAAAATGTCCAAAAGAAATGTAATATAATAAATAAATAAATATAATAGTTTTTTCATAATAAAATTTTTAAAAAGTGTATTTTGTTTCAATTACAAAGGCGAATGTCCCCTTAAATTGAAACTCTTTAACCGCGCTAAAGGTAAAATTTTAAAGTCGCGTAATAATTCTAAATACTTTTTTGGCTACGTATTAGATATGTGACTGATTTTGACCTGAAAATAATGGTTTTTACTGTTAGAAACCGTCAATTTCCGTCATTTTATATCTCTAGAAATGACAGTAAAATTTAACTACAAAATATATTTTACTGACCTTCACAGTAGAAATAAAAATAACTGTCGAATTACAGTCAAAAATGTATTTTCATAGAATAATGACTGTTTTTATAGTAAAAATTAACTAAAACTGTAAAATCTAAAATTGACTGTACATTTTGACTGTTACTTTACCCACAAATTTTTTTGAGTGTAAGATAGATAGAAACATATCCTCTGCACTATTGGCCCATAAAAAGAAGAGGTATAAAATTTGTATATTGAACAAATGTCGTTCCAAAAATAAATATTTTTACTAGAATTTTGAAGTCAAAATGGTTATAAGAGATAAGGTAATATATGTTTGAAATTTAGTTTTAATAACTTAATTTTTTAATACTATAATAAAAACTAGTAAGGGCCAGAGGTCTGCAACAAGTGGCTTGTATTTACGAATACTCGTCATTAATCGAGTATTTCAATCTGTTTGTTCCTATTCGCTTTTTGGAGTATGAAACTCGATCGTACTCTTCAAAAATTTAAGAGTGCAAGTCGCACACGAACTCTCTGCTTAGAAACACTCTCACTGTTTGGTTTTTGGGAAAGAGTTAAGAGTGTGGACGAGTTTTAGTTAGCGTAGTTGACACGCTGCGTTTGAAAACATTTTTTTACTACATAATTGTGCTGCTGCTGTTGTTATGATATTTAATTTTTTTGTTTTATTTGTTATTTTAGTGCATTGTTTTCGTTTATTTCTTATTCAGTTTTTTTTTTTTTTCAACTTTAAATATGAATGTTGACAAAAATTATGAAAAGTGTAAAAAGATCGTCAGTATCAACACTTTTCAAACTGCATTTTTGGTAAATGCGAGTGATTGTTGGTAGAAAAACTTTACTGAAGTCTAAAGACTGACCTGTATATTTCATGAGCAATTACTTATTTGGTGTAACCCTTTTTTGCGAATTGGGTTTAACCATGTACGCGCATTTTAACTTTGTAATAAGTAATTGCTCATGAAATGTACAGGTCAGCCTTTAGACGCCGAAATGTCGCGTGGATCATATTTGTTTTTTTACGCTTTTTTATAAGATCATTGTAACAAACACAGCACACATATCCCGTACAACACGGTAGTTATATTGCTACAGATAAACACAAAAAATGTTTTTAGTTCCGCAAACAGTTAAAAGAAAACAATTGCAAAAGTTGGTGCTACGAATTTTGTTTCTAAAAATAGAATTCGTTTTACTATTTTGTACTCTTTCGCTCCCGTTTCTACTTACAATTTTTCATTTTCAAACAAAACGAACTCTAACTAGACTTCAAAATTCCTCTCAGCTCTCTGTTTGCATTTCATCACCGAAAACACCATATATTACGCTACTCACAAAAAGGGTTAAACTAAATAATTGCTCACAAAATGACAGGTCAGACATTATTTCGCCTGAGTTCTCTTTTGCCACTTCGTAAAAAAGGCAAAACTAAATAACTAGTGCTAGTATCGATACTGGTTATGTTCTTTTGCTTTTTTAACAAATTTAGATGCCAATTGTCGCTTAAATGTTTTTACGACTTTTCGTTAAACAAACATACATATATTTTTTCTGCTATGATCATTTACAAATTCATATATTACCATCCTTGCATGCAAAAGCAAAAATAAATATTTGTATGCATAACGAAAAGCAAAGTAAAAATATGGAAAAAAAAAATTTGCTTTGAAAATATACAAAATTTGCGAGTGTTACGAATATTTTAGGAATAGCACGAGTATTTCGTAATGTTTGCGGTACTCCTAGTCTACTCTCTACTCTAATTGTGCGCACTCTGAATCTCGAGTGTGGTTACTCTCAAACGCTCGTAAAAAACCAGCGACAATTTTACTCGCACGTTTATTAGAAGCACAAGCTACACTCTGATTCTTTGTATAGCGAGTGACTTTAGAATACAAAATAACGAGCTCGTGCAGCTCTCTGGTAAGGGCCTGGCCAAACATTAAATACCCTACACAGCAGTATTTTGAAAATGTTGCTTATATGGGAGGTGCCACGCCCTCTTGTCCGAATTCACCGAGTTTTTTCTCAGAGTTTGAATTAATAGTTCTTAGTATTTAAGTGAAATTTGGTTGGATTATCTCAAAAAATATTTTCAGTATAGCGTTTTAAACTTTTTGCTTATATGGGAGGTGGCACGCCCTCTTGTCCGATTTTATCCAGTTTTGACTTAAAGCTTGTATTTATAATTCTTAGCGTCTGAGTAAAATTTAGTTCGATTATCTCAAAAAACGCTTTCAGTATAGCGTTTTGAAGCTTCTGCTTATATGAGAGGTGCCACGCCCTCTTGTCCGAATTCGCCCAGTTTTTGCTCAGAGCTTGCGCTTTCAATTCGTAGTATTTATGTGTATTTTGGTTGCATTATCGTGAAATATACTCCAAAAGTTGCATTTTGAATATATTTTTTTTATGGGAGGTAGGCGTGTCCGTTGTCCGATTTCACTCACTTTTAATCCCCCGAGCTAACTTTGACGGAGGCTGTGCACCAAATTTCATTGAATTATCTTGCTTAGTTTCCCAAAAAATGTATTTCCATACACAGCCAGCCAGCCAGACAGACAGACGGACGGACATGGCTTTATCGACTCAGGAAGTGATCAAGAATGTATATACTTTTCTATATCTGCCACGCCTCCTTTTCTGCGTTACAAACGGAAGGACAAAGTGAACATACCCTGGGTGTAGGGTATAAAAATCTTCATGGTACTGTGCGCAATCGTTACAGATTTATTTTGACACCAAAAACTAAAAGATTGGATCATACATAACAAGCTTGAGTCCTCTTAAACGAAAATTTCAATTCATTTTAGTTACAAAAATGCTAACTTACACATACAGAAATAATTCAATTCAATAGCTTTTAAGTATATAACTGCCTGTATTTCAATTTTTCATTTAAAAGGACTCAAGTTTGTTATGTATGATCCAATCTTTTAGTTTTTGGTGTCAAAATTAAGCTGTATCAATTGCGCACAGTACCATGATGAGCTTTTTATACCCTACACCCAGGGTATATTCACTTTGTCCTTCCGTTTGTAACGCAGAGAAGGAGGCGTGGTAGATATTGAAAAGTATATATATTCTTGATCAGCGTCACCTCCTGAGTCGATATAGCCATGTCCGTCGGTCTGGCTGGCTGGGTGGCTGGCTGTGTGTTGAAATACACTTTTTGGGAAAACTGAGCAAGATAATTCAATGAAATGTGGTACACTGCCTCCGTCGTCAAAGATAGCTCGGGGGATTGAAAATGAGCGAAATCGGTCAACGGACACGCCTACCGCCCATACAAAAAATATATTCAAAATGCAATTTTAGGAGTATTTTTCACGACAATGCAACCAAAATACGCATAAATACTAAGAATGGTAATAGTAGGAGATACGAATAAGGAGAGATTTGCATGGATTTTCTGCTTCAATTGGATCAATTGTTGACGATATAATTGAGCATTAATGGTTTGGCCACCTGGCAACAGCTCATAATGGATCACACCTAGCTGGTCCTGACCAGGACGTTCTTTGTCTTCGACATCAAAATAACCACTTTTAAACCACTCACGACAGCTTGATTCAGCTGGAGCATAGTCCCCATAAACTTCTACAAGAAAGCGATGACTTTCGGCAGCTGTTTTCTTTGCAAAAAAATGACCCACTAGAACCCCCCGCAAATGCTGTCTTTTTCTCCAATTTTCGAAGTTATTCATCGTGAAAAATAATAGTGATGCACACAAGATAAAATTGTTTTGTTGACTGATTTTGACAGCTGTCAAATGTACCTTCAAAATGACATATATATAAAGTTCGAGCTTTCACGATATTTGTTAGTACGGACATCCACCGTCAAATTCCGGTTTTTAAGTTGTACACCCAATAAGTACATAGATGTCAAAACTGTGATTTTTTCACTTTTGAGCAAGGATAACTAAGGATACTGATGTAATAGAAAAAAATCAAGATCAGATTCGTAATTAGGAGATCCTAATCCACCATAAACGGCTATAAAAACAGAGGACAGGAAACCATAGTTGATCTTTAGGGCGGTAGGGTATACAAAAAAATGGACCACCGGAGACATGACACTGCTGCAAAATTAAACTTGGAGTGTAAATTTGTCATTATATGCAATATATCTCTCATCAAAACGCTTCAAAACCCTCATTTTTCCATACTGTGGCTAAAATGTCACAAACGTGGCAATTTGGTCACAAACGTGGCAGCAAAATTTCTTAATTTCGACCTCAAAGCCGTAAATTCACACTTGTAGTTGATCTACTCAAAAGGTGAGTTTTAAGAGTGTGTTTACACAAGATAGCATGAAGCAACTTGCAAAAATCCAAAAAAAAAATATCTGCCAATTTCACAACTCGAAAAAGCACAGTTATCTAAGAATCACCCATATCTACTTACTTGACCTGCATTATGAAACTTGATATCTGGATGAATATTATGCATTTCATTTATCTTGATCGTACGGGGAGCACCAACAAAATATATAGTGCAAGAATGGTTTAAATATGTTGAGTATTTTAGGCGTGATATTGAAGAGTACGTAAGCACAAACGATTGAATTAATAAATTTTCAAATGCCGCACAGACGAACAAGACGAACTTAAAAGTACGAGAGTGATTTTTAATGTATTTTTTGATGCTGAGCCCAAATCCGTTTACAGAATTGCTCTATCACGTCCGAATTTTGAGAAAACTTAAAATAACAGTGAAAAACACCCGATTTTCCATTATTTTTGAGGTTGTGAAAACTGGAATATCTCAAAATTCTGACGTGATGGAAAGAAACCAAGTTCAAATTCGTGATAAGGAGGTCGCAAACCACCATAATTGGCTTCAAAAATCAGGAGAGGAAAAAAAGTGTCGAATTTGCAGGCCTGTGTAGTTTTTGTAATTGCAAAAATATTCATAAGCTGTAAAATTTTTGGTTTAACATCTATAATAGTCCTAGACGCAATTTTCTGCACTATTGCAAATTTAGAGAATTTATCTATGCAGGTAAGATAATATTTTTGATCCGTTGAAAAAATATCTATATGTAAAAATTCACCTGGGAAGGATAGTATTGGAGTTTCTCCTATAGTGTGTTTTTTGGGATGTCGCTCATACTTTGCTTGTGAGCAAATTCTACAATTGAGGAGTGGCCGTACCAAAGGGCCTAAGTACCATTTCGAAAGTAGTGTCATAATATGAAACGGGTGGCATATTGTTAGAAATTAATAAAAATGTTTTCTGTTTTCACTAAAAATTTTCTTGAAAGTGTGAAATTGATGGCATTTTGTTGAAAAAATTATAACAGTCAAATAACAGACTATTAGGCACATAAAAAGTATGATATTACTTTTGCCTCAAAATGGTACTTTGGCCCTTTGGTACGGCCAGTCCTCAATTCATGACAACTTCTCTCGCCTTTTTCTCCATTTTTGGGAAAAAGTAGTCATTCATAATTTGCTTCACATTCTCCTGGGCTGTCCGATGAGCTCTATTATGCTCAGCAATCACAATTTCATTTTGATCGTTAATATCATAAATGTCTGCTACAATTTTTTCAGTATATCGAAATTTTACGGCTGGGTAAAGCTACACCAAATTATGCTGTATCTTAGCCAAAACTGGTAAGCTGCAGTGTATGGCATTAACCACACCATCGTTTACGGGCTCATGTTAAGACTTCATTAAATAATTTATATCCGAGAAAATAATTGTGTGTCTAGTTTTTGTCCCAAAGAGAATAAAGATTCGCTTCGACTGTACTTCACCTTCTCCTATAACAATTCGATTTTGAAACAATTGACCGGTTTGTCGACTGATTCAATCGCATATGTGAGGGATTCTTCGCTATGAATAGTGGCGCAGTCAGGACTTACGTCCACGTTCATCATGTTCATATGTTGTCTCGACAGTGCGTCAGCAACATGGTTTTGTTTACCTGGTTTGTAATGCATTTTTGCTTTATAGTCCTCGATTATGGACTTCCATCGTTTAATTTTTGCGTTCGGATTTTAATCCGACACTGCAAAGATTAGAGGTTGATGGTCAGTATAAATATTTATTTTTCTAACCCCATACAGGTAATTCCTTAAACAATTGCCAAAAGCTCCTTTTCATTTGTGGCGAAATGTTCTTCATTGCCTCTGAGCGTTCTTGAAATCATGGTTATAGGTTTTCCGTCTTGTGAAAGTACGGCTCCTAGGCCACTTGAAGATGCGTCAGTTGTTAAGTCAAATGGTTTGTTGAAATCTGGATACATCAGAAGGACGTCTACAAAATTTCCCTGAGAGTATTGAATGCCTTTAGGCTTTCAGACTCCAGTTTAATTGGAATCTTTCTGGATTGCGTGGCTTTGGCTTTGCCATTGTCACCCTTCAACAGGTCTGTCAGTGGTTTTGCTATTGTTGCAAAATTCTTTATGAAACACCTATAATAGCTTGCAAGACCTAAGAAGGAACGAAGTCCACGAAGATTGGTGGGATGCTCGTAATTTTTTATTCCATGTACTTTTTCAGGGCATGTCCTTATTCCACCCTTCGAAACTGAAAATCCTAAATATTCAACTTCAACTTTAAAAAATTTTGACTTTTCGAGAGATACCCTCATGTTGGCATCGCACACCCACTCAATATCTTTCACATGTTGCTCCTTCGTTTTAGAGTAAATAATCACGTCATCTACATAGACATGGCAAGTTTTGCCAATCTGTTCCCTAAGAACGTCGTCTATTGCCCTTTGGAAAATACTGGGCGCGTTTTTAAGACCAAATGGGAGACGACAAAATTCATATTTGCCGTTATTTACAGAGAAAGCTGTTTTTTCTCTGTCCCTTTCCAATAACTCAATTTGGTGAAATCCTGATTTCATGTTTAATGTTGTAAAGTACTGGGCATCTTTCATATTAGATAATATCACCGATACGTTTGGTATGGGATATTTGTCTTTTACAGTGTTCTCGTTTAACTTACGAAGGAATCTACTCCTTCCTTATCAACAACCCAGATTGGATTATTGTATGGAGACTTTGACGGTCGAATTATACCATTGCTAAGAAGATCTTTGATTTCTTTGTTTACAAAATCTGCCACTCAAATAGGGTATGGGTAGGGTCTGAAGTATATTGCATCTTGATTTTTTGTTCGAATCGTTGCAATAGCATTTGTATTAAAAGGAAGTGACCCTTTAGGGTCAGCAAAAACATATGATTTATTTTTGATCATCTTACAGAACTGGTCGCGAACTGCAAGAGAAATTTCATCACTGATCACTTCAGTGAAACCTACACCTTCGCATTCAAAAAACAACAGATTTTCTTCCCCAAAATCGTGCCTAATTTTCCCTTTGCTTAAATCTATGTTGGCATTGACCTGATTTAGAAGATCAAGACCTATTGTATTATACCATCGAATGCCGCACAGTGGGGTATTAGATACCAAAACACGCTATTAATTCATCCAGACAATTGAGGGTTATAATAACTTATTTTTTTAGTTAATTATGCATAAAAAAGAAGAAAACTTATGCAGTTGCACATTATGTAGTGAAATTTTTTTTCAATAGCAATAAAAAACGCAAATTGAAAATTGCCATCAAATTTTTTACGCATTATTCTGAAGTTTTAAGAATTTCTGTCTTTGGTGAATCCTAGTGAAATTTTTTGAAGAATATTTTTGTAGAACATTTTAACCCATTTTAACCAAGTTTTTGGAAAAAAGGGTCAAGAAAACCCTTAAAAACAGGATATAATGGGTTAAGATGCAATAGAAAATTGTTTTTTGCATGATTTTATGATAAACTTAAGAAAAACAGTTTTTCCAAGATGTAGTTTAAGAGTTTTATATCAGGCCGAAATATCGAAAATAAGTTTTCTTTAGGTTTTTTATCTAAAACAACAATATATGAATGATTTTAAATTCGAGACATAATGTTTTTATATACCTTGACTCAAGACAAAAAATTTGATATATCGGATGACTCATTCCGAGCGTTTCTTAAATCGTAATAAAATAAAAACTGTACTAAGCCGAGATTTTGCATAAAACGGCGCTGAGCGACCTCTTAATGACCTTCAAAAATTTTTAAAAACTCAGCATACTTTATTGACACCCTCTGCAGATTTTTGGGGGTAATTGTCTGTCCATATGTCTGTATTTAAATTTTTATTTATTTTTTGCTCCACTTTCATACATATTGGACATGTCAGTTTGCCTTAAAAAAATTAAAACTTCTCACAGCCGCGCAAAAACTCGCAACCCTTTTTTTCATAAAAAGTAACTTAAATGTCTACTCTTTATTAAAATCAAAACATTTTTGTTTGAGCTCACTTTTGGAACAACTATATGTCTATGTATATAGCCAAAATGAACTTAATTTTAAACTAACGAACAAAAAAAAAAAATTTAAATATAACAAAACACTTTTTCACAAAACAAAAACCACTTTTGTATTCCAAAAATACCTGAACTAAAAGGGTCCATCAAAATTTAAGAAGACAAACAAAACAAAAGAAAAAAAAAATCATTGCATTGTTGGTGGCTGCACTTGTTTCTTATGATTATAGCGGCTGGAGTTTTCTTACAAAAAGTTTAATTATTCCGAAGGAGCAAAACATGGCACAACCAAATTTTAAACACTTATTATGGACAGTCTATAGTTAAAGAAAATCATAACAAAATGAAAACTTTGCACAACCTAATAACTCCACTTGAATAATAAGAAACCTCAATTTTTTAACACATATTTAGTATATATAAAACAAAATTTTTTAAACATTAACTCAAAAAAACTTTTATGTAGTAAGAACCACAATTACCTGAAGTTAAAGGATTCATTAAAACTTTTTCCACAAAAAACTTTTTTTTTAATAAAAATGTACTTTAAAAAAGCCAAAAAATTCAAATTTTTCACAGCGCGCGAACGAAAGCAAAAAAAGTTGATCTTCAACCGCATATAACTTTTTTACTAGTAATGTTAGGTCAACAATTTTTATTGTTTGTGACGCAGAATTTAATTATCTTTAAAACGGTATCAAAAAAAGCCGGTACTTCAAACATTTTTTTTTTTTCAATTAAATGCGTAAAAGCGTATACAATACCCCTTTGTGTGCCGTAAGGTTCGGTAGTATAAAAAAATCAGAGTTTACATTGAATAAATTTATACTGCACTTTTTGCTAACAGTATTGTTGCCATGCAGAGACCTAACACTAAATGGCTTTGATACCGGTACGATACCTTTTAACTCCGTTAGGGGTTTTATAAAGTTTTTCGATGCACCCGTATCTACCAGTAGTTTGACAGTTTTGCTTCCTACTCTCCGTTCGATTCACGGGAGTAGGGACTGTCCCCTAAAAAATTAAGCTGTGCTTCCTCAAGGATTCTCACTTCAGCTTCCGCTTCCTTATTATATTTCTCTTCTGGTATGTTCTCATGCCCCATATTATTGACCTTTTGCATCTTAGACTCATTGACCTTTCCAGAATCAGCTTACCGCTTATTACGAGAATATTGTTCATTACCAAAACCTTGTTGGTGATTTGCTTTGAACTGTTGCTGGCCTTGATGTGTTTTCTGTGACGATCCTCATCGCTAGTTGGTGTGTTGCCTCATTCGTGACTCAGAATGATCTACTTCCATTGGTGCATGCCACTCTTGTGTCGGCTGCTGTGTGTTATTTCCGCTGTAGGCCTGTTGTTGCTCACCCGTGTAATACGGATTTTTATGATTTTGTGACCTACCGTGGTCTTCGTTGACCTTTTTGATTTCGTTCCGTGCTGCGAAACCTGCTGCGAATACGTATCGCTGGTGATTAGACTCTACCTCTTGGGCTAATGCCAAAGCGGAAAGTAGGTCACTAGGACGAGATGCAAACATAATGTCACAAAGTGGTTTTTTTAGACCCGATATGAAGATTCTAAGTGCGTCTGCCCTATACTTTTCTCAGATAGTACATGCCATCGTTTTATAGTATAACATTACTGTTTTATTTGTTAATAATATCAGCTTCTTTTCTACTTCATCAAAATATTGAAGAACCGTTTGGTTGCCTTGTCTCAAGGTCGAAAGTTCTTGTTCAATTAAATATATGGGACGTTGTCCGATTATCGCATAGAAATTTGTGACGGTATCAAATGATGCCAACATGGCGCACAGTGCACTGTTTCATACAATCTACACGTGAAAAATTCAAAACGCATTTTTTGGTATGCAGAACTGTTAAAATATGTCCATTGACCTCACGAAATAGAGTGAAGTGATTTTGGCGGGGGTGTGGGGGGTTGCCCCCATACGAAAGAAATGAACAAAACTATATATCTCTGTACATGCAGTAGCTTTTATTACAAAACTCTGTAAAAAGGAGTGCATTGTGTTCACCAAACTCCCTGCAAAAACTGGAGGAAATTATACAAAGGGGCGCTGCACCCCCCATACAAAAACACCTCGATAGCTATATCTCTGCACTTGTAGCAGTTATTGTTACAAAACTTTGTATACAAGAGTATACTGTGTTTACCAAACGCCTCACAGAAATTGGGAGCAATTGAACAAGGGGGCGTTGCACCCTCTATACAAAAAAACACATCATTTGGTAAATCTCTACACTAGTAGCAGTTACCATTACAAAACTTTTTATACAGGAGTATACTGCGTTCATCAAACGCGTTGCGTTTGCGTTGCACCCCCCATACAAAAAAACATATCAATTGTTATATCTTTGGACCTCTGGAGTTATTACTACAAAACTTAAATTGAGAACGTGTATTTTATTTACTAAATACCATACGAATAGACAGGGGCCTAAAATTTGGGGGCTTTGCACCCCTACATAAAAATACTTAAAATATTCTATTCATGAACCTTTATCATTATAAAATTTGGCACATGGATGTACGTGTTATCTAAGCAACATGAGAAAAATTAAAAGAGGGGACGCTGAAACCGCCCCCCTACAAAAAACATTCGCAATATTTTATCTTTGCACCTAGTGTAGGTATTATTATAAAGTCTGGTACAATTTTCATAGTATGGCGAAAATTTTTTCCGAGAAAATGCGAGGATTTAAACCTCATGTGTCGTCAATAAAAAACTTCATATTTTCTTAAAATGTCCATTTCTACCCGGTGCGGAGCGGTGCTCATAGCTTTTGAGTCCAATATACAACAAAAATATAAATTTTGATAGCAGATAAAATTGCAATTCTGTTTAAATTGTTTGTGGGAACACTATGTCAGATATATATAAATAATATATATTTTTGGAAAGCCTATACATCGAGCCAATTTTGGTTTTTTTTTCTTAGTTTTATTTCTTGGAAAAATTACCACAAAATATACTAAAGTTGAAGCGCTTTCCGGAATAAAAATTTTTTAAATTTTATTATATTCAAAATATCAACTTTGAAGTGCAAATAAAGGTACTAAATGTTAACCAAAGAACATAAAAATACATTTTTGGAGGTAAGTGGATATATTTAAACACTTCTGCATACCAAAATTTAAAATTTAGATTTTGAATTTTTCACGTCTAGAACACTAAAACTTGACACTGTGCGGCGTCAGCAGAGCCTCTAACTTTATTGCGGATTATGCCAACCGCTTGATAATGCTTTGAACTATTTTCATATGCTTTAAAAACTTCGTAAGCTGTGTGTGCAGTAGGGCGGGCCGAAAAAAATTTTCGAAATTAATAAGAGCCTAGTGCGGAAAAATTGTCTTTCGGGTTTATTAATTAGCATGCAAAATTATTTTGAAATTGAATAATATCTTGTGCTGCCGCTAGGGCCATGAAGTTTGAGAACTTGGGCCAAAATAGACATATTTTCCAAAAAATATAACTTTTCCATTTTTTTCAAAATCGCTATCATATTAGTGCAGAAAATGTTTCCCTTGGACTGTTTAAACAAACTAGTAACATATTTTTCACATTGAGTAATATCTTCAGGCTGAGGCCGACTTTTGAATTTTACGAATTTCGGTCAAATTTATGTTTTTTCAGAAAATTGCATTTTTCAAATTTTTTGAATTCCTTATTGGTCAAGTACGGTAAAGTTTCCCCTTGGATTAAATAAATAAATTGGAAATGTTGACACGCACCTTTATTTTTACGAATTCGGACCATATCAGAAATTTTTCCGAACGTACAATCGTTAAAGGAACATTCAGAAGGGAATACGGGCGTTTACATTGCTTAATTTTAGTGCTAAGGATTATTTTGACCTTATTGAATGGAACGACTGCACCATAGCTGAGCCGCCTATGCTGCAAAATATCAGTAGCAATAAGTTCCAAGAGATGATTAAAGATAGAAACCCACCTTTTTTGGAAATATCAAATTTTCCATGTCATAGTCAGGCAGTGGAAAGAGCCGTAAGAATGGTTACCGAGGCATCTGTTTCTGTGCTTGCGCAAATTTTACGGTATGATGTGATAAGGGCGAAGATTGAGGCCCGAAAAACGATTCCATCCTTCGACAATAAATCGAAAAAGCAGAATAAGTAGAGTGAGAGATTTTTTACATACATACATATTACTTAAATGGGAAAAATTAGTGGCAAGTTTCTAAGCAATTAACGAAATATTTAAATGACCAAAGGTGGATTTTCATCTTTAATCATCTCTTGAAGCTTATTGCTACTGATATTTTGCAGCATAGGCGGCTCAGCTATGATGCACGTCGTTCCAGATATCTGATTCCGAAAATATTTTTTCATCTATTTATGTAATCCATGGGGAAACTTTACCGTATTTGGTTAATAACGATTTCAAAAAGTTTGAAAAATGCTTTTTTTTTTAAAAAAAAAGGTCTATTTTGGCCTATATTCATAAAATTCGAGGCTCAGTTTCTGCCTGAATATATTATTCAATGTGAAATATATTTTATTAGATTGTTTAAACAGTCCAAGGAAAACATTTTCCGAACAAAACTGATAGCGATTTTGAAAAAATGGAAAAGTTATATTTTTTGGAAAATATGTCTATTTTGGCCCAAGTTCTCAAACTTTAAGGCCCGAGAGGCAGCACAAGATATTATTCAATTTCAAAATAATTTTGCATGCTAATTAATAAACCCTAATGACAACTTTTCCGCACTAGGCTCTTATTAATTTCGAAAATTTTAATTTTTTGGCCCGCCCTAGTGTGCAGCTTGCCGCCATGAAACATAATTGAAAGCCTGCAAGGATTTCACTAAATCTAAAGATTCATCACAATTTACTGTTCTATCAATTTTTACTGGTTCATAAGTTGTTATTGTCGGACTTGTCGCTAATGTGGTAATTTGTTCTGTCAATTGAGTTATTTGCCGTTCGAAGTCTTGTTTTTGTACGCTAAGAGCAGATGATACCGCTGCCTTACCGATAGCTGTTACCTGTTCTGAATTCATTTTATACCCTTTTCACACTGGCATCGAAAACGGCTCGTTTTCCATAACATTCGTTTTTGAGGCAAAAATCAGCCAAAAACGGCTGGTTTTCCATACAAATTAAATGTCAAACGAAAACATCTCAGAAGCTGTTTTCTACAAAAACGAGCCAAACTGTCATTGAAAACAGGTGCAATTATGAATAAATGTAGTAAATTGTGAATGAATGTAGTAAACTGTGAATTTTCACATGTCACATTTGACATTATTTATTTCAATTAAAAAAAAAAAAAATTAAAGCGAAATTGAAATAAATAAATAATAATATAATAAATAAAGCAACTAAAGCTTTAGCTAAAATATCCATTTTTTGTGATTTTTTTACTAGCTGTTTTCACAATTTTCAGATTGTTTTTGTAATGTAAAGCTGACATCAGCTGTTCAGCTGTCATCAAAAACGAGAAGTACAAGTGTGAATGCAATTTTTAATTATCTCGTTTTCAAAACCAATGACGCGAAAACGAGCCGTTTTCGATGCCAGTGTGAAAAGGGTATTAGGTTTTTTCGAAATCTTTAACCGACGAAGCTTATCCTCTTATTCACTGTCACTATCGCTGCTGGTCATTAATTTAATTAAACCACAATAAAAACCATACAATTATCTTTGCGCTATTTTGTCAATACACTGTTTCACTTTTTCACCTCTAAAATTTTTATATAACTAGTATAGTAAGGGTGTAACTTTTGGCCTGGCCACTGCAGTATTTTGAAAATTTTGCTTATGCCACGCCTTCTTGTCCGAGTACACCCAGTTTTTGTTCAGAGATTGCATTTATAGTTTTTAGTGTCAGAGTGAAATTTGGTTGGATTATCTCAAAAAACTCTTTCAGTATAGCATTTTGAAACTTTTGCTTATATGGGAGGTGCCACACCCCCTTGTCTGATTTCACCCAATTTTCGCTGAGAGCTTTCATTAATAATTCTTAGTGTCTGAGTCAAATTTGGTTGGAATATCTCAAAAAATGCTTTCAGTATAGCGTTTTGAAGCTTTTGCTTATATGGGAGGTGCCACGCCCTCTAGTTCGAATTTGCTCAGTATTTTCTCAGAGCTTGCTCTTATAATTCGTAGTACTTATGTGTATAGTGGTTATTTTTTGTATGGGCGTGTCCGTTTACCGATTTTGCTCATTTTCAATCCCCCGAGCTAACTTTGACGACGAAGGCAGTGTACCAAATTTCATTGAATTATCTTGCTCAGTTTTCCCAAAAAGTGTATTTCAACACACAGCCAGCCACCCAGCCTGCCAGCCAGCTTATCCTCTTATTCACTGCCACTATCGCTGCTGGTCATTAATTTAATTAAACCACAATAAAAACCATACAATTATCTTTGCGCTATTTTGTCAATACACTGTTTCACTTTTTCACCTCTAAAATTTTTATCTCAACTAGTATAGTAAGGGTGTAACTTTTGGCCTGGCCACTGCAGTATTTTGAAAATTTTGCTTATGCCACGCCTTCTTATCCGAGTACACCCAGTTTTTGTTCAGAGATTGCATTTATAGTTTTTAGTGTCAGAGTGAAATTTGGTTGGATTATCTCAAAAAACTCTTTCAGTATAGCATTTTGAAACTTTTGCTTATATGGGAGGTGCCACACCCCCTTGTCTGATTTCACCCAATTTTCGCTGAGAGCTTTCATTAATAATTCTTAGTGTCTGAGTCAAATTTGGTTGGAATATCTCAAAAAATGCTTTCAGTATAGCGTTTTGAAGCTTTTGCTTATATGGGAGGTGCCACGCCCTCTAGTTCGAATTTGCTCAGTATTTTCGCAGAGCTTGCTCTTATAATTCGTAGTACTTATGTGTATAGTGGTTATTTTTTGTATGGGCGTGTCCGTTTACCGATTTTGCTCATTTTCAATCCCCCGAGCTAACTTTGACGACGAAGGCAGTGTACCAAATTTCATTGAATTATCTTGCTCAGTTTTCCCAAAAAGTGTATTTCAACACACAGCCAGCCACCCAGCCAGCCACCCAGCCAGCCACCCAGCCAGCCAGCCTGCCAGCCAGCCAGACAGACATGGCTATATCGACTCATGAGGTGACGCTGATCAAGAATATATATATGTACTTTTATATAAGTGCCACGCCTCCTTCTCTGCGTTACAAACGGAAGGACAAAGTGAATATACCCTGGGTGTAGGGTATAAATATCAGTTACGGAAATAATAAAATAATTTCTTATTTGACGAGCACTTACACTTTAACAATCATTATTATACCCTACTCCCAGGGTATATTCACTTTGTCCTTCCGTTTGTAACGCAGAGAAGGAGGCGTGGCAGATATAGAAAAGTATATATATTCTTGATCAGCGTGACCTCCTGAGTCGATATAGCCATTTCCGTCTGTCTGGCTGGGTGGCTGGCTGGCTGGCTGTGTGTTGAAATACACTTTTGGGAAAACTGAGTAAGATAATTCAATGAAATTTGATATACTGCCTCCGTCGTCAAATGTAGCTCGGGGGATTGAAAATGAGCGAAATCGGTCAACGGACACGCCTGCCGCCCATACAAAAAATATATTTAAAATGCAATTTTAGGAGTATTTTTCACGACTATGCAACCAAAATACGCATAAATACTAAGAATTGTAAGCGCAAGCTCTGAGAAAAAATTAAACGAATTCGGACAAGAGGGCGTGGCACCTCCCATATAAGAAAAAGCTTCAAAACGCTATACTGAAAGCATTTTTTGAGATATTCGAACCAAATTCGACTCAGACACTAAGTATCATAAATGAAAGCTCTCGACAAAAATTGGGTGCAATTGGACAAGGGGGCGTGGCACCTCCCATATAAGCAGAAGTTTCAAAATGCTATACTGAAAGAGTTTTTTGAGATAATCCAACCAAACTTCACTCAAATACTAAAGACTATAAATGCACCCTCTAAGCTAAAACTAGACGAACTCGGACAAGAGGGCGTGGCACCTCCTATATAAGCAAAAGCTTCAAAACACTGTACTGAAAACGTTTTTCACTCAGACACTAAAAACTATAAATCCAAGCTCTGGACAAAAACTGGGTGAACTCGGACAAGAGAGCGTAGCACCTCCCATATGAGCAAAATTTTAAAAATTCTGCAGTGTAGGGTATTTAATGTTTGGCCAGGCCAAATTTTACACCCTTACTAGTTTTTATGTTCATTTCTTTTGCTGTGTTTTCCTTTGTTGTCTCAGCTACTCGCCTCGCGTCATTGTTTTAATTTTCAGCCACTCGTTTTCTCCGTTGTCTTAGCTACTCGCCTTGCGTTGTTGTTTTAATTTTCAGCTACTCGCTTTCTGTTGCTGTTATAACTCCTCGTTGGCTTAGCTAATCGTCACTTTTGCCGTTATGTTGGGCGCCAATTATTAGAAGCCGATTTAAATATTTTAAAATCTTTTTATTTACTTTTTTATTGCACGTTTGTGCTTCTGAATTCTGTTAAGGACTAACTTAATGAAAAACTTGAACTTATTCCTAAGCTATCCCCCGCGTATTTTGCTGGCGTTGCAGTTTTGTTATTTATACTTTGTTATTTATTTTAACGTTGCGCGTGTGGAGTCGCATTTCGTAGCCCGGATGTCTGTCGCAACGTAAGCATTTATTTAGCTTATTGTATCTGATGTTAATTTATACATTAAATTAACCCTTTAATACCTAACACTTTAGTAACTTTTCAAGTTTTACAATTTTAGTGTTTACTTTAAATTTTCGATAGCAAAGTAGAATTTAATTTTTATTAAGATAAATAGCAAGTAAACTGTTATAGAAATAGTATTTATTTTGATGTTAAGAATATTTTAATGAAAATGAGGCATGTTTAACAAAGACAAAATTTTCACGGTAGGCACGTCAGGGACAAAGTGGCGCCTGAATACGGTTTCTTATTAGATAATATTGTGTCTAATTGGCTTTTCTAATCGGATGATTTAGTAGTAATAAAAGCTCTTTTTTTCTATTTTTCCTCATAGTTCATATTTTAACCACCAGATGGTTGACAGTTTATTTTCAAAATTTAACCATTTGAAAAAAAGGTAAACACGAAAAGAAAATTCGTAACACCAGTCGTCGCATCAGTGACACATAACCACGCACTCATTGTCCACTGTCGTTCATTTTTTGCAATGGTGTTCTATTTTATAGTGTCCGCGTTATGGAAAAATTTTAACCGATATAACTCGTCGAAACCGTTCAAGATTATGAGATTTAAAAACAAAAAACAAATCTTCAACGATTAATTCCGTCAAATCTTTTGTCGGCAGGTCCGCGGGTTAAATGAATCTTCTTAAGAATTCTTTAATTCAATTTCACACTTTTATTCAGTAAATTCAATTTTATGCGTGAAGCGCCAAAATAAAAAAAAAACAAAACTTATTTAATAAGAAAATTAATGCAAAGTATGTGAACTAATAAGACAGAAATAAAGAATGAAACAAAGATAGACTTAAAAGATTTTTTTTTTTTGATACCCGCTGTCATTAACTCTTTTTCGACTGTACTGTAAAGCAAAATATTCTGCAGCTGCCACCTGCATTTTTTTGTTAATGTTGTTGTTGTCGTAATTGCGGTACTGTCATCAGTTGTTGCCGTTTTAAAAAAAGTACATACCTATATAAACATGTTAATATGACCATGATCATACTGTTAATTTTAGTACAAATATAAAGTAAAATTAACAATTATAGGCGGTAACAAGCATATACTTATAAAGCAATGTACAATTTAAACAAAACAATTTTGATGTTTTATATAATATATTTGCTGCCAAAGCAAATTTCTCACCTTTGTGATTTTGAACCATATATCTCCTCAACCCAGATACAAAATATTTTGAAAGTAAAAGTCTCGTTTACGAGCTAAAGGGCTTTAAAAATTCGCATACCTGCCGATTAGTTAAATTTTTAAAATCGTCTTGGTATGTAACCAAAATCGGAAAAGTCAACATTTTGTACATGGCGCTTTAAGTGGAAAACCCCAATTTACATAATTTACCGGAAAAATTGCAAGGACCCATTTTAATATGTTGGTCAGGGAAAAATTCTCTATCGATTGGTATAGGTTTCATGAACCTCGAAATTACTTAGTACAAGAATCACATCTAATATGGCTAGTCTAAAAGAAAATATCTTTACGCCCAGCCAGTTAAGAATCTATGATTTAGATTATATATTAGAAATAAACGCTTTTTTAGTAGCTAATAATTTGGCTTACCGAATTTTATAATCAAAGTTTTTATTATTCAAAAATACGCCGACGTTTCGTAGATTACACAGTCCTGCGATGAAAAAAAGTACGAGATCAGAGTAGATGATTTTTATAGATTTTTGCTCGCTGAATCCGAATATGGCCTCCGATTTGCTCCATCACGTCAAGTTTTTGTACAATTCGAGTTTGAAGTTTTGGAAAAATAATAAAATTTTTCGTATTTTCTGAAAAATTTTTTGGGTTTTTCTTTTTTTCTGAAACGATATATTATATCTAAGTATGTTGTTTTGATTGATATATTAGTGCTTATTTGAAATAAAACTAGCAGTTTTGTCTATTAAAATGATTTAAAATGAAAAAGGGAACTATAATAAATACATTCATTTGGGAGAATAAATGATTTTAGGTTTGTTAAAAAAATATCTCCTTAACTATAGGTCATACGAATAAAAAAAACAATATTGAGCTTATATTGCAAGTAATTTCCTATAAATAAGTATTTTTACTTTGACCGTGTGGCTCACCGTTAATGAGTTATCGTAATTTTAAGCTCAATACATCACTGTGCGTACTCATAAGCTCAACAGATCACTGTGCCTATTCATAAGCGGCATGCACAATTTAATAATTTTTTTTAAATTTTGAATTAGGATTTCTCCTGAGCTATAAGTCGTCGAAAACAATTCAAAGGTCATTTTTATAGAAAATTTTTTTTAAACTACAATATTGCGCCACAATATTTTTCTCTAAGTGTAACCGTTAAAGAGATATTTGTAAAAAAGTGATTTAAACGAATTAAACCCTTTGACGTCACAGACAGAAGAAGCAATGGTCACTGTGATTTTGGGGCTCTCTGCAAACCATTGGTATTCCAAAACGCAAACAGATTTTTTTATGTTGTGACCATAGTCGAAGATATTCAACACACAACTGATAAGTTATATGTGGAGCCCACGATTTGTCTTGGTCTGTCAATTGTACACCGAAATATTTTAAACATAAATCTTTTACAGAGTCTGTTACAATTCTCCGATATTTGTAGCAAAACAAATCAGGCGAATTTATATATCCCCTTGAGGCCATTTGAATATTTTCAATATTTACTTAACACTTGAATTAGCGCACTTTTGAGATTTACTTATATAATTCAACACCGATTATAAGAATACATGCTTTTTAAAATCTTTTTGACGGGGTGAGACTGTGAAGTTTTTTTGAAAAATTCGTAAAATTTATATTTTTTTAGTCCTAATAGACGAAACTGCTAGTTTTATTTCAAATAAGTACTAAAATATCAATAAAACCACATACTTAGATATAAAATATCGTTTCAGAAAAAAAGAAAAATCCAAAAAAATTTTTCGGAAAATACGAAAAATTTTATTATTTTTCCAAAACTTCAAACTCGAATTGTACAAAAACTTGACGTGATGGAGCGAATCGGAGGCCATATTCGGATTCAGCGAGCAAAAATTTATAAAAATCACCTACTCTGATCTCGAACTTTTTTAATTTTTTCAAAAACGCAGGACTGTGTTATTGGTCTGCACCATCAGGCGTCTCTTTATTTCTGATAGAGCAAAACAAAACAACATAAAAAAAAACCTCTAATAATAACCTTCCACGAAAGGATCAGTCCCACAAACTATTATTAAATCTGCAACTATTACTTTGGCGTTTCAGCCAGTACTCCTCCCCTTTTTCAGGCAAAAGAACTTATCCAGTAGATCAGGTAACTACAGTCATCAAAATAGTTCAAACATTGCTCTGCTTCAATTTGAATGAATTGAGCAAACATGCCACACTAAATTTTCAATGTCAGAGTAAATAACCAATTGAATCGGTCATTTTTAAAAGGGGATATGTGAAAAAATTTAAACTTGTGGCAACTTTAAGAAAAACTCTTGATAAGCTTGGTAAATCTTATTTTAATGCGATTTTAGTGATAGGGGTTAACTAACAAGGTTTCGACAACGGATTTTGGTAAAGAGGACCAAAAAACATATAGTATGAAGCACAGGGGTTGAAATAAGAAAAAATTATTACTGCAAAATTTTTTTTTGTTTTTATTTGCAATTTTTAGCAAAATTTTTTTAATGTCTTATTCAAGTGATTAATATTAAATATTAATATTAAATAACAGATATCATGGCAATGGTTCAATTTAAAATTGAAAATTTATAGCGAAATTTTCTTCGAATGCATTTATAAAAATATGTTTAAAGTAGAGTTGCCGAGTACTTATTGTGGTTGCTAC
>OX638370.1:54416271-54738039 GCA_951812925.1 Calliopum simillimum | reverse complement strand
CATGGCATCTCTAAACATCCAAAGACAATGATTTTCAACACGGCGAAAAACTTTGTGGATAGAGTTTTAAAAATTAGTGACAGTGCGTTTCACACACAAAATAAACTCAAAATAAGTGCAATACTACCAAAAAAACGATTTTCCACCAAAAATAATTGACCAAACCATACATAAGTGCAACTTGTGTTAAATAGTTTTTTGTTTAATATGTACTTTTTAGCACCCTGATGATGAGTTGTAGTTAAAAATTTTGCAAAATCTTTTAATTTAAATACATGACCTAGAGCCAGATAAAAAACATCTATATATTTACATAAAAAGGTCGCTCAAACAAATCATTAATTTTAGTTTAGTCAGAACGACGTTGATTTTTTTTCAAGTTAAAGGTAGATTGGAATATTTGTAGCCAATATATTAATAATTCGTCTGGATATGTTAGTCCATTTAGCATTTAAGGGTTTGACTCAGTTGGAATTAATAGATTGCGTAGAATATTTAAATATCAAAAAGCATTGTTCAGAAGGTTGTTTGAGATTGCAAAATAATATTCGGCCATGATCATCCCAATTTTTTCGAAATTTGCTGTTGGGTTCTCAGATTTTTATAAAAACTCGACCATTTCGATTTGACCATAAAATAAAGCAAAAAGTTTCTATACCATTCCTTTGTCGATATAACACAAAAAGCTTTTAATACTGTTCCTTAGAGTTCGGGTTATATGCATCGGTGCAGCAGCTTAGTTGCAATAGCGTGCTTTCCATTAAGTGGCATGTAACTCCAATTAAAGAGCAAACAGTTTTTGATATCTTTCTGTCCCTTTAATTTTATGCCAATACCAAATTTCATAAAAATCAATCATATTATCGTTCCTTAGTGCTAACCCTATCTCTATACCAAATTTCATAAAAATCTATGCAGTGACTTAGCCGTGTCAGCGTTTTTTTAACAACGGGCGTGGTATCGCCCACTTTAAACATAATAGTCATTTCATGGTTTCTCAAAAGTAGCCCTATCTCCATACCAAATTTCATAAAAATCAACGCAGTTGTTCAGTAGTGAGAGAGTTTTTTCCCTTTAGGGGCGTGGCTACGCCCACTTAAAAACATAATGGTCATTTTATCGTTTCCTTGTGCTAATCCTATCTCCATACAAAATTTCATAAAAATCGATGCAGTGTTTTAGCCGTGAGAGCGTTTTTTAATTTGGGGGCGCGGCAACACCCACTTAAAAAAAATATAGTTCTATGCAATGCTCCTTCTCATAACCTTAGGGGCTGGAAAAAATAATAGGGACAACACATGATTTTAAGTGCTTGGTACCTGTTATAGAGCTAATTGTTGATTTGAAAGTGGTAAGTAGTGTATTATTAATTGACGTGAAAAAATGTTAAGTATTTGCCTGGGCAATTTGAAAGATTAAAGCGAAATTTACTCAAAATGGGTCGAGGAGTCTACTGTTCTAAGGAACAGGAGAAAATAATAAAGAATCTAAGGGTAGCGGGAAAAAACATAAAGTAAATTGTGGCTATAATGAATTGCTCTAAGGCCATGATCTTAAACGGTTTGAAATCAATTCCGAAAAAATAAAAAAAGCGCCAAATTTCCAGACAGTTTGATAAAATTCCTGTGAGGCATTCGAAAAAAAATGCATTTCTTTTGTCCATTGACTTCAATCTAGCTCCAAGAGCTCCAGTAATAATCCGCATTGTAAGAAACAAGCTTCGAGAAGCAGGATTGTGTGGCAGAAGTGCAAGAAAAGAAAAATTTCTAAGCCAAAAGAACGTATCCCAGATAATTAATTTTGCCACCAGGCTCAAGTTTCATCAAAACTGATAAAATCTGCCGTGGTTGGACGAAACTCAAATTTATTTGTTTGTTTCTGGTTGTAGATTGTTTTTTAGATGACCTTAGAATGCAGCATTCGAAACCAGATACACTGGGAAGCAAGTTCCACATGGTGATATTATATTATGATATGGGGTTAATTTTTGGCAGCTGAAGTTGCGTCAGTATTACAGAATAAAGACCGAACGTATGCAACAGACTATGTTAATATCCTCTATACAGTTACGCGACCTTATGTGGGAGAGAAAATTCCTTTGATCTGAGATGTCATGCATGGTAATGACCCCAAACATTCACCAAAGCCAGTGAAGTCATGAATGAATCAAAAAAAATATCACGGTTATGGATTGGCCGTCACCGTCACCGGATCTCAACCTCGCTAAGCACGTCTGAGGAGTGCTTAAGAAGTTCATTGGTTTTGATACATCAGAATATAAAAACGATTTATTGCAAGAAATACAAGAAGAATGGTACTCGACACTGTTTGAAATTTGTGCAAGTTTTATGGAATCAATGCCTTGTAGACGCTTAAAGATACTTCAAATGAAGAAAGCATCGATCAAATATTGAATTGGTGAAGTCTTAAAACTCATGTAAGCACTAAAATAAGAGTTAATCCATATCTAAACGATAAATGACGTTTGTCCCTATCATTTTTTCCAGGATGGAAACCAAGAATGTCGCGTATTTTTTTCATCTAATTACTTGAAGTCAGTTTTTTTTTTCAGTTTCTTTAAACTATACTAAAATTAACTCAAATTGCATAATATATTTTCCAGAGTAACGGATTAATTAAAAGATGTGGTTGAAAACCTAAAAAAATTGCTTGTCCCTATTATTTTTTCCAACACTGTAGATTCACAGAGCTGTTTTAAGTGCTCAGCATGGAGGCCTCTCATATTAGTTTTGCGAAAAAATATTTTTTTGCAAGTTATTGGCATGAAACTTCAGACTGTCCAAGTAGTGTTTTTGCGAAAAATCGATGCAATTTTTTTTTTAAGTCCCTCCATTTTGTCAAAAACAAATTTTTTTAATTTTTTTTTTCTGATTCTTGTAGAATTTTAAACGTGTTTTTAATTTCCATTTTTAAATTTGGGAAATTTTTAAAATTTACAAAATAGCGGTCACTTTTTGAAAAATCTTTAAAGGTGATTATCTTATGACTAGACCAACATTATCTTTTTAGAAATTTTTGGTCCAAAAATTAAGGTTTTTTTGAAGTTTCGGTACAAAAATTGCAATTTTTTAAGAAAATTTTCATGACTTTTTCTAGATATTGGTTTTTTGTAACTTGCAAAGGGCGGAATATTTGTTCTGGGTGTTTCTCCGGGAAACTTACAAAATATTTCGCGAGGGAAATGGGGATACTTTATTTCAGCTAACTAAAATAAAAACTTGGGTGAAGCGCACGGAATAAAAAACGACGGTTTCAAAATACTTGAGAACTTTGTTGTACGGTTTACAATTAAGGGGAGATTCGCTTTTGTAATTGAAAAGAAAAACACTTTTTAAAAACTTTATTATGAAAAAACTAATATAGTTATTGACAAACTTTCTTTTGGACATTGTAAAACACTGTTTAAGAAATATGAAAAAAAAAATTTTTTTATTTTTGGTTTCCCTTAGCTGCTGTAGAGGGCGCCATCCAAAAGTTACTTTTTAAACGGTAGGAAATATTTTAAACCTCCTGTAGCAGATTTTTGAAAAATTCAAAATGGATTTTATTCTTGAGACCCAAAACTATACAATAAGCCTTTAAAATTCAAACTTTTTTATATTTTGAAGTTTTTGTATGAATATTTATGAAAAATGCGAAAAAATTGAGGGACTTAACCTCAAAAAATGCCCCGTAAAAAAAAGGGGGGCGTATTTTTTAAAACTTTCAGAGGTTTATTGTTTAATATTTTTCATGAGTAATCGAATGCTTTTTGGTTTTTTAAAATCCGTCGAGCAGATTCGGAGAAAAATTTCCTACCAGTTTGAAAAGTAACTTTTGGATGACGCCCTCTACAGCAGCCAAGGGAAACTAAAAATAAAAAAAATTAAATTTTTTTCATTTTTTTTTGGACAATACTTAACAATGTTCAAAAGAAATTTTGTCAATAAATATAATAGTTTTTACAGAATAAAACTTTTAGAAAGTGTTTTTTTGTTTTCAATTACAAAAGCGAATGTCCCCTTAAGTATTAAACTTAAAATCTAAAACTAAGTTAAAGGGATAGCCAAAGGGAGAGCGCCAATCCGTCAGTGTTGCCGTTGTCGGTCAAACTTGACGAAGACTGAAGTGTGTTCAGTCTTGGCGCAAACATGCCGCCCGCCTTGCAGGAATGCAATATTTGAACTATCTCAATATTTGAACTACCTCCATACAAACTCGCGCCAGTATCTCCGGCTGCAAGTATCGCAGGAGCCATCATTAGAAAGAAAAAACGCGCCAGAGACCGGCTGCATTGAGGGAGGAAAAAACGCGCCAGATACCGGCTGCATTGGGAGAGAAAAAAACGCGCCAGAGACCGGCTGCATATATAATTTTAACACTCAACATGTCTAATTACCTTTTAGTGGGAGCCCCACAAGATTAGTGTGCCAGCAGCTTTAAAGATAAAGGCTGCTGGCTAGAATTTGGTGTGATCGGCGATCAACAGGAGCAAGCTCCTGACAGCACGTAGCCGAAGACAGTATTTTGTGCCAGCGGTTGTCCCGGACCAGTCGGGTAAATGCCTGGCAACATGATCTTCTGGTAGATATCTACCCCAAGCCGAAGAAGAACTGGCGCCGACTTAAAAAATGTGGGATCCGCTAGCAGCATATTGGTGAACGGCACCCGAACCCTTTCGTCTATGTCACGAAAGGGCGTGACCACTCTCATCCCCTGCTCCACCTTGGCCATCGTCTCCATACACATGTTCGAGCAATGGTTAGCCCGAACGGAAACAGACCTCCTCGTCGCCTAGCCACGTCGTTGTTAACCGCAACTTTCGCACCAAGTCCCTGGCAATGAGGGTTCTTGGTGCGCACGGGTCCAAGATCGTGCGTTGATTTATAAGACGCCCGTTGGCCACGACGCGCACAACAGCAGTGGGCAACAGCGTCATTATCTGCTGCAGAGATGTCGTAGACGGTGGAGCAGGAGCTGACCGTCCTGGAAAACGGTCTAGTGCAGTGTTTGCACCAGCCTGACGAGAAGTTGACGGCCCGCGCCTAAATGGGTTTCAGTGCCCACGGATGCTCTGCTGCCTCTTAAACGGCTCCTGCCTATGGCCTTCACCAACACGTCTGCTGTGGTACCTCTTGGGACGTAACCGGCCGGGAGCACCCTCATCGCGACTGTGCAGCAAGCTGTGGTGATCATCACCGCAGTGGCGACATCTCCTCGTATCCGGGCAGCTCCCTCGCAAGTGATTCGGAGAGAGACAGTTGGAGCAGTACCTCCAAAAAAGCACTGCTCGCAACCGCTGCTCAAAATTCCTGCTCAAGAACTGCTGGCACGACTGGAGATTATGCTCCGACGAGCAGAGGCGGCACCTTATTGGTGCTTCGTACTTTCGTGCCACCACGGTCACCACATTCGGCAACACATTTGGGACAGGGCTACGTTCCCGCACGGTCTCCGACTCACTCATGTCAGTGAGCCCCAAAGACACCTCCTCCAAGAGGTCACCGACAATACTGGCTGTGCTATACATGCTGAAACGAGAACGAACAAACAAAAAAGGTAATAAGGGGAAAAGTGAAACTTTAAGCTAAGCCGATGGGAGAACGACTAGCTTTGCTATAGGCCGCGTGATGCAGCCTCGCTCGGTTCGAATATCCGCGACACGTACCCTATTATCGCTACCGAGGTACGTTTTTTGTACCCTACCTAAGCGCCATTCATTTTGAGGTAGATTGTCCTCTTTTACAACGACCAAGTCATTTACGTTCAGGTCTTGTTGAGGCACTTTCCACTTAACGCGACGATGCATTTCCTTCAGGTATTCACTTTTCCACCTGTGGCAAAAGTGTTGTTGCATCGCCTTTATTTTCAGCCACCGATTGACAATTTTTGTAGGCTGATCAGTAATTTCCGGCTCCACCTGCGATAAAAGTAGGCCACCGACCAAAAAGTGACCAGGGGTTAAAGGCTGAAAATCATTAGGATTTTCCGACATGGCGTTAAGCGGTCGCGAATTTAAACACGATTCGATTCGACTAAGAAAGGTGATGAACTCTTCAAAAGTATATTTCATACTTCCGGCCATTTTTTTTAAATGAGTCTTAAAACTCTTGACGCCGCACACTGGTTCAAAATCCTAAAAAGCTGGCCAAAAGTCGAAAAAATAAGTTGTTTTAAATTCATTTTTTATGGACCGTATTTTCTAACAGATATTCATTGACCTCAAAAAATTTATAAGAAAGATCCAGGTATTCCTATAATTCTCTTGGGATCTCTCATACCACCTAGATTTTTTGGATTTAAGAAGATTGAAGCCTTTTCTAACAAATATAAAAAAATTGAGGTGCCCTTTTTTGCACCTTTTGTTTGACGCGATTTTTTCTGAAGCAACCAGAGGAAAATTTAACTCATACTGCTTGCCAAGTGTCAATATGTGATGCTCGCCAGAAATGATAAAATTTTTATATTATTATACAGCTTATACTCCATGATAAAGGAATCTAAAACCCATTCTTATGTAGATCAATTTAATGTTGCACACAACTCTATCAAAGTTAAAGTTTTGAAATAAATTTTAAAATTTGATATAAAAATTGTGCAAGTGTTGTTTTTTGCCATTTCGAATCCGCCATTTTGTTTTAAAAAAATCTAATATCAGATTCGTCATCAGTGACCCCAAAAACCCCCGAGTAAATTTTTTAGTTGGATTTGGTTGAATATTTATGCAAATCGTCCGCCATTTTGAATCCGCCATTTTCTTTTTTAAAATTCTAACATCAAATTCGTAATCAGCGACCTCAAAAACCCCCAGGTAAAAAATTTTGTCTCGAAACTTTAATGATTTCGACTTTTGGCCAGCTTTTAGGGATTTTGAACCAGTGTGCGCCGGCTTCCCATAGTCCTCCTTTATGAGGAGCACCAGCTGGGATGAAATGCCATGAAATCTCCTGAAGAGCGTACTGTGCTACCAAAGCATTGTGAGATTGGCTTAGAAATGCTTTAAAATCTTTTTTAAGAGCCCCTGAGGCTCCGACAAAGTTTGTTCCATTGTCTGAGTAGATATTTGCTGGGCAGCCACGTCTAGCTACGAATCTCGCGAAGGCAGCTAAAATTGTAGCGGTTGAAAGATCGCTTGTGGCCTCGAGGTGAATTGCTTTAGTTGAAAAGCACATAAAAAGGCAGACATACACGGTGTGCCTTAACCCGTTCTAAATCGGACGTCGTACCACATCAATTTTTTTTTCCAGATTCTGTTTACTTATCGTTCAAATGATGTATAAAAAAATTTTCACTCGTGACTCCTCAACTAAATTTTGAGATAATCGCTTTTCCAATTGGGGCATTTTCCCATACAAAAAGAAAAAAAAAATTTTTTTAACTACATTAAGCAAAAATTAAAATAATCACAATCGATGTGCTTTGCAATGCTAAACGCGAATCCAACCTCAGAATTGCTCTATCGTGTATAGTTTATGAGATATTGTAACCTAAAGACCAAAAAAAAGTCGTTTTTTCCCATTTTTTTAAGCTATATAACTATGTAACATATCATTTGTTCGTCAAATGTGGCTTAAACACTTGAAAGCCCCAATCTTTTCCTTTAAAACCTAATTTAAATTATATTTATATCTTCATGCTTCTAAGAGATATCGTAGACCGAAATATTGTCAAAACGGGTTTTTTGCACTTTTGTGTCTTTTTAGGTTAGGATATCTTTGAGGATTTAATTTAGGTTTTAAAGGCAAAGATTAGGACTTTAAAGTTGCTTACCAGATTTAACGAAATTAAAATTTCTTTCACATTTTAAACATGTTCAACGAACCTACTACTTCTAAATTCAGCCGTTTGACACCCCGAGTGTTGTTGTTACGTGTATGGCATACGGCTGAATTTTGAAATGGTCGGTTCGTTGAACATGTTTAAAATAAAAAAGAAATTTTAATTTCGTTAAATCTGGTAAGCAACTTTAAAGTCCTAATCTTTGCCTTTAAAACCTAATTTAAATTATGTTGATATCTTTTTTTTCCTCAATGATATCCTAACCTAAAAAGACACAAAAGTGCAAAAAACCCGTTTTGACAATATTTCGGTCTACGATATCTCTTAGAAGCATGAAGATATAAATATAATTTAAATTAGGTTTTAAAGGGAAAGATTGTGGCTTTCAAGTACCTAAGCGATATTTGACGAAGAAACGATATGTTACATAGTTACATAGCTTCAAAAAATGGTAAAAAACGACTTTTTTTGGCCTTTAGATTTCAATATCTAATAAACTATACACGATAGAGCAATGCTGAGGTTGGATTCGTGTTAAGCATCTCATAAAACATCGATTGTGATTATTTTAATTTTTATTTAATGTAGTTAAAAAATTTTTTTTTCTTTTTGTATGGGAAAATACCCCAATTGGAAAAACGATTATCTCAAAATTTAGTCGAGGAGTCACGAGTGAAAACTGTTTTATACATCATTTGAACGATAAGTAAACAGAATCTGGAAAAAAAATTGATGTGCTACGACGTCCGATTTAGAACGGGTTAAGGCACACCGTGCATAGCCCTTAGTTATTCGACAAGACCTACCAATGTAGCTCTTGATGTCGAATGGTCCAGCAAAATCTACACCAGTGGATGAAAATGGGCGTGAAATTACAGTTCGCTCTGGCGGAAGAGCAGCCATTAACTGAGGCATCTGTTGCTTTTTATATATGACACATGTTTTGCAATTGTGCAAAGTTGTCTTAATAATGTTTTTCGCGCGTGGGATCCAATATTGCATCCGTATAAGTCGGAGCATCAATTGGTTTCCTCCATGAAGTGACCTTTCATGAAAATAGCGCACTAAGAGGCGAGTGAAGTGACAATTATATGGCAATATAATCGGAAATCGTTCATCGTAAGTGAGCGTGGGTGACGAGGCTAGCCGTCCGCCAACACGCAGCAACGCATCTATATGTAAAAATGGGTTAAGAGACAAAATTGTGCTCTTAGAACCAATGATTTGAGCCGTTTCCAAATTGAAATATTCATCTGGAAAAGCGACCTTTTGGCACAGCAGAATCAAACGGTTTTTTACCCTTTTAATTTCTGTCTGTTCGATACGTTCAGATGCGTGTGCAAAAGACGCACGTGTGTGTGGTCTGGTACGATCTATGAATCGAAAAACATATGCCAGAACTCGCAAAGCACGTGGAAGCGATGAAAAACGTTCCAAGATGTCCTCATATTTCGAAAAATATGAAAAATGGACATTTACAGCCTTCTGCTCAAGCGAAGTACTAAACTCAGCAGGCTTAGGCTTATTTTTCCACAAAGAACATTCTTGTGAAAGCCACGATGGCCCATTTCACCATAAGGAACTGTCTATTAAAGCTTGTGGAGTTAAACCACGAGTAGCTAAATCGGCTGGATTTTCATGCGATTCCACATGAAACCAGTTTCGACAACCAACCTTTTCAATAACATTCGAAACTCTATTGGCTACAAATGTAGTCCAAGAGCAAGGGGGCTTGCAAAGCCAAGCAAGAACGATTGTTGAATCCGTCCAACAATACAATTTATGCCTATCAATATCGAGATGAGGCAAGAATGAATCGACCATGTCAGCAAGTAAAGTGGCACCACACAATTCAAGACGAGGTAGTGAGATCGTCTTGACTGGAGCGACTTTACTTCTAGAAAAAAAGCAAGTGACTGACAATACAGTCACCTTGCTTAACGCGAAGATAAATCGCAGCAGCGTAGGCCTTCTCAGAAGCGTCACAAAATGCATGAAACTGCATTTCTGAGGCAGGCGCATAATTGATATATCGCGGAATGCGAACCTTTTCAATGCTTTCGTATTCCTGCAAAAATGATTGCCAGGAATAGAGAGTGTGTGGGAGAATATTGTCATCCCAATCGATGTCATCCAACCAAATTTGTTGCATTAAAATTTTTGCGGTCACCACAATTGGTGCCAGCCAACCTGCGGGATCAAAAAGTTCGGCAATCATCGAAAGAACTTCCCTTTTAGTGAACGACGACTTTATTTCGAGACGTTTAACGGTAAAGTAAAATGTATCCGAAGTGGCGTTCCAACGAACTCCTAATGCTTTAGCACAGCTTTCATCTTCCAATTTCAAGAAATTCTCGTTGAGAAGATGTTCCACTGGAAGATCAGCTAAAATGCAAGACGCATTGGATGTCCACTTTCGCATTTTGAAGCCAGCAGAGCTAAGAGCAGCTATCAGTCCATTTTTAGCTTTAATAGCCGATTCAACATAATGATCGCCTGCCAATGCATCGACAACGTATGTGAAATGTCGAAGAATCTGAGCTGCAAGGGGATACTGCTGCTGAACATCATCTGCCAATTGCAGCATGGTTCTGATAGCCAAATATGGTGCACAATTAACACCGAAGGTAACTGTCTTAAGCTCATAATCTTGAACTTCTTCATCAGGAGAATTCCTGAATAGAATTCGCTGAAATGTGGAGTGATTTGGATCCACTAAAATTTGGCGATACATTTGCTGTATGTCACCATTAAATACATATTTGGAAAAGCGCCATTTCAGAACCAGAAGCGTCAGATCAGCTTGAAGTGTTGGACCAACGTACAACACATCATTCAAGCTGACCCCATTAGAAGCACGACTCGACGCATTAAATACTACACGAACTTTGGTGGTAGTACGGTCTGGTTTCACAACCGCGTGATGCGGGAAATAATAATGAGATGGCGAGATTTCAAATTTTGGAGGCGAAATCATTTTCATGTGGTCCAAATCAAGATATTCATTTACCACTGCGTCGTATTGAACTTTTAGTTCAGGATTTTTAATCAGTCGACTTTCGCCTCTGAGAAATTGTTTAAAGGCTATGATTCGTGAATATCCTAAACTTATTTCGTCAGGGTAGCCAGCTTTAAAAGGTAAAGTGACCATATAACGACCCCTTTCGTCTCTTTTAGTTGTTTTTTGATAGTTTTCTTCACAAAATCTATCAGCCTGGGATAAAAACTGCTTTTTGGGAAGCTCTTCCAACTCCCAAAAACGTGCAATCTGTCTATCGATTGCAACCTCACTGGAGTGAGTAAAACAAGTCGTAAAACTGGATATTTTATTACAAGGCATAGGGCCTGTAAATATTCAACCAAAAATGGTTTCTTGGGCCAAAAGTGACCCAAGGACATTCTTTTGGATGCCATCTAGAATAATAGTGGGGTAGAAATCGCCACCGATAAGTACGTCTATTTGACCACTCGTAAAGAAATGTGGATCTGCCAGTTGAAAATCTGGCAGATTTTTGCACAACGAAGGATCAATTGAGACAGATGGCAAATTACCAGTAAGCCGAGACAAAACATAAGCAGTAACAGCAATCTGTAACTGCCTATTCGGAGGGGAACTTATAATCAAGTCACAAGCTTGATTTACTTGGGCTGAGACAGCATTGTTGAGCTCTGAAACTTAAGCATTGACGGCTCGCGTAGGAAGTTTCAATATTTTCTGCAATCGTTCGGATACAAACGTACCTTCAGAGCCAGAGTCGATAAGCGCTCTGGTTGTGTACGCCGAACCTAAGTGACATATGGTCACCATTGCAGTGCCCAGTAATACATTTTTTGTACCCGAGGCGAAACACGTTTGGATGCCGCTATCAGTGGACTATATTTGAGCGGAGTGAGATTGAGTATTGGAGCCCGGGGGGTTGGGTCGCAAATTCGACATACTTGAGTCTACACTCGAAGTAATGGGAGGGGTTGGGGTCGAATTACGATGCAAGAGAGTATTGTGGCGTTGTTTACACGTCGCACAAGAATACAAACTCTTACACTCCTTTACTTGGTGGGAGTTCGCTAAGCAATTGATGCAATATTGATGCTTACGAACAATTGCTAAGCGTTCCTTCGCATCCAATTTCAAAAATTTTGGGCATAACCGCAGCGCATGCTGTTCCGACGAACATATTTTGCACTTCGCTGTCGATACTTTTACCTGATAGGTATTGAGACTCTTACTGAAATTAGCATTTGTCTGTTTAGAAGAGGTTGATGGCAAACAAATTTCCCGAGGAATCGCACCACTTGAGCTGCAAATGTCAGAAACTGTTTCAAGAGTTTGAAACCGACTTGTCAAAAATGCATCGAGATCTGTCCATTTCGAAATTTCATTTTTCTTCGAAATGGATTGCTCCCACAACGAAAGCGTGACCTCTGGTAACCTTGTTGAACACAGGTATACCAGAATGGCATCCCAATTTGAGATGTCAATATTATGAGTATTGAGAGCAAAAATACAACTATTTATGTCCCTTTGCAATTTTTTCAGCTCAGGGCCAGACTCTTTTGGCACTGGGCACAAATTAAATAAAACCTTGAGCTGGCTGTTGACCAGGATACGATTATATTCGTACCTGTCAGACAAATTACGCCATGCTTCAACAAATCCTTCATTTGTCAAAGGAGATTTCCGCACAATCTCCTTTGCTTCACCGCTTGTTTTTTGATTTAAGTGGAATAACTTTTCCACTGAAGAGAGCCGCAAGTTATTTATATAAATGGCCGTGAACATGTCCCTAAAGGGCAGCCATGAGAGGTAATCACCATAGAAAACCTCAGTATCGCACGGAGGTACAGGCATACTGTGACCTGATATAGGCATATGCTCTGTATCTAGTGATCGCTCAGCGGGCTTTTCCTGTGAAAGCTCCGAAATTGTACCTGCCACCCTAATATATGATTGGTAGCAAGTGCGATACTTATTATTCACAACTTCAATGTTATTTTTATCCTCAGAAGCTTTTTCAAGACATGCTTCATATGAAGACTTTACCTTTCTCCACAGGCATTTAAGCTCTTCTAGTTGAGCAGCCAAGGAGAAAACGGGATGAGATTCAATACTATTGAAATCTGTCTCAAATTCAATAAGTGAATCTGAGAAACGAATAAATGTCTTCAAGTCTGCCATGTTAAACTTGCTATTGGTTTCTTTCTCTTGCAAATATGCTTTGGACTACAAAAAAAAAAAAAAAATGTTTCGAAAAACTTTTTTACTGTTCTGATCAAGTTCAGAAACGAAAAATATCACTTTTTGTCCAAAAAAACTTGTGTACAAAAAATTTTTTGTGTACAAAAAATATTTTGTACATAAGTGTAAATGTATATGTACACGAGAAAAAACTGTAGCGAACAAAATAAATTACTTTAAATATATTTGCGCACAAAAAACAAGTACTCTGTACGAAAAAAAAATTTTTCTATACAAAAAATATTTTGTATACAAGTGTAAATGTATATGTACCACGAAATATTGAAGAAAAACTAATAAAAATGATTTTAAAAAAAAAAAAATTTGCATCCAAAAAAATATTTTGTATACAAATGTAAATTTCACTTGAAAATTTGTGTTTCGTCCCGCAGTGCAGGCTTCTGTAATTTCTCACTACCGAAAAGTACAAAAGCAACAACAAGAGAATTCACAAATGTTCAAGTATGTATGTATGTATGTATGTAATCAAAGCCGATAGAAAATTTGCACAAGTAGAAAAAATTACAAACATATGTACATACATACATATGAGAGAACGACAAATTCTATGCAAAAGGTAGTGGTTTTTTGTTCTTTATTTTTTTTTTCTATATGAAGCGATGCTATACAAAAGGAAATGCAAGACAACTGTGTTATTGTTGTTGTAACTAAACACAGGTTATTGCACTCTACTTGTATATAAAAAAGCGATCGCCAAAAATTTGAAAAAAATAACGCGATCTATATGGAAAAATTTTTAGCGTTATAAACCAAAAACAAAAATTTTTCCGCTTTATATATATATATTTATATATTTAAAAAAACCGCGGGAAAGTGCAAATATATGTTTATATACAAATATATAAACGCACAAATTTTCCGTTTATTTTGGTTTTTTAAAAACCAAAAAACTTAGCCGAACCGAACCAAAAACGGAATTCGAACCGAGACTTTAGAAATTGGAGGAAAATTTTCTCCGGAAAAAATTGTTTCACTTTTTTTTTAAAAATCCTTATTTTGTGAATCGAAAAACAGATCACGTACCTTTATTTTGTTTGCCTTTGAAAACAAAAAAATTTCAAAAAACCAAAAAACCTTGTTGCTGGTGGGGGTGCTTAAGCTGCTTCGTTGTTGTTGATGCTGTTGCAGGTGGCTGCTGTTGGCACAATTAAAATGTATATTTTTCCTTATGGAAAAATCACTTTTTTATTCTTGAATATTTTTTCCCTATGGAAAAAATAAAAACACTATAAAAACTCGCGGCGCAAAAAGCTTTTCGAATTTTATATTCGCGGGCACGTTAAAATCCGGCTCGAAGGACCAAATGTTTCTCCGGGAAACTTACAAAATATTTCGCGAGGGAAATGGGAATACTTTATTTTAGCTAACTAAAATAAAAACTTGGGTGAAGCGCACGGAATAAAAAACGACGGTTTCAAAATACTTGAGAACTTTATTGTATGGTTTACAATTAAGTATTAAACTTAAAATCTAAAACTAAGTTAAAGGGAGAGCCAAAGGGAGAGCGCCAATCCGTCAGTGTTGCCGTTGTCGGTCAAACTTGACGAAGACTGAAGTGTGTTCAGTCTTGGCGCAAACACTGGGAATCTTATGTTGTAGGGAATCAAATGTTGATTAATTTAAAACAAAAGTTATTAAAAAATATTAATTTTTAAGAAATTTTTCTTCTTAATTTTTAATATGATAAGAAAACATTTTGGTAGTCGTATTTTCTGAGCTAATTTGTGGTCGCTGAACACGATAATCGCATTTATTTTAGTTTTAGTGCGTTTTTGGGCTGTTCCAGAAGAGATAATCGCAAATTTCGATATTCGTGCATGCAAACCAGGAAAAAATTTAAATCAAATTACACATGAGCATTTACTGAATAAGAAAATAAAGTTTTGAAAACTGGTTCATCGAATAGTTTTTAAAATGAGGTCGAAAATGTTCAAAAAACACACTTTTTGAGGTTGTGCAGAACACACACGAAATGCGATGCGAAAAATAATTGCCACTCTGCAAATCGTTCGCATTGGGAGTAGCGTTTTCAGTGAAACATCGTTGTTAACGCTACTCCCAATGCGAACGATTTACAGAGTGGCAACTATTTTTCGCATCGCACTACAGAGTAAGACCCTTGTATGATTTTTGTTTGGAAAGTTATGACCATTTTAAAATAGTCTCATAAAAGATATGGCAATTGCTATGGAGAATCCAGACATGATTTTTAACTTTTATGATGTCATTTTAAAATAGTCAGAACTTTTTAAAGAGAAATCGCAAAAACCTATTTCATAACTCATTTTGAAGGCAAAAAGCAGTTCTAAATAATGCATTTAATAACAACTAGTAATCCATTTTTTGCATCCAATAAAGTAGCAATTGAAAAAAAAAAAATTCAAATATTTAATTTTTTTCCAACTTTGAGACCGGCTCTATACCTTAAAACTTTTTTACATTTTTAAACATTTTTTTTTTCAAACTAGCCCACGCTTCATTCCTTATACTTACGTCCAACGTAAAAAGTGTGCATCCTGCATATCTGCCTGCTTTTGAGACCCGCCGCACAGCGCTTCTGTCGTTTACCCGTTGTGTCAACAACGAGTAAAAATGACAAGCTGAAATCCGCCATTCTTTATAAGAACATCAAATTTGCAAGTCAGCGAACCCTTGAGCTTAAACATAAAGTCAAATTAAAATCAACATAAAACCAAATTAAAATACAACAGAAAGCACGAAGAACATCAGGAGACAACAAAAACCAACATTGAACATCAAAAACAACCACGACAGTGAAGACGGACAAAAGCATCACATCAATCACCAAATTACACAGAGCACCAAACAACACAGCGGTGGACAACTCGTTACATCATTGGACTATTTAGACAAACAATTCATCTTTTCTAAAGCACAAATTGTACTGTAAAGTATACGTGACATTTTGTATTTTATTTGCAATTTACCCACATTCCCAATTACTAATTATACAATAAACTCTTATAACGATTTAGATTTTTGTGTCCGTTCATTTTCACCCGTACACCCTACAACTAGGGTTACCAAAATTTTTTCGGTAAAATATAGTATTTTTCCGAAAAAGCCTTAAAAAAATATAGTACGCTACAAAAAAATATAGTATTTCATGGAAAGAGTAAAAACTAAACAAAGTTATAAAGACTGCGTTCGATAAAATTGTCCCACACATTTTATTCAATAACTTGTTTTCAAATTACTCAATTCAAAATTTTTTTTCGCAGTTGGCTTTGAATGTACCAAAACTATGGTTTTCAAATTTTGTCCCTAGTCAGTCATATTTACTTAAAAATGGCAAACGAGCTATAAGTTCAAAGCCTATAATAAAAATTTTTGAAGACCACCTGGGGTAGACTACCAATAGAATGTGTATTTCGAAAGCTGGGTTCCGCGAAAGAAAAAGGCATTCGTGACCAAAACAAAAAGAAGAACTTCGTCACAATTTTGAAGAGAACCCCAACATTTCATGCAGAAACTGGCACAGAAGGTAAAGTGTTCCGAGTTTTTAGTTCGCAAGGCCAAAAAGGAGGTTAGTTTGAAGACATTTAAGGTACAAAAAGTTTCTGGCAGAAATGCTAAGAAGAACACGAAAGCAAAACACCACGCCACACACTGCGTTGGCAAGTGGGCAAAAATCAAAATTTTTTGTGACTCGAAACCTAATAATATTGGTATCAATCGACAGGTAATTGTATCAATAAAATAAAAACAAAATATTTAAGGGAAAAACTCAGTTTTGGCTACGCTGTGACACTTCAAAGTTGAGATATTTTTCAAAAAAAAATCATGTTTTATTCACTTCGTTTTGGGTTCTCTTAAACAAATAATTATCAAAAATTTGTCTTTTGATTAAACTAAGCGAAGTAAAGTTTTTTATTATAAATAATATTTGAGTTAATAAACAAAACTAAAAAATTTTGGAAAATATATAATTTGATGTATATTGTAGTGATTTTAATACACGATATTATCAAATGAAGAACTTCAGAAATTGACAAATTTCGATGAAAAAAAAAAAACAAATCTTATAAAAATAAGTGCCGTTTTTTTTCTTAATCTACTAGCTCAAATTCTATATAATCAAGAACTGCAAATAACTTTTCCTACTTCGTCCTACAAATATTTTTTTTCTTTTTTTAAAAAATGCTTAAAACGAAAAATTTGTATGAAATATAAAATTTATGTTGAAAATTTTTTTTTTGTTTTTATGAACACAAATGGTCTCATAAGTACAAAAAACATTATTTCTACTACGTAGATTTCATTTGTTAACATTAAACATTACTTTTTCATCATCGTTATATGTGGACCTTAAGAAAATCGTCCTAAATACCTGGTTTTTAGCAAAACTATAAAGTTTACAACAAATCTCAGATCATTTTTGAACCAAATTTCATCGATATCCAACCACTCCTTCTATTTTTGACCATTGCTTGTATGGGCTCAACGCACTGTGCGCCATTAAATTAAAAATTAACTTTTTTTCCATAAATTCAAATGCTGCATCATGGACGACTGAACGTATGTCTTAGCCGATTTAACGCTGCTTCCAGGCCAAAAATTTTACACTGTAAACTCGCGGGGGAATGCGGACGAAAAGCTTAAGTCAAAAAAGCAGTCAAAATTTCCTCGTAAGTTCTTGGTTTGGCAAGCACACTGCAGTTGTGGCAAAAAGAGCAATTCTTTTGTAACCGCTGGAACAGTAAACTCCGAATTCTATATTAAGGATTGCTTGGAAAAAAAGTTTAAGCCTTTCCTACGAAAGCATGAAGTTTCCACTTTCTTTTGGCCAGACCTAGCATCTTGTCATTATAGTAAACGGGCCTTGGAGGGGTACTCAAGAAATAATGTGATTTTGGTGCCTCGTGAAGCAAATCCTCAAAACTGTCCAGAACTCTGGCCAATTGAAAGATACTGGGCTTTGGTCAAAAAGAAGATAAAGGCAATAAAAAAAGTTGCCAGGGATGCTAAAAATTTTCGAGAAAAGTTGTGTTCAGCAGCTAGAAAGTTATCAAATAATACCATAAAATCCTTAATGGAAGGAGTGTCAGAAAAGTTACAAAAAAATTGTAAAAAAAAAATATTATTAAAATTCTAGATACGTTATAAAAATTGTAATAAAATGGCGGTTCAAGAATGAGTCTAACTTTTAAAATCGGACTACTAGTTCCAGAGATTTTTTGAATTTTGTATGGGACAATTTTATCGAACGCAGTCCTTATTTGGTACTTATTTTTTTTTTTTTTTTTGTAAAAACTATACTTTTGAGAACTTTTTGCATTTTTGTCTAACGTCAAACTAAATAAAATTTTTCGGTATCGCATTGTTTCCAAGATACCAAGGCTTATAAAATATGAGAATATTAAATAGATTTCACTAAAATTTTGATGTGGCTGGACTTGAATTCTAATAGCTTTAAATCTCAATTCACTAAAATTTTGATGTGGCTGGACTTGAATTCTAATAGCTTTAAATCTCGATATCACGTAAACAAGACGAGATGATGAAAAATTTTACAAAATTTTTTCAACTTATTTTGGGTCATTTCATGTGAAAACATTGTTGAATTGAGAAGCTACGGAAATTAAAGTATCTCCAAGAAGCTCACCTGGCCAATGCCACTTTTCCGATAGAAAATGTAGCGTTAAATGGCGCACATTTTACATTATAGAGGTTTTGCGGATCTTAAGTAATCAAGTCATACTCTTTTTCCCATTCAGTTTTATATTTTTCGAGCTTTTTTTGTATTTTCCGCTTCTTAGTAGGTGGTAGTGATGGATTTAAATTTGAGACATTTTCGTTTTCACTATTACTTTCCATAACCACGACTTAGGCTTCAACTTCTTAACGGGAAGAACAACTACTTAGTGAAAATAGTTAACTAAATTTCAAAATAAAAACGAAGCAAACATTAGCTTGACGTTATCAATTTTGAAAAGCAGTAAGACAGAGGCGCGATTGGTAACACGCACATAGCATTAATCGAAAGGCGCGTTTGTAAATTTTAAGAAGTGAGAAATTTGTTTAATATATTCGGTATTTCAAAACTAAAGATGTGTTTTTGTAAACACTTTATCTGTGCTTGTAGAAATACATTCTGATTAATGTGCTTTACTTAACACGGAAAAATATAGTACGGTCATCATAAATATTGTATAAATATAGCATTTTTGCGTACTATATATTTCTTCAGCAGTATATAGTACGTAGACCCGAAATATAGTACAATACTATATATTATAGTACGGTTGGCAACCCTACCTACAACAGAAGATTTTCAGAACAAATATTCTGCCCTTTAAAATTTACAAAAAAATAATTTTTAGAAAAAAATCATGAAATTTTTTTTTTGTACCGAAACAGCAACAAATTTAATTTTTGAACCAAAACTTTCTAACAAGATCGGTCAAGCTATTCTCAAGAAAAGTTGACTTAAGAACATCTAGAAAAAATCAACAGTTTCGTAGTAACGAGCAGTTAAAGCGATTTGCCCTTTTTTAGTCCATTTTTCAACCTTTGATCGAAAACCGGCTGGGTTTTTTCCAATACCGATTCCTAATATTTTTTTGAAATCTTATTTTTTGGACCTCTACTTTCAGGAAATAGATGGGTAGGGAACAAATTCACAAATTTGCACATTACATACATCTCGTGGGCGCTCTAGTGTATGTATGTATATTTTCTTTTTGGTTTTGCTTTTAATTTTTTTACTGGAATATTGATAAAAAATTTATTTACATTTTGCATTTAAAAATATATTTGTAGGATTCTAGTTAGTTGGCATTAAAAAACAGCATAAATGAAACAATATTGAAATATTAAAATATACAAAAGTTTTGATTGTCTTTTAGTCCGACCTTGGACACCACTGAATACTACCTCAGCCTTTGACAAAAACAATCGTTGCAAATGGTGCCCGAGCAGAAACCTAGCTCAAATAATGATTGAGTAAGCAGCTTATAGCCTTCTTAGCAAATTAGCCAAAAAAGCAATAAATAAAATAATAAGTTAATAATAATCTCTCTATGTATGGGTCATTCCAAAACATCCATTTTAACAATTTCATATTGTAAAATGTCCATTGTTTACATATCTGTAAAAGAAGTTTTAAAAAATTATAAAATAGGACTGGAAAAGCTAGGAGCCTTTTCGTAACTATTAATATCATTTTAATTCACTATTATTTTTAACTTCTTATATTTCAATCTTCACCTTTTCTTATTTGTATACACTTAACTTTAATTGAGGAGTGGCCGTACCAAAGGGCCTAAGTACCATTTCGAGGCAAAAGTAGTGTCAGAATATGAAACGGGTGACATTTTGTTAGAAATTAATAAAACTGTTTTCTGTTTCCACCAAAAATTTACTTGATAGTGTGTAATTGATGTCATTATGGTAAAAAAATTATAACAGTCAAATAACCAACTATTAGGCACATAAAAAGTATGACATTACTTTTGCCTCGAAATGGTACTTAGGCCCTTTGGTACGGCCACTCCTCAATTAGTTTTCTTTATTTAATACTAAAATAATGTTTTGTTTAGTTATTTAGAATAAGTTACAACGACGAAGACGGTTATTTACTGACTGAACCGAAGACGAAGAAAAGACTGTTTGTGACGAAGAACTGACTGATTTGATGAATTTAAAGCGCTGACTTAACATATATTGCTGCTGCATTAGGCATGTGCTCAAGTTGAGGTTTCAGGCAAAATATAGTGAACATTTTTTTAAACTTAATTAAATTAGTCAAAGCATAATTTTATCTTATAGCAAATTGAAATACCTTTCCAACAAGCTATAATTGTTTAAAATCGGGTAATAAATTCGAATTCTATGAATTTTTCTGTTATCGACATTAGCAAAATTGCCGCAAAATGCTATACATATGGTATTTTGCTAAGCGCATACCTACTGCTGCATATAGTGGAGGCAATAAAACAAAAAAACAGGCATAATGACGAAGTCCTGAAGAACAGCTCCGATTTTGATGATTTTTTTAATTTTTTTAAATTTTGTTTTTTTTTTTTTATTTAAAATCAGAAACATTTGCAGCGCGGTCAGAATTATATAAATTTTTAAATAATTCTTCCAATTTTAACGAATTTTTAAACAATATTTAAGAAACATATGTTTTCATAAAAAAAAAAATTGGAAAAAAAATACAGCAAACAAAAATTTAATTAGTCATTTTACATGTATTCGGCAATTCTAAATCCGAACCTGGCTTTGAAATTGTTGTATCTTGTATGGTTTCTGAGATATCTTCTCTTTTTATAGGGTCTAAAATTGTGTATATAAAAACTGTTGTCATGTTTTTCTCAAGGATGGCTAGCTATAGCGATTTTAATAAAACTTTGGAAAATGATGCGCATTAGCATATACTAAAGAATGAGATACATAAATACGAAATATTCAAATCACTAAATCATATTTTTTTACTTCATTTGCTTTAAATTTTGCTATAATTTTTATTTAATAACATGTATCGAGTTATATCTCATCACCTTACATTAACGATATTAGTAGCTTAATGCATACTCTCTTGTTTTTGCTTAACACTTAGCTATAACTTCTTTATTTTGCTTTTGAAATTGTTTTCTATTATTTCCTTGTACAAAAAAATTTTATGCAATAAACTCTCTTCTGGATTTGTCATTCGAAAGGTTTGGTCTTCTTTTTATTTGATATTAAAATTTTCTTGAAAACTCCTCTATGTAACCTTTAAGTTGACCTAATGGCGGAATTTTCAATCTTTCAACCCAACATCTTCTCCACAAAAGCTGAACTTAACTTTTTTCGCACCTTATAGGAATTAAATCAACATCATTTGATACTTTGCTACTTCATCTTTGCTGAGTTTTGCATTTTTCTTGGAATTCGTTCTTTATCTTGGATTTTTTCGTGGTTTTCGATAAGTCAAATCATCACTAGCTATGGTAGAACTCAATAATCTCAAACAACAGCGCGCAAGCACAGTTTCGAGAATGTCTCGCATTAAAAGCATAATTGATGCTAGCGCCAAGGAGGGGGGAAAAGTGTTATCACAGACAGAATTAAAATGCCGTCTTGGAATATTAGACTAATATTTGAAGCAGATACTTTCGTTCCAAACATCAATAGAAAAAAATGATTCCTCTGATAATGCCAGAGCACGACGTGCCTTAACCCGTTTTAAATCGAACGTCGTAGCACATCAAATTTTTTTCCAAATTCTGTTTACTTATCGTTCAAATGATGTATAAAAAAATTTTCACCCGTTACTCCTCGACTTAATTTTGAGATAATCCCTTTTCCAATTGGGGCATATTCCCATACAAAAAAAATAAAAAAATTTTTGAACTACATTAAACAAAAATCAAAATAATCACATTCGATGTGTTTTGCGATGCTAAATGCGAACCCGATCTCAGAATTGCTCTATCGTGTATAGTTTTTGAGATATTCTAACTGTCGGAGCAATTCATAAATATATAGAATCATATTTTTAAATTAACTTACGGAAAACTTGAAATTAAATCTATTAATTTGATTCTAAAAAATGACTTGAAATTGTCACGATTTGTTATTTCTAAATACCTTTTTCTTTTACTTAAAACTACATTAAAATTGAAATTACTACTTTAAATTTAACTACAATAATTGTTTACTAAATACTATTTAAGAATACTTACTTTTTAATTCATACTTACCTTTAGTCATACTTACTTTCATTGATGTTACTTTCATACTTACCTTATGTGTACTTACCTTAAGATGTAAATTATCGACATGGCAGCACTGAATTAGCTGACCTGTCAAAAACTCAAAAGAAACAAAAAGAATAAAGTAGTTTCAGTTGTAACGCGACATTGAAAAGACGAACATCATCTTCTAATTTAATTCTACAAAAGTACTCCGGTAGAATAATCGGTTTAAACATTGGCGCCCGAGCAGGGAGAGAAAATTCGAGTTCGGTTTAGTTCCGCGTTCAAGTGTTGTGCGCACAAGTTAAAAAAGAAAAAAGACATTTTTGTTTTTCGAACGCAATCGGTAGTGGTCACTGTGATTAAAAAGATTTTCATTTTTTCCGTTTAAGTGTAAACACTATACATTTTACGAAAATAAATTAAAGTGGGTGCAGTGGAAAACTAAAATCTCTGTGGCAAAATTGATTGCACAAAAGTGCAACGGAAAAGAGATTTCAGCAATAAAATCAAGTGCGGGCTACTGCTGAGACAAAATAGGAATTTAAAAAAATTTCAAGTGAATTGCAAAAAAAAAAACAAAAGAAATAAAAATAAAAGTGTTGAATTCAAAGTGAACTTGTAAAATAAAAATAAAAGATTGAATTCAATTAAATTTTGCTGCACGTGTTGTGTTGTTGCTGGTTGCTGTTGTTCCCGCTGCTGTGTCAGGTGCTGCCGCTGCTCCAAGTCTTGCCGCTGTTCCAGGTGCTGCCGCTACCCAAGTTGCTGCTAAGGACTACAAATGGTATGCAGATGCGAATATTGTTGCAGGGAAGTGACCAAGGTAACGAATGCGATTAATAAAATAGTGCTTACAATTAGCAAATTGTTATACGCTCAAATTGGAGCAGAGCACTTTATTATTCGCATTAAATTCATAAAAATTCATATCCATAAAAAAAAAAAAAAGTTTTTCTCGAAAAATCGGAAAATTTTTCGCAACTTTGTACGTGACTGTACTTCTGAAGTCCCGCAAAATCGCGAGAGTTTTCGGTAAACTTTCAGGGTCATAGGAAACGGAATTTTGATCACGCATACTTATGCACAAAATACTTGTCATAAGCTGTAATGAAACTTTTTACAAATTTTCGGAATTTTCAATTTTGAATGTTTAAGCTAGTACAGATTCACACCATTCTATAGAGCATGTTCACTTAGGATATAATTTCAATAGTTGGTACAAAAATAAACGTCAATAAATCTTCAATGTTGGTATTTCTGGAAAAATTGAGTTTCAAATGGCATGGTAGACCAAAAGAGAAAAAATAAACTTCCTTTTCCGTTCGAGCCATCATTGAAACCAGATCAAAGTTTTTACATACAATTTTTGCTAAAGTTTAAATTTTACAAGTTTTTCATATGACAAAAAGTCATGTAAATCTTTTTAAAAAAACAAAATTATCATCAAACGTTGTAATCAGCCTGAGTTATAAGGAAAAAAAAAAAACATCAAAAAACCATACTCGGAACTGGAAAAGTTAAAATCAAGAAATATTCAAGATTTTTGAGCTGACCTATTGAACAGGCGCACATCATCATCATAATTATCATCATGGTTTCTCTTCATCGAAGTAATGTTAGATCATTGCGTAGCAACTAACGATCCACGCTTATGATCATCACATTAGGCATGCGCTTATTTTACGATTTTCTGATTTTCGTTCATGCCGCCTCCTGAAATCCTTTTAATGGTCATAAAAACAAATATTATGAAGTTTCACGGCGATCATACAACGATAACCCGGCCCGCAGGAGAGGTCAAGGTCAAGTTGAGGTTTCAGGCAAAAAATAATGAAAATTTTTTTTAAACTTAATTAAATTAGTCAAAGCATAACTTTATCTTATAGCAAATTGAAATACCTTTCCAACAAGCTATAATTGTTTAAAATCGGGTAATAAATACGAACTCTATGAATTTTTCTTTTACGGCATTAGCAAAATTGCCGCAAAATACCATATGTAGTAGAATAGCATTTTGCGGAAATTTTGCTAATGTCGATAAAAGAAAAATTCATAGAATTCGTAATTATTACCCGATTTTAAACAATTATAGCTTGTTGGAAAGGTATTTCAATTTGCTATAAAATAAAGTTATGCTTTGACTAATTTAATTAAGTTTAAAAAAAATTTTCATTATTTTTTGCCTGAAACCTCAACTTGACCTTTACCTCTCTTGCGGGCCGGGTTATCGTTATCCGATCGCCGTGAAACTTCATAGTATTTGTTTTTATGACCATTAGAAGGATTTCAGGGGGCGGCATGAACGAAAATCAGAAAATCGTAAAATAAGCGCATGCCTAACGTACATAAATATTTGTTATTGCGCGATCGTGGAACTTTTTTTTTTATGCAATCGTTTTGCTCTCTCATTGTCCATACTTTGCTATGGTGAATTTTTTAGAGCTTTGAATGTCTGTCTTTTACATAAATTCTAAGTGATAGGCAAAGACATATTTGAAACTGCAACTTTTGCAAATTTATTTTTGTTGGGATTAAAATGTTAAAATAATATTTTTTTTTACAATTAAATCATTTAAGAATTTTCCGTAAAATATGTTAAGTAAAAATTAGAATTTTTTATCTCCCCAATTAACTTTATGACTTATGTTAAGATTTTTGCTAATAATATTTTTGTGAAGATACTGTTTTGAATTTTGTGATTTTTCTATTCATATTCATAATGTAAAATATTCGGAATTCATTGTAAGATACTTGAATAAGATATGAATTTTCAATATAAAGCAAGTTTCGTTAAAACATGAATACTTAAATTTTCTGATGTTTTCCTTGAGGTAATGGTTTTAGGGTAATTTCGTTTGGGATCTTGGAGTAAATTTCACGCGGACACAAGATCATGGTGGGGTGGGTATAACGCGAGAGTCCACATAAAACCTAGTGGCTCAATTGTTGGTGTGTGTAACCATTTAGTAAATGAATTTGGTAGATTTGTAAGTACAGGCTTAATCGGCTTTTTCGTAAAAATAATATTTTTGTGGTGAAAGTTCTAATTAGTTTAAGGGACTCTTCAATAAAAATATTGTGTATGAGTTCTGTTGGGAATCGGTCACGAACCTCCCCACACTGTCAGCTAGCGGCTTAGACGGGTCCCAAAACGACCTTATTTCTCCTCAGACCTACACCCATCTCTATGACGTGAAAGTGCACAATACAATTTTGGCGCCCAACGTGGGGCACTTCGTAGCAATTCATGGCTTATGAAACCCCAAATGTCCGTCCGTTAGCTATAGTGATATACAGATTAAGTTCTACTTCTTCAAGTGCAAATAAGTTTACAAACCTTGCTGGATATGCGGCTACTTGGTGGTCTAAGTAGAACCGACCGCTCGGATAATGGATTCTCCTTTTGTACTGTTGAATGTTTGAATTAATTTAGGTATCAAGCCCACTGTCTTTGTCCGTCTGTTCACCTTAACATTGCATGGTAGTCAAAATCCTGAAATTTATTTTTTATTTTCTTGTAACGGGTTTGGAACTCGAATATTTTGTAGTTATCATACATATTTCGACCAATTTATAACCAAGAATTAACATTTATACAATGAAACTGACTACTGTGCATAGAATGCTTGTAAAAGAGAATTTAGTGTTGGCTTACACTTATGGAATTACAAAGCCTTTGTGCTTTATGCAGGTTTTGTCCGAATTGTAAGATATAAAGAAACAAAATTTCAACAATTTCTTTAAAAGCTTTCAAAAATTTTTTTTTAAATAAATTTTTTTTTTGAATTACCAAATAGATTCAACTAATTGTCTGTTACACACCAACAAACATAATTATCCTTAATTCCACACCGACCAAGGAAAACTAAATTAAAATAACGAATTTTTTTTTAAAAACAATCATAATAATTTTGAATATGGCTGTTATGCACAGCAACGAAAATATACCAGCTTTAGCAGCTGCTGCAACTGGTTGCGATTGCGCAGTGTGTTTGCAACCCATAACTAATTCTCACGAATGTTTAATAACATTATGTAGCCATGAAGTTAGTTTATTGACTGTTTTTTATTGCTTGTATAGTACTAATGAAAGTACCAACGCGCTTTTTTCTAAATTGAAGTATGATAATTTTATATTGAACTAATTAAACAGTCATTTTTGCAATTTTTCAACAACAGACGAAAGCAAGTGTTAACATGGAAATTGATTACATATGTTTCGGCTAATTCCACATACATATTTATATATTTTCATATATAAACATGTATATAGCCTCATCAGATCAGTTTTAGTTAAATCTTGCCAGAAACCGTACTCGAACCCGTGACTCCGGTTTTCTAATGAAAGAGAACGCGGTGCTTAAGCGATTGTGCTATAGGCCACGAGTAAACTCTCTGAGCAGGATCGCCATTATGCATAACTCATAAGGCTCACTAGCGCCGTCTGTTGTGAAAAATTGCCAAATTGTTAGTTGGTAACACACTCTGGTTTTGAGACATGCTACGCTAGCTACAATTAAAACCTACAAGGGCGGATTTGTTTTCCACATACAATGCAGGCTCTCGAAACTACGAGAATTTTAATGATAGATAGGCAGGTTCCCCTAGATAAATTATGAAGTTAGTTTATTGACTGTTTTTTATTGCTTGTATAGTACTAATGAAAGTACCAACGCGCTTTTTTCTAAATTGAAGTATGATAATTTTATATTGAACTAATTAAACAGTCATTTTTGCAATTTTTCAACAACAGACGAAAGCAAGTGTTAACATGGAAATTGATTACATATGTTTCGGCTACTTCCACATACATATTTATATATTTTCATATATAAACATGTATATAGCCTCATCAGATCAGTTTTAGTTAAATCTTGCCAGAAACCGTACTCGAACCCGTGACTCCGGTTTTCTAATGAAAGAGAACGCGGTGCTTAAGCGATTGTGCTATAGGCCACGAGTAAACTCTCTGAGCAGGATCGCCATTATGCATAACTCATAAGGCTCACTAGCGCCGTCTGTTGTGAAAAATTGCCAAATTGTTAGTTGGTAACACACTCTGGTTTTGAGACATGCTACGCTAGCTACAATTAAAACCTACAAGGGCGGATTTGTTTTCCACATACAATGCAGGCTCTCGAAACTACGAGAATTTTAATGATAGATAGGCAGGTTCCCCTAGATAAATTATGAAGTTAGTTTATTGACTGTTTTTTATTGCTTGTATAGTACTAATGAAAGTACCAACGCGCTTTTTTCTAAATTGAAGTATGATAATTTTATATTGAACTAATTAAACAGTCATTTTTGCAATTTTTCAACAACAGACGAAAGCAAGTGTTAACATGGAAATTGATTACATATGTTTCGGCTACTTCCACATACATATTTATATATTTTCATATATAAACATGTATAAAGCCTCATCAGATCAGTTTTAGTTAAATCTTGCCAGAAACCGTACTCGAACCCGTGACTCCGGTTTTCTAATGAAAGAGAACGCGGTGCTTAAGCGATTGTGCTATAGGCCACGAGTAAACTCTCTGAGCAGGATCGCCATTATGCATAACTCATAAGGCTCACTAGCGCCGTCTGTTGTGAAAAATTGCCAAATTGTTAGTTGGTAACACACTCTGGTTTTTAGACATGCTACGCTAGCTACAATTAATGTAGCCATGTTTATCATAGACCTTGCATTACCAACTGGCTAACTAATTCAGAAGAATGTCCATGCTGCAGAAGTGCATGTCATTTAAGAGAACTAAAGCCAATAAATCAAAATCAACATTCTCGTACAAACAGTGTTAATCGAAATTTATCCAGTTCAAGCAATCGGGGAAGAGGGCGTGGTACAGTCTCGAAACGCTATAATACACGAAATTATAAGCGACGCTTATATGATGAATCCTCTCAAGGGTCACTACCTAATTTAAACCACGAACAACCTATTAGTTATGAAAATCAATCTGTGGAGTTTCCCTTAATAGAGTTAGAAAACCCCCTTGGTAACAATAATAATAGTTTAAATCAAAATGCAAGAAGAAATGATCAGCCAATAAATTCCGAAAGAAATAATGTAGCACAAGCGTCTGCAGTTCCACCTCCTAGGACAGCAAATGTTATTGATTACAATCAAATTTCACAAATGATAGAGAACAGCGTGCAAAGGCTATTTTCGAATTTAAATATTCAAAGTAATGTTCCTGTCAATCAAAATGTTCCTCCTCCTAGTAACGAAAATCTACCAAGACGTCAGCCAAGTCAAGTTACTCAAAATATTCCTCCCACTAATAATGAATATCTTCCGAGACCTCAACAAAGTCAAAACTATTTAGATCCACGTTTGAGTTTTAGTTTTGATGCTGGAAAGATAACCAACATTATTCAAAATTGGAATTTACATTTTGATGCGTCATCTAACGTGTTGAATTGTGATGAATTTATCTACAGAGTTCGATCTTTAACTTTCGAAAGTTTGAGCAATAATTTTGGTGCAGTTTGCAAAAACTTGCACATACTTTTAAAAGGTAAAGCCATAGATTGGTATTGGCGATACCACAAACAAGTCAATCGTATCGAATGGAACGAATTTGTTGATGCCTTAAAATACGAATTTAAAGATTTTAAGTCTGATTATGACATAAGAGAAGAGTTGCGTAGTCGTAAACAGAAATCATCAGAATCCTTTGAATTCTTTTATAATGACGTTACCAAAATAGTAGATCGAATGTCCCTCCAACCAAGTGAATCCGAATTAGTAGAAATTTTGGTCCGTAATCTTAGACCGGATATTAGACATGAACTTTTATATGTCCCGGTACTTTCAATTGCACACTTACGAAAATTGTGCCAAATGCGTGAAAATTTATTGAGTGAACCAGCCTTTGGGCGTGCGCAATCTTCGCGTTATTTCACCAATAGCTATCCGCAAAAACGTAATATGGCTGGTTTGGAATCAAATCTAACTTCTGAAGATAATCAATTTGAAATTTGTGATAATATTGCTATCGAAGCAGTACAAAATACAAGTAAAACAGTTCGTTGTTGGAACTGTGATGAATTAGGACATTGTATTGCACGCAAGAAGGAAAACCAAGCTCTGGGGCCATTCAACAAGACCCGAATGGACCCCAAATAAATAATAAAAACCATAATGATGATAATTTTAATGTTGATGATGATAAAGAAAATTTGCCGGCTAGCTCAGATGAGAAAAGTTTTCAAATTTTGTTGAATAACAAGTTTGAAGATTCAAAATTTTTAAGTACCGAAAATTATAGTAATAATGTTCTTGATAAAATTTTGTACCCTATAAAACCATTTCATGAAAGGTGGCAAAATTATATTGAAACAAGAAATCGAATTTTTAATGAAAACTCTTACACTAATACTAAACTTGTCAAGCCTAATCGATCCACTTTGCGTATGCGAAAATTTTGGAAATGCGTGCGTGAGAATAGAAAAAGTTTAGTTTCGGCAATTTTTAATAACCAAAATGATATGCGATACTACGCAGAAGTGCAATTCTTAAATAGAACCGAACTGGGGTTGCTTGACACAGGAGCCAACGTTAGTTGTGTTGGAGCTGACCTTGCGAAAGAAGATTTCACGAACTTTCCAAATTTTCGTAAAATTACATCGAATGTGAAAACGGCAGATGGTCGAACTCATGAAGTGTTGGGTTATATAAGTGTAGATATGAAATACAAGCATGAAATTAAAAAGATTCAATTATTCATAATTTCGTCAATTGCAAATAGACTAATATTAGGAATAGATTTCTGGAGAGAATTTCGTCTGGCACCTGATATTATATCGTCATGTGATATGCAACTGCAAGATTTAGACAATTCACCAAAAGACCATGAAGAAGTATTATATCCGTTGACTGCATCTCAGCGTCAGCAACTTGAGGCCATAAAATCATTATTTCCAAACTTTGAAAAACAGGGTTTGGGCAGAACCAACTTAATTAAACATGAGATAGACATTGCTGATGCTAAGGCTATCAAACAACGTTTTTATCCGGTTTCTCCCGCAGTGGAGAAACTTATGTTTCAAGAAGTCGATCGAATGCTTAGCTTAGGAGTGATTGAGCCCTCAACAAGCTCATGGAGTTCACCAATGAGGCTTGTAATCAAACCTGGAAAAGTTCGCTTATGTTTGGATGCGCGGAAAGTCAATGAAGTAACGAAAAAAGATGCATATCCCCTTCCAAGCATTGAGGGAATTTTTTCACGTTTGCCGAAAGCCAATTTGATTTCCAAGATTGATCTAAAAGATGCTTATTGGCAAACTGCTCTCGCCGAAGATTCAAAGCCTTTGACTGCATTCACAATACGTGGTAGACCTCTATACCAGTTTGTGGTCATGCCATTCGGTTTGTGCAATGCGCCACAAACGATGTGTAGATTGATGGACGAGATCATACCTCCTGAGCTAAAGCATTGCGTATTCGGATACCTTGATGATTTGTGTGTAGTGTCAGAAGATTTTCAGACTCACTTATCTATATTAGTGCGAATTGCAGAAGAGTTTCGTAGAGCGAATTTAACATTGAATATAACCAAAAGTCAATTTTGCGTAACAAGAGTAAAGTATCTTGGATACATAATAGGAAATGGCGGTATTGCCACAGACCCAGAAAAGGTTGAATCAATTCTAACTTGGCCTGTTCCCAAAAATATAAAGCAGGTGAGAGGTTTTTTATGCCTTGCTGGCTGGTACCGGCGTTTTATAGGCAATTTTGCGGATGTAACTTTTGCTATAACTGAGGTGTTGTCAACCAAGAAAAAGTTTATTTGGACTGAAAATGCACAAAAATCCTTTGATAAAATTAAATCCCTTTTGACCTCAGCTCCTGTGCTTCAAAATCCCGATTTCGCAAAAAAGTTTTTTGTACATTGCGATGCCAGTGACCATGGAATTGGCGCGGTGTTGGTTCAACTGTCAGACGACGGCACAGAAAAACCTGTGTCGTTTATGTCAAAAAAGTTGAACTCAGCACAGCGCAATTACAGCGTCACTGAGCGGGAATGTTTAGCTGCAGTTGAGGCTATTGCGAGATTTCGGTGTTATTTGGAGCTGCAGGAGTTTGAGGTGATCACGGATCATTCTAGTCTGGTATGGCTCATGAAGCAGCCAAACTTAAGTGGCAGGCTCGCGCGTTGGGTTCTGAAACTACAGGGCTGTGCCGGATGCGTTATCCAGGATCCCTAATGAAGAAATTGCAAGTTTAGAAACAGTAGAACCAGAAGTAGATTTGACTTCCACATACTTTTTAGAAGATGCAGAATACGAGGCCTTAAAAACAAAAGTTACGGAAAATCAGTCGAAATTTCCTGATATTAAAGTGGTAGACAGATTTGTGTACATTCGCAATGAGCATTACGATGGTTCTCCGGAACAAGAAAGAAATGCGTGGAAGCTTTGGATTCCCCAACAGCTTCGAAAAGATGTTTTAACCAGAGCCCATGATTCAGCTGTTTCAGCACACGGTGGTATGGCTAAAACCATAGATCTTCTACGGCGACATTTTTATTGGCCTGGTCTTGTGAAAGATGTAAAAAATTATGTTCGAAACTGCGAGGTGTGCAAAACAACAAAAGCTCCAAACGTGACACTGAAACCACCAATGGGAAACCAAGCTTTAACAGTAAGACCCTTTCAGAGACTTTATGTAGATATTTTAGGACCATATCCTAGAAGCAAAAAAGGCCATATTGGATTATTAATTGTTATGGACCACTTGACGAAATTTCATTGGTTATGTCCATTGAAAAAATTTACCTCTGGAGCTATAATTAATTTCCTTTTAGAACAGATCTTTCACGTGTACGGAGTGCCTGAAATTATTGTTAGTGACAACGGGTCACAATTTAAAGCCAATGGTTTTGAAGCATTTTTAACCGAATACGGCATAAATCATGTTTGTACAGCAATACACTCACCCCAAGCTAATGCTTCTGAGCGGGTAAGCCGTTCGCTTATAGCTGCCATTAGGGCTTATTTAAAGCAAGATCATCGAGAATGGGATGAGAAGTTAAGCAGTATAAGCTGTGCGCTAAGAAACGCTGTGCGCTAAGAAACGCATTGCACCAAGCAATTGGTTGCTCACCGTTTCGTGCTTTATTTGGAATGGACATGATTACTCATGGCTCCTCTCACAAATTGTTAAAAGACCTTAAACTCTTGGAAGAACCGGGTATTAAATTATGCCGAGATGACCAATTAATGTTATTACGTACCGATCTGCAACAGAATATGCGCAAAGCCTATGAAACTAACGCTAAGCAGTATAACTTGCGCACTAAGGCTATATCTTATAAGATAGGACAAGAAATTTTTAGAAGAAATTTCCAGCAGAGTAATTTTGCAAAGAATTTTAATGCGAAATTGAGCCCAAAATTTTTAAAAGCCAGGGTGAAAGAGAAAGTAGGGAACATTTACTACATTCTAGAAGATCTGCAGGGTAAGCCCATAGGTACCTTCCATGCCAAGGACATTAGGCAGTAAAATTGTTGTTTCTGGCTAATATTCGTATTTAAAAATGTCATATTATCCAGTTTGTAATGAAACTTTTTACAAATTTTCGGAATTTTCAATTTTGAATGTTTAAGCTAGTACAGATTCACACCATTCTATAGAGCATGTTCACTTAGGATATAATTTCAATAGTTGGTACAAAAATAAACGTCAATAAATCTTCAATGTTGGTATTTCTGGAAAAATTGAGTTTCAAATGGCATGGTAGACCAAAAGAGAAAAAATAAACTTCCTTTTCCGTTCGAGCCATCATTGAAACCAGATCAAAGTTTTTACATACAATTTTTGCTAAAGTTTAAATTTTACAAGTTTTTCATATGACAAAAAGTCATGTAAATCTTTTTAAAAAAACAAAATTATCATCAAACGTTGTAATCAGCCTGAGTTATAAGGAAAAAAAAAAAACATCAAAAAACCATACTCGGAACTGGAAAAGTTAAAATCAAGAAATATTCAAGATTTTTGAGCTGACCTATTGAACAGGCGCACATCATCATCATAATTATCATCATGGTTTCTCTTCATCGAAGTAATGTTAGATCATTGCGTAGCAACTAACGATCCACGCTTATGATCATCACATATATGTACAGTAGTTGATCGACGTGCTTTATATCGACACATGGTCGTGACCAGTGTAAAATTTGGCGTTAAAGATCGACAAAATAAATAAATAGATTAAAATAGAATTAAAAGATTCCTAAAAGGAATAATTAAAATCGGAAAATAAGAAAAAAAAAACATTGATTATCCTAATAATAAGAATAACATATAACAATCTTAGGTTTAAATATATTGCACATGAGGTATTGCAGTAAATTTACATATATATTGCACAGTTAATTTTTACATTTTTTGTTGTTATAAAGTGAGTCTAACTTAATCTAAATATAACTAAAATCGCATTTCTTTTACTAGTTTAAAAATTACACGATTGTGAATAATAAAGTTAATAAAAGTTAAGTTAAATTTCAGAAAAATTGAGAAAAAAAAGTAATGATATAGTGACGTTTAAAAAAAAAAAATTTAGATTTGCAAATTTTGTGTTTAGTAAAAAAAAAAGAAATAATAGTAAAAAGAACAGAAACAAAGAAAAAATTCCACATATAGTTTAATTAAAGCTCCGCGAAATACGTAGGAAAAAAATAAAAACAATAGTAAAAGGTTTAGCTTGAAAATTTGATATACCAAAAGTAAATAATTTTAAAGGTGCTCAGAAAATTTTGGATTACTATTTGATTAATAACATAATAAAAGACAAACATGAAGAAAAATATATAAAAAATATATATAGATTAATTGAAAAGAAAAATAATGAAAAATATAAACATGCATGTATGTAACTTAGAATTATTTACAGTGTAATTTGGTATAACAGAATTTTCTTCTTTAAAGAAAAGCTTTCTGCTAAAGTTTACGATCAAACCCAAAAAGAGAGGCATTTAAATTATTTCACAGCATACGATCAACACAACAGACATCAGCTAACATCGAAGGCCTTCAATCTAAGCTACCAGTGGTTGTTGTGGTAAGTTCTTGTACTTTCTCTCTTTTTCATTTGGTAATCTTTTATTTAACACATATACATTGATACTTGCTCAAATTTACGAACGAAATTCACCTTTGTGATGTTAACATTATGTTAATCGAATGTTAATAGAACGTACATAAATATTTGTTATTGCGCGATCGTGGAACTTTTTTTTTTATGCAATCGTTTTGCTCTCTCATTGTCCATACTTTGCTATGGTGAATTTTTTAGAGCTTTGAATGTCTGTCTTTTACATAAATTCTAAGTGATAGGCAAAGACATATTTGAAACTGCAACTTTTGCAAATTTATTTTTGTTGGGATTAAAATGTTGAAATAATATTTTTTTTTACAATTAAATCATTTAAGAATTTTCCGTAAAATATGTTAAGTAAAAATTAGAATTTTTTATCTCCCCAATTAACTTTATGACTTATGTTAAGATTTTTGCTAATAATATTTTTGTGCAGATACTGTTTTGAATTTTGTGATTTTTCTATTCATATTCATAATGTAAAATATTCGGAATTCATTGTAAGATACTTGAATAAGATATGAATTTTCAATATAAAGCAAGTTTCGTTAAAACATGAATACTTAAATTTTCTGATGTTTTCCTTGAGGTAATGGTTTTAGTGTAATTTCGTTTGGGATCTTGGAGTAAATTTCACGCGGACACAAGATCATGGTGGGGTGGGTATAACGCGAGAGTCCACATAAAACCTAGTGGCTCAATTGTTGGTGTGTGTAACCATTTAGTAAATGAATTTGGTAGATTTGTAAGTACAGGCCTAATCGGCTTTTTCGTAAAAATAATATTTTTGTGGTGAAAGTTCTAATTAGTTTAAGGGACTCTTCAATAAAAATATTGTGTATGGGTTCTGTTGGGAATCGGTCACGAACCTCCCCACACTGTCAGCTAGCGGCTTAGACGGGTCCCAAAACGACCTTATTTCTCCTCAGACCTACACCCATCTCTATGACGTGAAAGTGCACAATACAAAGCTTGCTGTCGTTTCGTTTGCAAAATTCCGTTTTCTTGTTTCTAACCCTCGTTTTATTTTGTTGTTGTAACCACAACTGTATAAAGCAAAACATACTTGCATATACAAACATACAAATAAAAACTTATCGGTTTGATGAATGTATTAGTAATCATCAAACACGACTTTTTTGTTCGCTCCTTATTGAGAGTAGGTGCAAGTTAATTTCACTCACACACATTTACTCTGCAGAGACATTTTATTTCGTTGTTGCTTGCTCTTTGTAGTTATACATAAACGTGGTGAGTTATTTTATTTCGCTTTTCTTGCACTCTGACATATGTACATACTCAGATCTTGTTTATTGCAAACGGTCAATCTTTCAGCGTAGGAGTATTGTTTTGTAAATAAGCAAAACATATTACAGTGGTCAACAAAAAAAAAAAAAAAATAATTAATTTAATTTAATTTAATTTAATTTATTAATATAACATTACAAATGGTTTATACATATAATAATAATTCAAAGAGTTCAAGAATTATTCTTTCTCTACTTAATAAAAAAAAAAAATAATAAAATAAAATTTTCGATAAAAACAAAAATTTGAATTTTCGTCGTAAACAACTCATTCTCGTTGGATTTGTTTGCATATAGTTACACTAGCAACAAATCAAAATTTATTAATTTCAGTTGCATAAAGTATTGCACTTGCAACTTAAAAAAAAAAAAAATTATCAATCTTAGTTGCGTATAGTATTGCACTTGCAACTTAAAATATTTTCATCAAATTTAGTTGCACATAGTATTGCACTAGCAACTTAAGACAATTCAATCAAATTTAGTTGCTTATAGTATTGCACTAGCAACTTCAAGTTTCGTCGAGTTTAGTTGCATAGTATTGTACTAGCAACATTCACTTTGATAGAAGGCCAACTTTATCAAAGCTCAAAATGACAAAAAATAAAAGCAAACACAACAAAAGAAAGATGTCCACAAACGATTCTGTGGTCAACTTAGCAGACGAAACTCAAAGTTACGATAACTTATTAGAAAAAAGAGATTCAATCATGAAAGACATTTTGCGTTTAAAAAACTCGATAATTGAGAATAAAATTTCTTCAAACTTCTACGAACTCAATTGTCGTCTAAAGTTTTTAAATAAATACATGGAGGAGGCAATGGATTGCCAGACTGAAATTGAGAAACAAGATCGTGAGGATAATTTTAGAGTTGAGCTCGAAAATGAATGCGTCGTTACAGAGTCTCTGCTGCTATCCCTCATAGATAAAAACAAACCTACAGTCAATCCCCATGAACATTCTTTCGTTGGTGGCGCTCCACAACACTCACGCCTTCCTAGCTTAAAGTTGCCTAAGTTTAGTGGGAAATATTCAGAGTACAAAAATTTCATAAGTGTATTCGAAAGTTTAGTCGACAATGATAACAGTCTGACAAATATTCAAAAATTCAACCATTTAACTTCTTGTTTGTCTGGTGAAGCATTAGGTACTGTCAAGGCCTTTCAGATTAGCGAAGAAAATTATACAAAAGCGTTAGCTAGTTTGAAAAAAGTATATGATAACGAGTATATCATATTTTCTAATTGCATCGCGCAACTTTTCGATTTACCTACGATCAACAAACCTTCAGCTTCTGAATTACGTAGTCTAATAGACACTGTGTCAGCACTGTATGACTCCCTACTATCGATAGGAGATGATAAAAAAATTTCGAATGCTATTCTGATTCATTTAGTCATGATGAAAGTCGATTCAACCACAAAAATTAAATGGGAAGAGCAACTTAATTATGATAGATTGCCGTTGTGGAGTGATTGTGAGACAATGTTGAATAAACGTTTTCAGCATATTTCTGCCGACGAGGCATCTAAGTCTAAGCGCAGTGCTAGCAATAAGCCACAGATAAACACTGTTACCTCGAAGAAAGCTTCATTGGTTTGTACGAAACCATCTGAAGCAGATAGGAAGTGCCTCTATTGTAGATCCCAAGATCATTCGATCTACACTTGTCCAAAATTTTCGGAAAAATCAGTTCAACAGCGATTTGACTTCTCGAAGGAAAATGCGATTTGTATAAATTGCCTAAGAAAAGGCCATACTGTTTCAAAGTGCAGGTTTTCCAAGTGTAGGGTGTGTAACCGTTTACACAATACGCTGTTACACAGATATAACTCTGCTGTTCCAACTACCACATCTTCTAGTACCAATCAGGCCAATGATAATCAGCCATCTACTTCTCGTGCTGCGATAAATCATACTTCGATTGAGAATGATCAAGTTTTTTTGGCCACGGCGGTGGTATTGATTAAAGACAGAACAGGCGAATATCAACTAGCAAGAGCCTTACTAGATTCTGGTTCGCAGATAAATTGTGTAACAGAAGAATTGGCACAAAGATTAGGATTACAAAGGGATGAAACAAATTTGCAATTAGTTGGTATAGGAAAATTGCACGCCGCGGTGAGGTCAAGGGTTAATTCACATGAATTTTTGGCTGACTTTTGGGTATTGCGATCGATATCAAAATACCAACCTGACTTTTCAGTGTCTACAAGAGATTGGAATATACCTACAAATATCGAACTTGCTGACCCACTCTATAAGCCTCAAAAGATTGATCTTTTGCTTGGGGCAGAATAATTTTTCGAACTGCTGTCCGTAGGACAAATTAAACAAAATCCAAATCTTCCTACAATTCAAAAAACTTTGCTTGGATGGATAGTTTCTGGTAAATACCAGGCTATCAAAAATTTAAAAACGCAATCATGTAATACAGTTAGTATAACTGAAAGTGATATCTCGTTAGATTCGATTGTGCAAAAGTTCTGGGCATTGGGAAATACCACAAAACACACAATCTAAAACATATACTGCTGAGCAGCAGTTATGTGAAGAAAATTTTACAGAAAATATTTATCATTTACCTACTCGTCGATTTCAGGTATCGCTCCCTTTAAGTCAAGTCCAAATACGCTTAGCTCATCCTACGAAACTGCTAAGAGACGTTTTTTGGCTCTAGAAAGGAAATTATCAAATAATCTCATTATTTTATTCCGCATCAATGCGTTTTACGGCCAGATAGTACTACTACCAAACTTCGTGTAGTTTTTGACGCATCCAGTCGTACTTCAACTAATGTTTCATTAAATGATACGTTGATGGTCGGACCAACAATCCAAGAAGACTTATACTCCATTCTGCTTCGTTTTCGGTTACACAAATACGCTATGACGGCTGACATTTCAAAAATGTACCGTCAAATAGAAGTTGACGAGGCAGGCCGTAATTTTCAATTAATACTGTGGCGTGAGAATAATACACAACCAATACAAGTATATAAACTGAACACAGTTACATATGGTACTGCTCCAGCTCCTTTTTTGGCCATCAGATGTTTGTTTCATTTAAGCGATTTGTGTAAAAATTCACATCCAATCGGTGCAAATGTGCTTCGAAAAGATTTCTATGTTGACGACATGTTGACTGGAGCTGATAATTTCAATGATCTCGAAATTATACGCACAGAAGTTAGCCAAATTTTAGAATCTGCTGGCTTTCAATTAGCCAAGTGGTTTTCGAACCACTCTACCTACCAAAATAGTGATCATTCTGAAAAATCACTTAAATTTAATGATTCTGATTCTACAAAGACTTTGGGCCTTCGCTGGATTCCGAATGAGGATAGTTTTACATTCCACTTGGATGAAAATTTCCAAGATCTCCGCGCTACAAAAAGGAATATCTTGTCAGTGTCTGCAAGACTTTTCGATCTTCTCGGACTTTTATGCCCTATTGTCACCAAAGCGAAAATCTTATTACAAGAGCTTTGGATTAACAATTTAGATTGGGACGAATCAATTCCTATGCAACTTGATACCAGCTGGCAAAATTTTAAGACAAATTTGTCTCAGCTGAATGTAATAAAAATTTCTCGTTACGTAAATACGCAACCTAACGAGAGTTGCCAAGTTCATGGTTTTTGCGACGCTTCAGTGCGTGCATACGGATGTTGTCTATACGTTCGAAGCAGAAATTCAAATAATATACAATCTCAGCTGCTCACTGCAAAATCAAAGGTTGCGCCGCTCAAAACAAAGTCTCTGCCTAGGCTTGAGCTATGCGCAGCGCACTTGTTAGCCAAACTTTGGCACAGAGTGCAAGCTATGCTGACCTGCAGGATCGAAGGAGTCTATTTTTGGACTGATTCTGAGATAACTTTACATTGGATAAAAACTCATCCATCAAGTCTTAACACTTTCGTAGCCAATCGGGTTGCAGAACTACAAGAGTGGACTCAAAATGTGACTTGGCGACATGTGCCTTCGAAGCAGAATCCCGCCGACATAGTTTCAAGAGGATGTAACGTAAATGAACTTAATTCCTCAATTTGGTTCAAAGGACCATCATTTCTCGAGCAGGATCCTGAATCTTGGCCTACAAATCGTCACTTTGAGTTACCATCCGAATTTAAAGTGTTAGAAAAGAAAAAAAATGCTACTGTTCTCGTCACAGCTGAGGGAAAACCAAATGACCTTACGTCTTACTCTTCATATCCAAAATTGCTTCGAATATTCGCGTACATCCTTCGTTTTGTAAGAAAACGTCCTAAAGATGACATATCTAATTCAATAACACCAACAGCAAAGGAATTGCATTGGGCATTCCTTAAAATAGTTGAAATAATCCAAAAATATACATTTGCCGAAGAAATCTGTAAGTTGAATAATTCGCAAATACTTGGATCTAGTCTTCAAAAATTAAGTCCATTCATCCACGAATTTAAGGACGAAAACCAGTCATTTACTCTTATCCGCGTTGGTGGTCGGCTTTTAAACGCACCCATCCCTTACGAGGCGAAATTTCCTTTATTGATGCCTAAAAATTCACATTTCGTCGAAATATACTTACGTCATTTACATTTTTCGAATTGCCATGCTGAGTCGAAAGTGCTAGTAGCGCTCCTTCGTCAGCAAATTTGGTTAATAAACGCACGCAATAGTGCAGTAGAATTGTACGACGGTGCATTCACTGCTTCCGATACAAGCCTAAACTCCTAACGCAAATTATGGGAAATCTGCCTTCGGATCGCTTCCGAGCAGTTCGCCCTTTTCTGATATGTGGTGTCGACTTTTGTGGGCCGGTACATGTAACGTTGAAAATCCGAGGTCGACAACCACTAAAAATGTACATAGCTGTTTTTGTATGTTTCAATTCAAAAGCTATCCATTTAGAACTTGTTTCAGATTTATCTTCTGATTGCTTCATTCTTTCTTTTAAAAGGTTTGTCAACCGCCGAGGTCGTCCCCAGATCGTCTACAGCGACAACGCCACGAATTTTGTGGGCGCAAACCACAAACTTCAAGAACTAAAAGCAGCTTTCAACAAGCACCAAGGGTTGCTTTCGTCACACACTGCACAGGAGGGGATCATATTTCGCTTAATCCCCCCAAGAGCGCCGCATTTCGGCGGGCTTTGGGAGGCAGCAGTGAAGTCGGCCAAAAACCTGCTGCTCCTGCAGCATGGGCTGCGCGGTTCTGACGCACGAAGAAATGGAAACTCTACTGACAAAGGTCGAAGCCGTACTAAACAGCAGACCCATAGCACCAATGAGCGCCGATCCCAACGACGGCGAAGTCCTGACTCCAGCACACCTTCTAATAGGCGAGGTAATCCATTCGCTGCCGCCCGCATTGCTGCCCGACGACGCCGCCAAAATATCCTCCTTGAAGAGATGGCAAATCTTATCCGCGCTCAAGCAACACTTTGGCGGGCGTGGTCGAGGGATTACGTCCTGGGTCTTCAACAAAAAGTCAAATGGGACACCGACAATCCAAATCTGAACATTGGCAAAATGGTAATTATACACGAAGACAACGCTCCCCCTCAAAGGTGGTTGACCGGCGTCGTAATAGAAGTGTTTCCTGAAACGGACGGCAAGGTTCGAGTTGCATCCGTGAAAACAAAAAACGGTATAACAAAAAGACCGATTCATAAATTGGCTCTCCTCCCCATTGATTGACAGCAGGCGCTGCCAAGGTGGCCGGTATGTCGGAGCAATTCATAAATATATAGAATCATATTTTTAAATTAACTTACGGAAAACTTGAAATTAAATCTATTAATTTGATTCTAAAAAATGACTTGAAATTGTCACGATTTGTTATTTCTAAATACCTTTTTCTTTTACTTAAAACTACATTAAAATTGAAATTACTACTTTAAATTTAACTAGAATAATTGTTTACTAAATACTATTTAAGGGACTTCAACCAAAAATGGTACTTTGGATGTACACAGCAGTAGTACGTCCAATCCTCACTTATGGCTCCCTAGTTTGGTGGCCGGCCACTAGCAAAGGCTATAATCAGGCAAAACTAGAGAGGGTGCAAAGGACCGCATGTGTCGGTGTAACGGGGGCACTGAGATCTTGCCCTACCGCAGCTCTAAGCGTTATTTTACACCTTTTGCCTCCTACCTCTTTTATAAAAGCAATTGCTTCAAGCAGCGCAGTTAGACTCAGGGAAACCGGCTCTTGGGTACCAAAGCCGTATGGTCACTCCTCCATCCTTGAAAATCTGCAAACTGAGCTCAAGAGCTCAACAGATTACACCTGCCCCATACTCAGTTTTGATAATAACTTTCGAGTATGGACTCCTGATAGAGCTCAGTGGGAAGATGGCAGTATCAACCTAAATTTTGAAACCGCCATATACACCGATGGCTCCAAGATGGAGTGTGGTGTTGGCGCGGGAATATTTTCAGAAAACCTGAAACTATCTCAATCATTTCGCTTGCCAGATTCAGCCAGCGTTTTTCAGGCAGAAGTTTTTGCCATCCTCGAAGCCTGCAAATCATTAGGGAATCATGACATTTCCGGAAAAGTGGCAATTCTCTCAGACAGTCAGGCAGCTATCAAAGCACTGAATTCAGCAATAATAAGGTCAAAATTGGTGGGGGACTGCAAGAAGGAGTTAGTCAGGCTCGGGCGTTGGTTTGATATTGCTCTCGTTTGGGTTCCAGGCCATAGGGACATCGAGGGCAACGAAAAGGCTGACGAACTTGCTAGGCACGGTTCCTCCCTTAACGTCGCCAGTGCGGTGCGGGTACATACTCCGCTAGGTATAGTAAAGAAGAGGATCTTCTCTTTTTACGTAACCGAGGCGAACACTAATTGGAAAGCATTGACTACATGTAGGATATCCAGGTCAATCTGGCCTTCATATAGCAGGTCAAAAACTACTTATTTACTAGCTAATAACCGTATTAATATAGCAAGAATTACCGCAGTTTGCACTGGACACTGGGCCATCGGCAAGCATGCTGAAAAACTAGGCATCCCTTTCAACCCCTTTTGTCGGAGTTGCTTAGTTGCAAGCGAGCAAGAATCTCTTGAACACTTTCTCTGTGACTGCCCAGCTCTGGCTAGAGTTAGACTTACATCACTGGGAAAGCCTTTCTTCAATACACTCAGCGAAATTGCCGACATTGAAATTGGCTCGCTGCTCAATTACCTTAATAGGACTAACTGGATATAGATATCGTTAGTTAGGTGATTAAAATTTTCACATACACTTACACCAGTCTGTCGAGTCACTTTTGTGGTATTAAAATGGCACTTTTAGTGCTACTTAGGTTTTAGCTTGCATCGCTAAACCACCACTCTAACCTAACCTAACCTAACTATTTAAGAATACTTACTTTTTAATTCATACTTACCTTTAGTCATACTTACTTTCATTCAAACTTTCATTGATGTTACTTTCATACTTACCTTATGTGTACTTACCTTAAGATGTAAATTATCGACATGGCAGCACTGAATTAGCTGACCTGTCAAAAACTTAAAAGAAACAAAAAGAATAAAGTAGTTTCAGTTGTTACGCGACATTGAAAAGACGAACATCATCTTCTAATTTAATTCTACAAAAGTACTCCGGTAAAATAATCGGTTTAAACACTAACTTAAAAACAAAAATCCGTTTTTTGCCATTTTTTCAAGCTATATAACTATGTAACATATCATTTACTCGTTAAATGTGGTTTAAGTACTTGAAAGTCCTAATCTTTACCTTTAAAACCAAATTTAAATTATGTTTATATCTTCATGTATCTAAGAGATATCGTTGACCGAAATTTTGGCTAAACGGGTTTTTTGCACTTTTGTGTCTTTTTAGGTTAGGATATCTTTGAGGAAAAACAGATATCAACATAATTTAAATAAGGTTTTAAAGGCAAAAATCAGGACTTTCAAGTTGCTTACCAGATTTAACGAAATGAATATTTCTTTCACATTTTAAACATGTTCTACGAACCGACCATTTCAAAATTGTTCTTCTTGAATCAAAAATTAATATTTAGTTTACGTTGTGTTGCATTAAACATTTGTTTTTGTTACTTTAACATCTAATTTACATGAATTTTATCACTGAAAATCTATTTTTTTTTTTTTTCAATTTTTACTCGGGGTGTCAAACGGCTAAATTTAGAAGAAGTCGGTTCATTGAACAAGTTTAGCCCAGGAAAATAAGAATATTTCTGCGAAAAAATTCCAAGTGAATTTTTTTCACCGGAATTGTCTTTATTGAAGCATAATAAATAATGTGTAAAAAGTCCATTGAAGTCCATTGTGCGCAGTGGCGGATTAACCCTAAGGCACCAGTAGGCACCTGCCTAGGGCGGCAGATTTTGGGGGGCGGCAAATTTTCGGAGGGCGGCAAAATGAGTGAACAGCCTTAGCGGATCATAATATTTTAATCTGTACACCTAAACTTAAATTTTCTTATGGTGAAACTGTTCTTGAAAAAAAAGTTTGCATTAATTATAATAAGTTTGGAAGTTTCTTGGACCAAAATTCACTTGGTTACAATCTCTCTAGCAACTCATCAGCTAATTGCAAGAACTTTGTCGAAATTCTTTCTCTAGCTGCAAAAAAAATCTTCACATACTGAATTTAGAGATGTTAATATTAAAAAAAAAAATCAGTCCATGGATGTCTGATTCCTTATTGTGTATAATTCAATACGAGAATAAGTTACTCAAGTCTAGAAGCAAGGATAAAGGCAATAAATCAATTTCTCAAAGATTAAAAAGAATAAGTAAAGTTATTAACTTTTGTAGTACAACACTGTCAACTGTCAAGCTGTATTACGCGCAAATTTTTCGCTCCCGTTTAAATAAAAGTTTTAGTTGTTTTAATTAATTTTAACCTAGTCCTTCTAGTGTAAAATAATAAACTTAATTATTTTCTCGTGACTTTTTATAAAATCAAGTGAAATTCTATTCGTTTTGTGCTTAATACACCAAATAAAGTTTCTATCAAAATAATTTCTTTTAGTTGCTGTCGGTGCATATGTATTGGTGCTGAAATTTTGCTGCTGTCATTGTTATCCAAGACACTGCATTAAGTATTGCCAACATACTTCAATAAGTAGCAAATTACATTACTGGCGCCATCTGTTGATAAGTAGCAGAATACTGTACTGCTGTACTTTCAGTGTTGCCGATCCTTTTACAAATTACCTAAATTTGGGAATTTTTAACTTAATTCCAAATTATTATATATTGATATATTTCAAACGTTATTTTATTCAGTAGATTGCCGCAGAATGAACTGTTACGTTCCACGGTGCAAAAAGTCAATTACTGAACATTTTGTTTCCTGCTGGCTATGCGAAAATGTAGCTCATCTCTCATGTGCTGGCATAAATGGTAGAATTCAGGACATTATATTCAAAAATATTGGTCTTCGCTGGTGTTGTGAAAAGTGCAACTCTTCTGCAATCGAGTTGTGCAAATTACTAAAAGCAACTCGTAGAGGTCTTGCCGAAGTTCAAAAAAATTTTTCTGCTACGCAAGCGAGCTTTGACCAGCTTGTAAAATTTTTTAATGAGAGCAAGTGCATTGATGAGCAATCTACCTCATCATATGCCCTATCCAAAGCATCATTGAATAATATAAAAGCTACGCCTTTAAACTTAAATATTCCTCCTACAATTACCAACTTAATTGATATGAATTCACCTATTGCAATCTCAGTTGAAGAGATTAACTCTTCTCCACCTCCAGATAACGCGATAGAAGCTCCAAGCAATGTTTCTACAGCTGCAGTGGAATCTCTATCTAAATCAGGTTCGTCTGATACTCAACCTCTTGATTCATCTTCATCATTTCGGAATGATGTACCTTTTAACGAAGTTGTTAAGGATTCTGGTCAAACTACTGCCCCCTCTTCTGATCTCTTAACTGTTAATGGTCCTGTTACTGGTCAAATTACTGTTAGTCCTTCTGGGTCCTCAACGTTAAATGCGGTTGCTCCTGGGGCTATTCCTAAAAAATTGGTAGCTTTGCCATCAATCAAATCTATTTTTATCTCTCGGTTAGCAGCGGATACTACTGAGGTAGATGTTTTGCATCATATAAACACCAATTTGAAACTGCCTAATATAAAAGTTAAAGTCTCTAAATTTAACTTTTCTTATGAAAGAGTCACTTCCTCGTTTCGCTTAACTTTGCCTCCCAATGTATTTGAGTAGTTGATTGATCCCTTGTTTTGGCCCAAAAATGTGGTAGTTCATGAGTTCGTTCCACGGCATAAGTCAAATCGTCAAAGTGTTAGCTCAAAAAGTCTTACTTTGCCTAATAATACTCAAAATACTTCTCTGCCTTCTCAAGATTCTGCTTCAAAAAACTAATTGAGTTTAATATACTTTATCAGAATGTTAGAGGCTTAAATACTAAGCTTAATAACATCTTTATTAACAGTAGTGGATTTGAATACCATATTATCTGTTTTTCTGAAACATGGCTTAAACCCAGTACGTTAAGTACTGAAGTTTTTGCAAGCAACTTCATAATATATCGTAAAGATAGAAATTCTATTCCAAATAATAATTCTAGTGGTGGTGGTGTTTTAATCGCTGTCTGCTCAAACTTATTCTCCCAAGAAATCGTTTTGGAAGAGTTCCTAGACATTGAATTCTGTTGTGTTTTTGTTAAATTTAAACTTTTAACCTTATATATAACCTGTTCATATATTCCACCTCACTCCAGCTATGATGTTTACATTAAACATTATAATGCAATAAAACTTGTAAGCTATAAGTTAAAAGCTGACGCTCACTTAATGGTTACAGGTGATTTTAATTTACCAAACATCTCTTGGAGTTCCAATACTTTGGATCCTATAAAGTTGCTTCCATCGCCAGGCAACCAGCTTGAAACAGATTTTTTAAATTCTATATCTGCTTTGGGACTTTTTCAAGTAAATCACGTACTGAATCTGAGGTCTAGAACGTTAGATTTGATTTTCTTTGATGACAGTGATATTATTCGTATCTCACGCTGTGATCCTTTAGCGTTGCCTGAAGACTCCTACCATCCTTCCCTGGAAATTGTATTAGAAGTACATGTGACTAGTAGCATTAAAGACAGTTTCACAAGCGATAAATCTTTTTACTTCAAGAAAACTAATTATGTTTTATTGAATGAGATGCTATCTGAAATTGATTGGAACTCTGTTCTTCATCTCGATGAAGACATCATTACGGCTAAAAGTCTTAATGATATAGTCTTATCCTTTAATAATGCTGTTATTGGTTGTTTTGAACATTCTGTACCAAAATTTTTTAAATCTGCTTCTTCTGGCCCAATCTGGTTTACTAATGTGATACGTAAATTGAGAAACTTAAAATCTAAACTTTATAGAAAGTTCAAAATGTCGTCCAAATCTACAGACTACACCAATTATTGTTCTGCAAGGAATAGGTATCAATTATTATGCAATAAAGCCTATCAATCATACCTACAAAAGGTAAAACTAAATTTGAAATCCGATCCCAAGTCTTTCTGGAGCTTCATTAAATTAAAACGAAAGAATAATGCCTTTCCAACGGCAATGAAATACGATGAAGTGGAATCCGATGATGATTTTAATATTTGTAATCTTTTTGCAAAATTTTTTCAATCTACTTACTCATCGTCCACATATAATTGTAATGATTATCCTTTTCCAGTAGCTTCGGGTATGGTAAGAATGCCACATATTGATGAGGACATCGTCCTTAGCAAATTAAGCAAAATTAAAATTTCATTTGCTGCAGGACCCGATGGTATTCCATCTTGTGTTCTTAAAAATTGCTGTGAAGTTCTCGCTTTCCCAATCTATGAAATATTCAAAAAATCTCTAACTTGCGGCATTTTCCCTGAAGTGTGGAAGGCATCTTTTATAATTCCTTTACATAAATCTGGTAGCAGATCTATGATATCTAATTATAGGGGGATTGCTAAATTAAGCGCACTGCCTAAACTTTTCGAGCACATTTTAACTTTGCAAATTGCTCATAGTTCTAATCCTTACATTTCTCCTCACCAGCATGGCTTTTTGCAAGGTAGATCAACTGTAACAAATTTGATGGAGTTCTCTACTTGTACAATCAATAATTTTGATAAGGGCTATCAGACTAATGTTATTTACACCGATTTCAGTAAAGCTTTCGATGTTGTTAATCATGATTTGTTGCTTTTAAAACTCTCCTTGATTGGTTTTCCGAGTCTTTTGCTTGAATGGATTCGTTCTTATTTACGCAACAGAACTCAGTGTGTCTTATTTAAGGGAATAAAATCAAATGAATATCCCGTTACATCTGGAGTTCCCCAGGGCAGTCATATTGGTCCATTATTATTTATTTTGTTTATGGATGATATGCCATCCGTCATAAATACTAGTTACGTGCTAATGTATGCCGACGACGTCAAACTTTTTAAGCCTATCAAAAATGCATTTGACTTTTTCTGCCTACAACATGATATTGATAATTTTACAGCTTGGTGTAAAATTAATTGCATGACCTTAAATTTAAATAAATGCAAATTAATGTCATTTTCACGCAGGCCTTTAATTCTTTACAACTACAAAGTTGTTGATTGCATTCTGGAACGTCTTATATCCTTTGAAGACCTAGGAGTAACCATGGATTCCAAACTAAGCTTTAATCTACATATCTCCAAAATTGTGAGCAAAGCTAATAGTGTTCTCGGTTTCATGAAACGTTGGTCTAAAGAATTTTCTGATCCTTACGTAACAAAGTTATTATTCACCTCGCTCGTACGACCCATTTTAGAGTATGGTTCTGTTGTTTGGAGTCCTCATTATGAATGCCATATCAATTCTATTAAATCAGTTCAAAAACAGTTTCTTTTATTTGCTTTAAGAAATCTTCCATGGGATCCTAGCATCAATTTGCCCCCTTATAGACATCGGTTGAAGCTAATTAATTTACCTACTCTAAAAAATCGGAGAACCATGCTTAACATATGTTTTTTACTTAAGCTTATAAAAGGCGATATTATTAGTGAATACTTATTAAGTATGGTTACCTTTAATGTACCTTATCGCCCAACTAGAAATTTTGAATTTTTCCATCTGCGTCATCATAGAACTAACTACATGCTTCAAGAGCCACTTCGACGCTCTTGTAGTGATTTTAACATGGTTTTTAATGTAATCGATTTTAATGAATCCTTTCATCAAATTAATAAAAAAATTATAGATTACTTGGAAAACATCATTCTGTAAGATTGCAGCGGCTTGTCACAGAGTGCTACTTTGCTATTTTCTTTAAGAACTAAGCGTCCATTGTGCACGCGTTATTTTGAATTTCAGCATCCACAGTCCATAACTCTGCCAACTCTTTACATCGCTTAGCTGCGGTATCATCTTCAGCCGACAAGAAATACAACGATTATTATGACATGCATCGTTACATCATCCACTAATTTCATTTAGATGGCAATTCATCGTACCAGCTTCCACAAAGCGTTTCATCTAACGCTGTGGCCATACCGATCCTTCCAGCGCTTTTCATCGAGATAGTGGTTGCAATGTATAGCGTCCATCTAGCGCTATGGTGGTTCTTGAGCACCATTCTCTGCCGTGCCATAGCTCCTGGGCAAAGAGTTCAGAAAAGCAATTTAAGAAAACTCTTGCGAGTATTCTTTCAAATTGCATATTTCAATAATGCTTTGTTGCGGTACTATTTGAACCACTTTCTTTTTTTTGTAACCACTACTTTCATCATACCAGCTTCCACAAAGCGTTTCATCTAACGCTGTGGCCATACCGCTCCTTCCAGCGCTTTTCGTCGAGATAGAGGTTGCAATGTATAGCGTCCATCTAGCGCTAGGGTGGTTCTTGAGCACCATTCTCTGCCGTGCCATAGCCCCTGGGCAAAGAGTTCAGAAAAGCGATTTAAGATAACTCTTGCAGTATTCTTTCAAATTGCATATTTCAATAATGCTTTGTTCCGGTACTATTTGAACCACCTTGTTTGTAACCACTACTTTCGGATCCAGCCGGCTGTTACCTGGCTCTTATTTGTGAGCTGTTTTTATACGAAATTATAATTTTTAGTCTCGCTCATTTGTTTTAATGTTTATATTTTTCAATTGTATTATAAAAAAATCATTATTGTAATTTATAAGGGCATTCAGATCAGTAAATGAAACTTAAATAAATAAAATAAAATAAACAGTTAATGAATAATTATTATTCGCGCAGCCTTGAGCAGTGCAATGGTGATGTTAGGAAAACTTGGGCTTTTCTAAACAAAGAAATGGGCAAAAACAAATGTATTTCGTCTGACTTACTGGATGAACATAACGTTCCTATATTAACTGACATCTGTAAAGCTGATAAGATTAGCCACTTTTTCTTCAATGTAATTCACAATATGCGTTTGAATTTTGGAGAGGAAAATGATACCTTCAATCTTTTTCGTTCTTTATTCCCTATTTATGACAATTTTAATCTTGCTCCTGTGAATGAAGTTAAAATAGACAACATACTGAATCAACTTAAACCAAACAAGAGTCCTGGCCTTGACAATATAACTTAAAAAATGTTACTTGTCAGAAAACCTTTAGTCTGGAATATGATCGCAAGCATATTTAATGGTATAATTGAAGAGTCCGTATATCCTCATATACTAAAAATCCATAAAGTTATTCCAATTCCGAAAGGAGTAGGTTCAAACCGATTAGAAAATTTCCGACCAATTTCAATTCTCTCAATTGTTGATAATATATTGGAGAAGTTAATATTTGAACAATTGACGGATTATCTGGAAAAAATAGTTTTTCTTTGACAGGCAATATGGTTTCAAAAAGGGTGCTGGTACGGAGGAAGCTGTGATTAATGTTATTGATTATATTTGTGGTGGTTTGGATGAAGAGTGCAAGGGTGTCGCAAGTGTCTTTTTTTGACTGTTCAAAAGCTTTTGATCTAGTTGATCATAAAATTTTGATATCTAAATTAGGTACACTTGGGTTTTCCTCTTCAACTTTGTGTTTATTAAGAAATTTTTTGAGCGATAGGAAACAAATAGTTCAAATAGGCGAATCCAAAAGCAGCATGCAACCCGTTGAATGTGGAGTTCTACAAGGCAGTGTTCTTTTTTAATGGTAAACTATTTATGTTTGCGGACGACATTTGCCTTTTTTATAAATATAATCATATTGAAGTTCTGAAAGCACATATTGAGCGTGATGCTTCTTTGCTTTTGAAATTCACTAAAATTAATAAACTGATCTTAAACAAAGAAAAAACAAAATTGGTACGTTTTAAGCCATATCTGAATTGGTGAGAATTCAGTTTGATGGTAATACTATTGTAGAATCAGAAAGTGTGAAGTACTTGGGATTGATTTTTAATAATAATATGCTATGGGACAGTCACATCAACAGATTGAAAAGTAAAATTGCTTCGGGTATCAGTATACTGTACAAATTCAAACACAAACTAAGCACTGCAACAAAAATGATGCTGTATCAATCTCTGATTCATTGCCACTTAACTTATTTGCCCATAGTTTATGGTAGTAGGTGCTCTGTGTTACTAAAGTCTTTGCAGGTTCTTCAAAACAAAGCACTCAAAATTGTCTTTAACCTACCGTCAAGGCACAGTACAACAAACTTACAAAATACAACTTTTATTATATGTTTTTAAAACTATACGTGGTATAGGGTCTCGCACTCTGTAATTTAATCAAAATATGTCTCTAACACAGCGATCTACAAGGCAAGCTTCGCATTTGCAAATAGCAAGATGTCGCTTAGAACTAACAAAACAACGTGTTTCTTTTGCTGGACCAAACGAATATAATCAACTACCGAACTATCTAAAAAATATCCAGACATTGTCAATTTTTAAAAATAACTTGAAAAAGTATTTGCTGGAAAGTATTGAGATGCTGCTTACGTTTTAATTTTAATTTTAATATTAAGTTTTGATATATTATTTTGATGTATGTATATGCCAGAAAATTGTAATACTTAAGTATGAACTTAATTTTGAAGTTGTAAGATTTTTTTATTTTAATTAATAGTTGCCTTATAGCCTCTACAAAGCTTTCGCGGCGCTGAGGCATCATTTAGCTATGTATCTTATAATTTCTGTATAATAAATGAATTTAAAAAAAAAAAAAAAATAGATATTGTTCTATAAGACCAAAGGACCAAAGGTAGCAAAATGGACTGTAGGGGCGGCAAAATGAGTTATTGAAATAGATATTGTTCAATAAGGACTAAAAGCTCAAGAACTCTTATCAAATGCAAAATGGATTGTAGGGGCGGCAAAATGAGTTATTGAAATAGATATTGTTCTATAAGGACTATAAGCTTAAGAATTCTTATCAAATGCAAAGTGAACTATGGGGGTGGCAAAATGGACTTTAGGGGCGGCAAAATGAGTGATTGAAATAGCTATTGTTCTATAAGACCAAAGGACTATAAGCTCAAGAACTCTTATGAAATGCAAAATGGACTGTAGGAGGTGGCAAATGGATTGTAGGGGCGGCAAAATGAGTTATTGAAATAGATATTGTTCTATAAGACCAAAGGACTATAAGGTAAAGAATACTTATCAAATTCAAAATGGACTGTAGGGGATGGCAAAATGGACTTTAGGGGGCGGCAAAATGAGGGATTGAAATAGATATTGTTCTATAAGGCCAAAGGACGAACTTCTCCAGTTCAAGTCTTATTGTGCTGAAAATGCTTAAATACAAAATTTGCCTCAGGATTCGCTTTAAATTCTTCGGAGAAATGGTCTCTGCACATTGTTCCCAAATGTTGACATTGCGTGTACACCAATTTCCAATTCCACTACTGAAAGGTCTTTCTTTGTTCTAAAGCGAGTCAAAAATAACTAAAGATCAACAATGGGGGAAAGTATATTGAGTGCACTTGCTATTTTAAAAGTAGAAAAAGATAGGGGAGGGGGGGGCTAGTGTGGACTGGGGGCTAGTGTGGACAAATTCAAATTCTCGCGCCGTTTTGAATTTTTTGTTTCTGTTTTATATTTTTCAAGTTGGTATTTGCACTCTGCATCACCAAAAAAAAAATTCATTTGTTGACAGTTCAGCTTTCCATGATTACGTGATCGAAAGTGTTTTACGCAGCAAAAAGTAATTTTTTTGTTGTTTCGTAATTTCAGTGATACTTTTAAACTAATTATTCTTCTGCTGCAGTGTTAATAGATAATACAACTTAAAATAGTGTTTATTTAAACCATTGAAATTATTTTTGAAGAACTTTACCGTAAGATTAAAAAAAAACTATTTTTATTTTAAAAGACATGAAGGGGCTAGTGTGGACAACTGAAATGGGGCTAGTGTGGACATGTCCACAGCAGCTGAAATGACTCCAGAAATCGTCAAACCATTTCTAAAAGCAGTTCCAAAAAAGTACGTTACTAAATAGAAAGAACGACAAATTCACGTATCCCAATTTACCGGATACCAGCGAAATTTACCGAAATGAAATAGTGGCAAAGCTGCCACAACCACAACAACTGTCGGAAACATCGCGATCAGCAAGTTATATGAAGTTTGAAACAACATGGACAAAAAGTAATTTATATTAGCCAAATTGTCACGATCCACGGTTCTGAAGATTTCGACATAACGTTTCTAAAAAGAAAGAAGGATAGATTCACGTATCCCGATATACCGGATACCAGCCAAATTCACCGAAATAAAATAGTGGCAAAGCTGCCACAAGCACAACAACTGCCGGGAACATCTCGATCAGCAAGTTATATGAAGTTTGATATAAATTTCTCCAAATACAACATGGGATAGCAGTTAATTTTTTATTTGTATTATTATTTGTATTACATCATTATTTTCTTGAATAAACATGTATCTGAACTCTTTCTTAACGTTTTTGTATGAATTATCAAGTTTCTTAAGGTGTCCACATTAGCCCCCAGTTAAATCAATGGTTGTCCACACTAGCCCCGTATAAGGGGCTAGTGTGGACAAGTGTAAGCTCTTTTTAAAATGCATTAATAAAGCATTTATGAAAATAAAAAATCATAACTATTGATGCAATTATGAAGGCAAGAGGTATAAGTAATCGCTAAAAATTACTTTATTACAAAAATGATATATTTACATATAAAATTTTGTAATTATATAAAAACTGTCCACACTAGCCCCCCCCTCCCCTATTTTTCAAAATTAGAAAAAAAAATTTTTAATGTATGAATAAACGATGTATTCAAACAAACAAATCATTAAAGTGCGAAATAATTCCAAGTGAATTTTTTTCACCGGAATTATCTTTATTTATTAATGATAAATAAAAACGTAAAGGCTTCGAAAATACTTTTTTTTTGAAGGATATTTCCGAAACCAAATGTCATATGATAAAAAGTAATAGCACCAATTTTGTAAAGAGTCACAAGATGTACAAAAAGTAAGCAATATGTGTACACATAGAAGTAACCGTTTAGAAAATATTCTACAAAAACCCTTAAAATGCCAAAAAATCCGGTTTTTATTGAATATCCTTTATACGGTTACCTTTATGTGTACACATATCTCTTATTTTTTGTAGATCTTGTAATTCTCTACAAAATTGGTCCCTTTACTTTTTATCGTAGTACTTACCAATTCGGAGATATCCTTAAAAAACCAGAATTTTCGAAATCTTAACGGTTTTTCAAGAATATCTCTAAGGCCATGAGTAGCTCGAAAAAAAAAATGTAGTACGTTATATAGAAAATTATTTTTTAAACGGTATTTTAATTTTGCTCCACAGCTTCTTATTGAAGGGTTATTGCAATTTAAAAAGTAAGACATTTTAATATGAACTTATACGCAGCATTTCGTATCATAACTGTTCACAACTTTTTAAATTGGGTGATCTCCTAAACTATAAGTCGTACGAAAACATTTTTTATGTACTTTTGTAGAAAATTTCCTGTGCTACAAAATTAGAGATTTTCCTTTAAAAATAAGCATTAGCGAGATATTTGCAAAAAACTAATTTTAGCTACCTTTGAGCCCGAATAACTTTTCATGCGCACACGACATCGCAATGGACTTTTCACACTTTGTTTATCATGCATAAATAAAGACAATTCCGGTGAAAAAAATCCACTTGGAATTTTTTCGCACATCACCTCCTTGTTCGTCTAATTTTCCTGGGCTATAATGTAACCTATTTATAATTTTCTTTTACTATAAAGAAAATCTGAAGAGGGGGGGGCGGCATAAAAATAAGTGCTTAGGGCGGCAAATTACTTAGATCCGCCACTGATTGTGCGCATAAAAAGTTATTCAGGCTCAAAGGTCGCTAAAATCATTTTTTTGCAAATATCTCTCTAACGCAAACATTTACAGAAAAATTTTTCTCCACAATTTTGTAACACAGGAAGTTTCCTATGTAAAGATGAAAAAAATGTTTTTGCGTATCTTATAGTTTAGGAGATAACTCAATTTAAAAAAGTTGTGCACAGTTTTTATATGTGAATGCTACGTATAAGTTTATATTAAAATATTTTACTTTTAAAACTGCGAATACTCTTTAACGAGGAGTCGTACAAAAAAAATTATAAAACCGTCCAAAAGATAATTGAATTCTGTAAACACCGTATTAAATTTTTTTTGGAGCCACTCATGGTCTAAAAGATATTCTTCAAAAACCGCTAAGGTCTCGAAAATACTGGTTTTTGAAGGATATCTCTGAAACGGTAAGTCATACGATAAAAAGCAATTGCATCAATTTTGTAGAAAATCACAAGATCTACAAAAAATAATCCATATGTGTACACATTTAAGTAACCGTTTAGAAGTTATTCAATAAAAACCGGTTTTTTTGCCATTTTACCTAAAAGCCAAAATCAACTATATATTTTAATCAATTCAATACAAGAAGGTCGAATAAAATAAACAATTTTTATATTACAATGGATGGCACGCCAAGAAGTCAGCATACAATGGAACTTTCCAGAAAACTAAAAAGAAACTATAACAAAAATGTAAGCAGTACAATAAAATTATACAAGAATACAAATAAGGCAAGCGCAAGTACAAAATCAACAATAACATTTTTGATCAAATGCAGAAAAGAAGGAATTATTCCTGAATTTTTACAACATATAACAAAAAACATTGACAACATATTTAAAATAAAAGAAGAAATTCCGCCAAAATATAAAATACGACTACAAAAACACACAAAATTTTCATTACAAACTTCTCAATCTACTAATTGTACAAAAACACGACGCACAGTGGTCCGAAAGGTCAATCTAGATGCAATAAAGTCAATTTTCTAGTTTTTCGAAAGCATGAAACTTTTTTACGAGTTGATTGAGAATTGACCACAGTTCATAACGGTATATTGGTTGTTTAAATTTACGCATTATTTTTTTTGCTATGTTGATCGAAACATAAGCAATTGCATTGATGCAGTTATTATAAGACCACAGTCTATTTTAAGCAGCATCTTTGAAGAGTTCGTGTGAGTGAACTAGAAAACTTTTTTAAATTATTGTTTTTTTCCTGAATTAAGTCAGGTATGAACTAATTTTACTGTAAATATGTGTTTAATTAAAATATTTTTTGGGGAGAAAAAATTAATGTAAAAAGTGTATTGTTTTTGTACTACTTTTTTGTGTAGCCCAAAGTTTAGTTAAACTTTTAACTACCCATATTGATCGATATTGCTAAACTGTTTATGTTTCTTTTATCTATGAATTGTCATGTAAATAATGAAGAAATAATTAGCTGCCACTAGGTGCCCCTTCAATTTTTATTGCATTTGTAGGTTACACACCTATTACCCGGAAATAGCGTTATAATGGGAAATTTAACAAGAAGCGAGAAAAGAAGATGTTTGAAAGTTATTCAGGTAGATTGTAATTGTTTGTGATAACCATTTGATGCTTTGCTATATTGATGATAAAGTAGGGGAATGTCGTATAGGTTGGGACGCCGTATAAGTTGGGACAGCCGTTTTTCCTGAATTTTCGATACTGGCGACACCTATGTTATGACTGTCGATGTTAAGTCTGTTAACAACCTAACTTTTCATGTGCAATAGATCGAAGTACTCTTGTTGATTATGTCCATACCAAACAAAGAGTAAGTTGTCATATCAAAAATATCTTTTCGATAGTTTCTGCGTGTTCGTAATTTGCCGGACATTGCGACACCATTTAAATGATATTTTCACAACATTTAATGAATGCAACTGCATTTATAATAACTAAAAAGCATTTATTATTGAATTTTTGTACATTTCAACGCATTTATGTGCTTTGAATTCCGCAATGTCACAGAACGCACGACAAACCGATCGTGAAATTACCGATTTCAATGTATTGGTCGCAGTGATCAAGGAAATAAAATTGCTGAATAAAAGCATTCGATCCACCGGAAAAGCCTTTAGAATCCCAAAAGCAGTTTGGCGAGGTATATCCAAAAAGTGAATTATAAAATTGAAGACATTTCAACCATTGTAGTCGTTGTATTGTTGAAGCTTATCAAAAGAGTTGTTTCGTACGCCACACCACTGAAGGTATACAATAGAGATTTGTCGCCCAAAAGAAGTACCTTAAATATAAAATATACGGAACAGTTTCTTCACTTGTAAAAACTGCGAATCAGATTAGGCGGAATGATATATTTTTACCCAAATTGTTTCTTTGAAACATGACGTTTCAATAAATATTCTGGTAAAAATGATATCATGCAGTTTTACTTAATTTTTTGACTAACTTTGTAGATTTTTCAAAGTGTCTTATACGGCAAATTTTTTTTCGGCCAAAAAAGTTCTCTTCATTAAAATGGCTTAAATTTTTGACTTGGTTACGGTATCAAATAACTTTCTACGAAAAAGTTGTAGCCAATGACCAAATTATTTTATTGGTATATCTAAGTTAACATTATTTCCATCCGTTTCAAAACCAGTAATCAAAAACGGAAACCGTCGCAACCTATACGACATTCCCCTAAATAAAAAATTATTTTTTAATTTTTAAATTTCTTTTTTTGCACTAAACTTCAAATCAGTGAAAAAACGAAGAACGCATGTGCCACGCCCACTTGACGTACACCGTTCATTTTGATGTAAAGTACTGTTTCCATAATTAAGTAAAACCCTAAGATCTCGGGTCTCTACCTACTACCATGAAGAAGTTGCGCCACGCCCACTTGACGTATACCGCCCATTTTTATTGTGAAGTACCCTTTCTATAATATATTTCATTGCTAAATTAATTTCAGGCTTCTAGCTGCTTCCAAACAGGAGTTATGACTTTATTCCATCTAGATTAGCCTTTCGGACCACTGTGCGACGTTCTCAAAAACATGAAAACTAAAGAACAAAAAACCATAACAACAATAAAAGAAAACTTGAGTTGTTTATTAAGAGCGAAGAACATATACATTAAACATTACTCGACAACACCAAAACAACAACCATAAACAATTTCAAAATATTACAACAACAGCACATGGAAAAGTTTAACATGAAACTAAACAAAGAGTGGTTCAATAACAAAACGAAGACGGCAATACCACCAAATGTGCAGTGGCTTCTCTCGCTGGGGCCCAAATATGCGTTACCTACGACAAAGCAACAGTTCCCTTTGAATAAGTGCATCGCTGATGGAGAAAGCTGCATACAGACGATAAAAGAGAAGGAAGACCAAGAGACTGCGAGAATCAAACTAATGATTCTGATCAACCAAAACAAATACAAACCGAAACTTGACGCGAGAGATAAATTTATAATGAATACAGTGGATTAAACTAGAAGATTTCTAAGGCAAAATAATGACATTTTAATTTTAAATGCAGACAAAGGGAATGTGACAGTAGTTAAGTATAAAAGTGAATATATTGACGAAATGAGCACAATTTTCGGTGATTGGACTACATACAGACGTTTAAAAAAAGATATAACGACTTCTTTACAGGTAAAAAATAATTATTTTGCTGACAAACTTTTTGAGAAAGGGAATATAACGGAGAAAGAAAAATTTATTATTAAGACGAACACCGCCATTGCGCCAAGAATTTACGGACTACCAAAAGTACACACCATTAAGACCTATTTGTTCCTCTATAAACTCACCATCATACGGACTATGCAAATTTATAACAAAAATACTAAAAAATCTTACTATAGACTCTATTTATAATGTAAAAGACGTAGTAGAATCTAAAGATAAAATAAAAGACATATATATTTGTGATGACGAAAAATTGATATCTTTGACGTAGTTTCTTTATTTTCAAGCGTACCTGTTAATTTAGCTTTGACAATTATTGAACAAAAGTGGGACAAAATTGAAACTTTCACTAAAATTCCAACAAGACTTTTCATGGACATGTATTAAGGACAATAACTTATTTTAATGAAAAGACGTATTCGCAAATAAAAGGTATGCCCATGAGCTCATCATTATTACCTGTAATAGCAGACATTGTTATGGAGGAATTGTTGGACACAAGCATAAGTAAACTAGACATTAAACCAAAAGTATTGACGAAATATGTAGATGACATTTTTGCAATTATTAGGGAAGACACTATTGATGACTTTTAAGAAAAACTTAACAAATTTGACAAAGGTTTAAATTTTACGAAGGAAGAAGAAAACAATAACGAATTACCATATCTTGACACCATAGTAAAACGAAGAGGAAACCAATTCAAATTCGATTGGTACCAAAAACCGACGGCATCTGGACGATTTATGAATTTTAATTCCAAACATCCAAAATGACTATAGAAAATTTGATAAGGAGAGTACTGACAATTAGTGATAAGGAATTTCAGAAAGGTAACAATGACAAAACTAAGACAATTTTACAAAAAAACAATTTTCCAAAAAGGACTATAAGCACACTATTACTAAAATCAAGAGATATTCATAGACAACGGCCAGAGCAAAGTGCAACTATTTATAAATCGATGACGTACATACCAGGTTTCACGGAGAGATTTGCTAAATCTAATATATTTGAAAACGTAAAAATTGCGAATAGGACAGACAACGTAGTTGGACAATTTTATAGAAAAATGAAAACCAAAATAGACAAACTTGACAAATCCAACATTATTTATAGAATACCTTGCAATGGTGACGGGTCCAACGTATGCAAAAAGGTATATGTTCGTACTACAAAGACAAAACTTAGGACAAGACTCTCAGGACACAAATCTGACCAAAAAAACAGAACAGGACCAGTTCCTAAGACTGCACTCTCGGCCCACTGTGCTAAATACGGACATTCCCCTAACTTTGACGATGTGAAGATATTACAAGAAAAGAACAGATATGACAAAAGACTAGTGATAGAGATGCTTCACATCATAAATACTCCAGCAGACAAGAGAATGAACTTTAAGAGTGACACCGAAAATTGCGCTCACATATATAGGGATTTAGTCAGAAATTAAGTTTTAGTTCAATTATTTACCTCAATTATAACAAATGTAAGTTAGTGCAATATATTTTTTAAAATCATGGTTTTTTCTGTGCAATATTTAAATTTATGGTTTTTTTAGTGCAATATTTCCTTTAAAATTATGGATTTTCACACAGTGCAATATTTTCAATTTGTTTGGCTTATATTTAATGTTAAAAATTTTGTGATTTTTGTATCTTTTTGTTGTTTTTCTGTTTGCGATTTAAAATTAATTCAATTATTTTTTGCATTGTTATATGTTCTTTTTTAGTAATCCCCTGATGCTGAAAAAGGATCTTTTTTGAAACATTGGGAATAAATTTATATAATAAATAAAAAATACTTAACCTAAAAGCCAAAATCAACTATATATTTTAATCAATTCAATACAAGAAGGTCGAATAAAATAAACAATTTTTATATTGAGTTATCTCCTAAACTATAAGCTACACAAAAACATTTTTTACATCTTTACATAGAAAATTTCCTGTGTTACAAAATTGTGGAGAAAAATTTTTCTGTAAATGTTTGCGTTAGCGAGATATTTGCAAAAAACTGATTTTAGTGACCTTTAAGCCTGAATAATTTTTTATGCGCACAATGGACTTCAATGGATTTTTTACACATTATTCATTATGCTTTAATAAAGACAATTCCGGTGAAAAAAATTCACTTGGAATTATTTCGCACAGCAGCTCTTTTTTCGTCTTATTTTCCTGGGCTAGTTTAAAATGTGAAAGAAATTTTAATTTCGTTAAATCTGGTTAACAGCTTGTAAGTCCTAATTTTTGCCTATAAAACCTTATTTAAATTATGTTGATATCTTTTTTTCCTCAAAGATATCCTAACCTAAAAAGACACAAAAGTGCAAAAAACCCGTTTAGCCTAAATTTCGGTCTACGATATCTCTTAGATACATGAAGATATAAACATAATTTAAATTTGGTTTTAAAGGTAAGTCTTGGATTAACAACCATGATTAAGCAGACTATCGATACTGAAAGGGCGGCTCCTATAAAGCGAAGATATTATCCAATATCTCCCGCTAGAGAGAAGTTGCTGTGCCAAGAAATCGATAGGATGCTCAACATGGGAGTTATTGAAGAGGATGAAAGTTCTCCCTGGTCTTCGCCTGCAGTGTTAATTTTTAAGCCAGATAAGGTTCGCTTTTGTCTAGACACGCGTAAGCTACTCCAAACTTAGATGGCCTGATTGCTCGATTACCCCCGGTGCAGATAATTTCAAAAATTGACTTAAGGGATGCCTTTTGGCATAGACCGCTTTACCAATTTACACGTATGCCATTCGGGCTGTGTAACGCACCTCAGACCATGTGCAGGCTCATGGACAAGGTGATTCCATATAATTTAAAAACCCATGTTTTCGTTTATTTAGACGATCTATTGGTGGTGTCATCGTCTTTTGAATAACATCTTGGTAATTTGCTAGAGGTTGCGTCACAGTTGCGTAAAGCAGGTCTAACGATTAACGTGAAGAAGAGCAGTTTTGGCTTAAAAGAAGTAAAATATCTTGGTTTTGTGGTGGGTTACGGCTGTCTTAAAGTGGATCCAGATAAAGTGAGGGCGATTACTGACTACCCTGTTCCGAAAAGTATTCGTCAAATGCGGCAATTCTTGGGAATGATTGGTTGGTATCGTCGTTTTGTCAACGACTATTCTTCTATAACTTTTGCCTTGACAGAACTGCTTTGTAAAAATAAAAAATTTGAGTGGAATTCTTCGGCTCAAAGTGCTTTTGACTCCATTTAAGACAAGCTCTCTTCAGCACCCTTTCTAGTGCATCCCAACTATGAAAAAGAATTTATTGTCCAATGTGATGCCAGCCGTCATGGAATTGGTGGTCTCTTAGCTCAAGTTGACGATAATGGCGATGAACGCCCAATCGCGTTCATGTCGCAAAAATTGAATAAAGCTCAGAGAAACTATTCCGTGACGGAGTTGGAGTGCCTTGCAGTGGTACTGACGATTAAAAAATTTCGTCCCTATATCGAAGGACATAAATTCTGAGTAGTGACGGACCATGCTAGTTTAAGGTGGTTGATGAGGCAGAAGGATTTAAATGGAAAATTAGCACGATGGGCCTTAAAACTATAAGGATATAATTTTAGTATAGAGCATAAAAAAGGAACTGAAAATTTGGTGGCAGACGCTCTGTCGCAAGCATTTGACGTTGGAGCTATAAAAATTGAAGTGTTGCTTGAAATTGACTTAGATTCACCAGCCTTTGAATCAGAAGAATATAAGCTTCTTATGAAAAAATTAAACTCAGAAAACTTGCCAGATTTTCAAATCAGCGAAAAATTTATATATCATCGTGATGATTTTTCTTCAGATCGATCTGATAGTTGGAAACTTGTGGTCCCTGAAGAGCTTCGTGAAAAATTGATTTATGCGGCTCACGATACGCCAAGTGCAGGCCATGGTGGTATCGCGAAAACTCTTGACCGAATCCGGCGTCATTTTTATTGGGCAGGACTTGTGTTACAAGTGAGAAATTACGTTCTTGCATGCGAATTATGCAAAGCATCAAAAGTCCCGACACGAACTCTTCGTCCGCCTATGGGTCAGATGTCAGAAAGCACGAGACCTTTCCAAAAGCTGTACCTCGACTTAATTGGACCTTTCCCTAGGTCAAAGAAGGGCTACATAGGAGTTTTTATCATACTAGATCACTTTTCAAAATTCACATTTTTAAGTCCTCTTCGTAAATTTTCCTCTAAAAATATTATTGAATTTCTTAAATCACAAATTTTTGATTGCTTCGGTGTGCCTGAAGTGATTGTGTCCGACAATGGCAGTCAGTTTAAAAGCCATGAATTCGAGTCATTCCTAAAAAAATTTGGTGTTAGCCATGTATGTACAGCGGTTTACTCCCCTCAGCCAAACGCGTCTGAAAGAGTCAACCGTTCGATAAATGAAGCGTTACGTTCTTACTTACGCAAGGTTCAACGCGACTGGGGCTGCTATTTAAGAAGTATCAATGGCGCTCTTAACCCTTTAACTGTTTATGTCGAGTATACTCGTCGTGAAGATAACAAAAATCGCATTCGTATTATTACTAAACGAATCAACTGTAATTTTTTTCCTGAAAAAGGGCAAATAAAGATCTTTTAAAAAATGTACATTCTAGAATATTCGTTAGTCTGGCAACCTTACTTATTTTAATTCATAATAGCTGAAATAACAAATTCTGGGGAAGTACCGTTACAAAACGATTTTATGTGATATTTTTTTAACAATGAAATAAATTTTGTTTGTTATCATCGAATAAAAATATATATTTTTTAAAAAACCAACACGCAACTTTTGATCATAATTGTCATAATTTTATAGGCAGAAACATTTTACTCTGTTTATGTCGAGTATACTCGTCTTCGATGGAAAATAATTAAACAGTTAAAGGGTTAAAAAGAGCATACACCAATCAGTAGGTCAATCTAAATATTACATTGTTTTCGGCCAACATATGGTAACGCATGGAGATGACTTCAAGCTTCTCAAGAACCTCAATTTCGTGTCTGAAAATTACACAAAACTGGCACGCGAAGACAACTTTCAAATATTGCGAAATTCCATTTTATCCAAATTAAGAAAATCTTACGAGAAAAATGCTCAAACTTATAATCTTCGAGCAAGACCAAGAAATTTTGTCGTGGGCGAGGAAGTTGTACACAGAAATTTTGCACAAAGCAGTATGATTAAAAACTTTAATGCTAAATTAGCACCAACAGGCATAAAAGCCAAAATTAAGAAGAAATTGGGAAACTCCTACTACCTACTAGAAAACCTGCAAGGTAAAGAAATTGGAACATATTACGCAAAAGGTATTTGGTGAAAATAGTGGTCTTCTTTAGCTTATCAATGTTTAGAAAAACCAACCTGAGATCTTAAGGATGAAATTTTTAAGTTAATTTTATACTTAAATTCAAAGGCAAGAAAACATTAGCTACACGTATGATTGCGAATTTTTGACTTCCTTGTCCAGTTTCTATCCTTTGGCAATCCACGATTAGAACCTGTTTTGTGAGGAAGGAAAAATTGTCGCCTATTTTGTTCGATAGGGTCTATGCTGATTTTATTTCACTTTTATTGTCAAAATTATGATATTAAAGTCAACCCATTGTTTTTTAGATATAAACCTTATCGTAACCCCAAAAAAAGGTTGTGACATTCGCTAAATTATAGCATCTCGAATGACCCGCATGGTTTCGAGTTTGCAGTCCGCTGTTTAGTATTTTGCGTTTCTCTTGAAAGTATGTAGCAACCAAGTTGAGATATGTATATTAGTGTGTATTGAAATATATGGACGAGTTTTAAACCCCAATTCCACACTCAAATTATGAAAGAAGAAAGATAAACAACTCAGGAAATATAAATTTTTTGACTTTAAAATAAATTCCTAGCTGGCCAAATGGCCATTGTTTATAAAAACCGAGTGATTTTGTACTGGAGCCTATCTTACGGTAAATTTTTTTCCCAAAAACACCATAGATATCGATTCGTGGTCTAAAATAACTTATGTGTGCAAATTTTCAGAGAGATATACGATCGTGCAAGAGCGTCAGCAAAGGAATAAGAAACGGTTATCTTCAATGAAACGAATACTTTTTGTACTGGAGCCTATCTATCGGCAGATTTTTTTCCAAAAAACACTACAGATCTCAGTTCGTAGTCGAAAACAACTTATGTATGCAATTTTTCAGAGAGATTGTATGACGCGCAGGAGTGTCAGCAAAGAAACCAAAGCACTTATTTTCAATCAAACGTTTAATTTTTATACTAGAGTCCATCTAACGATTCATTTTTCTTAAAAAAAACTTGTAGTACTTGATTCGTCATAAAAAATAAACTATGCACCCAAATTTTAAGATTGGTGGAACGGAACGGAAGAAACTCGAAATCGAATTTTTACATTCCGAATATGAAAAAATATCAGAAAATATAGTTAGCTCATAAGTAATTTTTTACTTACCTCCGCTTTCTACATAAAATACCAAAAATCATCAAAGTTGGCCTAAAAAATGATATTTTACAAATTTGTGTCCATGAAATTAGTTGCTATTTTCACAATTCTTTTTTAATACTTCCCAATATTGGAAAGAGTTGAAAATCGGCACACATTACGCCCAAGATATTTTTTATGGAAATGTTATAAATTCAAAACCAAATCTTTTAAAATGTTGGTGCTATAGAATAGAATTTAGAGAGTTAAATGTGAAAAAACGCCAAATTCTGCAAAACATTTTGGAAAATAAAAAAAATAGGCCACTCCATATTTCTACCAAGCTTTCTGTATTTATTCAGTGTTATGTCTACTTTAAGCCCTGGTAATGCCTAAGTGCGCAAATTTACCTTTGACTTTTTTTCTTAATCTATATGATGGTACTAAATACTGCTGTATTAATTAGGCTCTGACCGTATTGTCTGAAATATATATAATTTTAAGTCGATGAGACTTTTTATGGGAGTTGAATATTTGTAATATAACACACAATATTTTTGCACTGAAAAAAAAAAAAAAAAATACACGAAATAAAAAAAAACCTATTTTAATGAAGTGTAAATTACTCTTAAAAACGAAAAATTTGGTTAAATATTTTGGTAATTAAAAAAAAAAGGCCACTTGATATTTTCACCAAACTTTTGTTTTTCAAAAGAGTATTATGTCTACTTTAAGCACTAGGAGTGCCTAAGTGCGCAAACTTGACATTGTATTTTTTTTTTTGTTTCAACCTATTTGATTGTCCTAAAATGCTATTAAATTAAATTTGAAATCCAGGTTCCGAATATTTTTTCTAAATATTATGAATGGTTTTTGGGTTATTTCATTACTTTGAGCTCTAATCCGGGTAACATATTTTTATATATTTTTATTATTGTTTTTATTATTTTTTTTTTTATATAATAAAACTGAAATATATATTTGCGTCAGCAACAAAACAAAAGCTTATTTAATCATGTTATTAAAAAGTACTCTCGCAACCAAAAAAGTACTTTCTGAAGAGTAAAAAGGTCCCCTCCAAAATTATCAAATATCATCACCGATACTTGCTAAGCATTATTATTATTTTAATATTATTTATTATACTCATATTATTTATTATATTAATATTATTAATATTATTAGTGCCTTAGAAATCAAATATTACACGTCTACTTAAAATTTCGTTATTGCAGATTTGTTCGTTAGTTATGGTGCAATTTATATTTCAGTTGTATGGGAGGTACCACGCCCACTTATCCAATCGTGCTGAAATTTTTTATACATTTAAGAAACTACATAAAATCCATACACTTAAAATTTTGTAACCATTGGTCGTTCCGTTTTTAAGGTATAGCCCAAAATGTAAATAAGTTGTATGGGAGGTGCCACACCCACTTGTCCAAAAATTCTGAAATAATTTTTTTTGTACTTTTCCATACCTAAAACATAAAAAACTGCAAAAAAAATAGTTTTTTCCGTTTAGCATGTACTAATCGCATCACTGTGCGACGTGTGGGAGTGTCAGCGAAGGATTAAAAAATGGTATACAGCCATTTCATGCCTATCCTAACAAGATCTGCCACACCCCTTCCGATTTCGCTGAAACTTGGTACATGGTTTCGTTTCATTCTTAAACTTTGAGAAATGGCAAAAAAAAAATTGTCGATTTTTTTTGTGGCCGATTTTCATGTTTAGACCTGTTTTGGAAAGGCATTGAATCAGGCTATAAGCTGAAGATAAAATTTTTCGTAGTTGATAAAAAGTACTACATTTATTACTATTTTAGTACTAAACTACAAAAAACGTGCCCGAGTACACTTTTGTTACCTTACAAAATATTTTTTTTGGAAAGAAAAAAGAAATAATCTTTCAGTCAAAAAAGCGAGAAAATTGGTATGTCTCGAGGCTTAGAAGTTATGATTTTTTGAAAATTTAAAAAAAGGTCCGATCAGAAAATGGCCCATAGCTGGAACATTTCCTATCTCATTTTTATGTTTGGATCATTTTTAGAAAGGGATTGAATCATTCTATGCGCACAAGTAAAATTTTTCGTATATGGTAAAAATTACTAAATTTACTACTATTTTAGTACTAAACTATTAAAAACGCCATAGTACCTATTTTCGACCTACCAAAATATTTTTTTAGAAAAGAAGACAAAATTACCTTTCAAATGAATCTAAAATTTGGATGGTACATAGGAGTAATGATTTTTTGAGCATTTCAGTACATGCAATATTTCGTATAATGTAGGTTTTTTGTAATTTACACCATTTTAAATTTCTCGAAAGATTTTGAAAATGAAATACTCCGATTACGTCCAAACGGACTTAGAGAAAAAATGATCCAAACATAAAAATGAGATAAGAAATGTTCCAGTCATGGGCCATTTGCTGATCGGACCCTTTTTTAAATTTTCAAAAAATCATAACTTCTAAGCCTCGAGACATACCAATTTTCTCGCTTTTTTGACTGAAAGATTATTTCTTTTTTCTTTCCAAAAAAAATATTTTGTAAGGTAACAAAAGTGTACTCGGGCACGTTTTTTGTAGTTTAGTACTAAAATAGTAATAACTGTAGTACTTTTTATCAACTACGAAAAATTTTATCTTCAGCTTATAGCCTGATTCAATGTCTTTCCAAAACAGGTCTAAACATGAAAATCGGTTAAGAAATGGCCAAGTTATTGGTAATTATTTGAGGAGAGTTTGTTACATTTTACCTATTTTTCGACTTTTTGCACCCCTCCACAAGCCACAAAAAAAATCGCCAATTTTTTTTTTGCCATTTCTCAAAGTTCAAGAATGAAACGAAACCATGTACCAAGTTTCAGCGAAATCGGAAGGGGTGTGGCAGATCTTGTTACGATAGGCATGAAATGGCTGTATACCATTTTTTAATCCTTCGCTGACACTCCCACACGTCGTTCCACCAATCTTAAAATTTGGGTACATAGTTTATTTTTTATGACGAATCAAGTACCACAAGTTTTTTTTTTTTAAATGAATCGTTAGATGGACTCTAGTACAAAAATTAAACGTTTGATTGAAAATAAGTGCTTTTTTTTCTTTGCTGACAATCCTGCACGTCATACAATCTCTCTGAAAAATTGCATACATAAGTTGTTTTCGACTACAAACTGAGATCTGTAGTGTTTTTTGGAAAAAAATCTGCCGATAGATAGGCTCCAGTACAAAAAGTATTCGTTTCATTGAAGATAATCGTTTCTTATTCCTTTGCTGACGCTCCTGTACGTCATACGATCTCTCTGAAAATTTGCACACATAAGTTATTTTAGACCACGAATCGATATCTATGGTGTTTTTGGGAAAAAAATTTACCGTAAGATAGGCTCCAGTACAAAATCACTCGGTTTTTATAAACAATGGCCATTTGGCCAGCTAGGAATTTATTTTAAAGTAAAAAAATTTATATTCCCTGAATTTTTTATCTCTCTTCTTTCATAATTTGAGTGTGGAATTGGGTGTTCGTTTTTCGATACACATTAATGTATATGCAATTTTTGTTTTTTATGCATCTACTAGAGACAAATTCCGTTGCATATCAGAGCACGCTACAACCGGCATTATCAAATTTTCAGGACGAATTAAAATATCGTGATAAAATATGGTTTAAAAATTGTTATACCTTTGAAAGTATCCAAAGATATTTAGGAAATGTTGTTGGGACTTGTATTTCGAAAGAAATTGGGTATTTAGACTTACTTGCATGCTTGCATAATGTATGAAAGAGTATTTTTTTTACCTTGTAAAAAAAAAAAAAGTATGCATAGGTATCCTAGATTAGTTCCGAGAAGTCGGTGTTGACCGACCGTAAGTTTTAACAAATCGGTTACCGTTCGATCTATTGGCAAGCTTTGCATATATGTTAAGCCTTTGTTCTACATAGAAAATCATTTCTCTGTCATTTGGCTGGTTACAAGAATAGAGTGCAGTGCGTCATAATTAGAGCTAGACGTAAAATATATACTTATAAGTAAAATTAAAAACGTGGTTTGCACCAAAAGGTGACGCGAATTTAAACTCATTTTTGTTTTAAAAATTGTTATACATTTGAACCCAAATATCATCGAGACTGGCCATTGCGAAAAAGGCACAGAATTAATAAAACATTGCTACCTATTTTGGTAAGTGTCTGTAATTTATTTTAAAAGTAACTCAGTTGGACCTATAGAGTACCATTATTTTTACGTTTCAGCGGAGCACCTGGTGTGCAGTTATTAGCCACAGGAGCCGCTCCTATATTTTGTTTTGGAAAGTCCGACGATTTTTTTATGAAGAATTCGAAAATAATTCTTAAGAAACATCCATTTTGACGAACTGAATCATCTCAAAGCTAGCTAGCCTCCATTATACCACGTGCTACTGAGGCACAAAATGGCTAACCAGATTTAATCACCAATATATATAAATCTATATATTCGTAGTAATACATCAATGGAGACTCATGTTTTAATACTTCGTAAATGATAACTAAAATTTCAACAACCAAAGGTTTTTCCTGAAAATGCACTAGTTTTATGTTAACCGCGTTTAAAAGTACACTTAATTTAATTTCTAGATTAAAGTTAGCAATGTAAATTCAACAGCTGTTTCTAGAAAGTTTGAAAGTAAAATAATATATATTTTTGAAACTGAAAATTAATGTTAAAATAGTGAATACGCAGTTAAAAATATTTATTAGTTTCATTAATAGTTGTATAAAATCATAAGCTTAAAATTTCAAAGATACTAAAGTATTAAGTACTAAAGTAAATTCGCAAAAGGTGCACGCATATTAATAATGTGGTAAATATAGCGCATCTAAGTTTAAGATACATTTGTTTCATTGTTTTTGGACCCAATATGTTAATTTATAGAGAGAAAATGGTGTTTTAAGGAATTTTTTGGAAGAAAATTTTGATTTTATTAAAAAAACCAGGTGGTAACCCCAAAAATGTGCTTGATTTTTAAAAAGTTTATCTAAGCGTTTTAAGACTAAAATTAAATTTTTTTTCTAAATACATATATGGCTTAAGCAAAATTTACAAAAAAAAAATCAGGTGGCAGCCCTAAAAGTTTTTGTATAATTTAAAAAAAATTTATCTGAGCGTGTCCTAAAGTAAAAATTTGAATTAAGTCACAAAAAGTATGATTTTAGCAAAATTCCAGAAAATAATCAAGTGGCTACCCTAAAAATATGTGTTGGATTTTTTAAAAAGCTTATCTAAGAACTTCAAGACCTAAATTTATTTTTTTTAATTAAATTTAAAAAAGTTCCATTTAACCAAAATAAAAATAAATAACAGTTGGCAGTCCTGAAAATTTTTATTAAAATTTTTGTTATTATAGTTTTTATTGCAGTTATAGCTATTGCCATTATTGCCATAACTATTGTAATATCAATTTTTGTTGTTATTGTAATTTTTGTTACGATTAAAATTTTAATTATTCCGAGCATTAAAACTCATAACCTTCACCCGACCATTCTTACTGTCATTCTCAAGTTCCAATGTCAAATCCACCGCTTCGTCGAAAGATTTTTGCATGGCCGCAAATACAGTTTGCTTGAAACAATCGTTTAAGCCAGCTTTGAAAACCGTCAAGCTGTATTGAGAATTTAATTTATTTGTAACTTATTTAAGTCACTTATTAACTCTAATATTCTTTCCTTGTACTTAATGATACTCAAATTTCTTTGAGTGCAGCTCGATAGCATACACTGCACCTGAGGTATCGTCAAACTACTTTTATACCGTTCTTTTAAAATTGAACTAAGTTCGTTAAAAGTTTTTGGTACTGAAGCTATAATCGCAGTCCTTACAGTTTCGGACAATTTAACATAAACCACAAAGTCTATTAATGAAATTTTTCCATCCGATGAAGAGATTTATGTAGGATTTCGACTATTTTCAGAAAAGTTTCTAACTCTTTCGTATTTCCGCAACTTCTAAATTAAAATCTGCCATATTCGAACTATTTTTTAAAAGACTTGATATTTCCTTAAAAGTGCTGTCAAAATCACTTTACAATTGCTCAAATTTACCTTTGTCTAGCTCTTTTAGTTTTTCTTCATCTAGTTCTATATCTGAGGCTAACTCCGAAAAAATTTCTCTTAATCCTTCTATGTCCTTTAGTTTTTGAACTAAAGTTTCATTCCTAAAACCTCTACTTTGTCCTTTTTTAAAAGTCGTATTATTCTTTTTTGTTCAATTTTTTTTATTCAATATTTTCTTTCTTTTTTAAGAATTTTTCATTTTTTAATGTTTTATTTTTCTTTTGTATCGTTCTATTTTATTGACTTTTATTCTTTTACTTCTTTTTGAATTCAATTTTTATTTTAAAATTAATTTTTTTATATTTATTGTTTTTTATTTTTCAAATTCATTTTTAATATTTATTTTTTCATATTTATTTTTTTTATATTTATTCTTCTTTTCTATTCTTTTTTCAAACAAAATCTTAAAATAACATTTTTTATGTATTAATTTTTACTAAAAAAACATCGTGTCTCAAACACTCTTCTTCTTTGTCTTCAATTCTCTCTTAAAAGCATCAATCTTCTGCCACATCTCTGATGCAATCTCCCAGAATGGTGGAGGATCTGCATTGACAGCTCGCTTCAAATGCGCCAACTGACGTCTAATGAAAACCTTTCTACCACCACGCTTCTTCTTGGCAATGGTAGTATCTACTAAAGGAATGGCGGTTAGTTATTCGTCCTTAACCCTTGCTTCCCTAGATCTAAACTGTTCTATCGTAAGGGGCTTAGGACCCGCATTCTTGTCATATGCGTCCATAAAAAATTAAAATTTCAAGAAAAATCGACGCGTCTTGTAATTTGTCTGACAACAATTCGTCAGGATCAAAGTTTCCAAAAAAAATCGCAGGATCAACCGCGTATAAAAAAAACTCCAAGCCTTTAATTAGGCAGGATCAGAATTTCAAAAAAAATTCCTCAAGATTTTAGCAGCATCAACCGCGTATCAAAAAAATTCGAAGCCTTTAATTCGGCAGGATCGCCATGTAATGCAAAGGGAATCCCTAGGGGTTTCATAAGCCAGCATAGAATGCCACAAGCAAATTACTTCCCAGTGAACCTATTTCCGTTTAATTGAAAATGCCAAATTTAGTTTCGGCTGCTTAAACAGAAGTGATCTTCTTTATTTCAAAATTCGTCTTATATATTATTTCCTTAACATTAGATACAAATACAACTATCATAATACCTTAAAAATAATAACAAATAGCATTACAACTAAAAACAAATACAATTTCCCTAAATCCTAAATCTATGCATAAAAAATGTGTTCATTGTTTTTATCTCCCTTTCTCTTGTTTTAAGCTTTGCTTGTAGAACACATGTTCTACATGATCCACACTTACTTCTTTATTTACGTTTTCAACATTTTTCCAACGCATGCGCAGTGACACTTGTTTTTGTTATTGCTATTCGCTGATCTTATTTCATGCATTATGCGACCTTGCAAGTGTCGTTGAACTTTGTGAATTTGCAGCATTTATTATGTGCGTGGATTTTACCAATTGTAAACACAATGCAGGTACATAGGTACATAGTGTGATTACCCATTAGGAAAGATAAGAACAATGATTACATGTATAATACACTAGTGATATAGATACGGATATATGTGTTGCAACACTACAATGATCTTGAGAGCTGCGTCTAATTCCATGGGAGAGAGCTGAATTTGTTCTGATCTCGAGCGTTTTGGTGGCTTTGAATTTCTCATAAATCTTAGAATATATCTAGCACTCGTATATGTAAAAATAAATTTTTTGAAGATAATTCATATATCCATGGTTGCCCTTCACTTGATTGTTGCGTTATTAAAGTGACAACTGAATTGTTGTCTTCGATGGTTAATTCCCTTTTAAAAAATTCTCGTGGTTTGAGTCCTCTTGATAGAACATCCGCGGGATTTTGTTTTGATGGTACGTGCCGCCATTGATCAGCCATGGTTAAGCGAAGAATTTTAACGATGCGATGAGCAACATAAATTGGCAGCTTGCCAGGGTAATTGTGTATCCAGGACAGTACAATTTGAGGATCAGTCCAAAAGTATGATGCTTTATTCTGATAATCTAGGTCAAGCTTCACCCTTGCCATGAGTTCTGCTGCTAAGAGGGCTGCACATAGCTCCAGGCGTGGTATTGTTTGGAGTTTGATTGGGGCTACTCTTGATTTGGAGCAAAGAAGATTCAATTTGATTGTTTTATCCTTTAGTGTAGTTTTGATGTATACAGCTGCTCCTTTCTGAAGCATCAGAAAATGCATGTAGTTCTACGTTTTCGAAACCTTGACTTCCAAATACATGTCTTGCAACCTTAACATTGTCTAAAGTTGTTAAGTCCATTCTGTAGGATGTCCATTGCCGTTGAATTTCTGCGGGTAGTTCTTCATCCCAGTCGAGTTTTAATTGCCATACATTCTGTAACTGCATTTTTCCTTTTGCTAGAACTGGACCGATAAGCCCAAGTGGATCGTATATGTGTGCTAAATCAGAACTCATCGTTCGTTTTGTTATTTGGTTATGCTCTTGGACATTGGCCTTGAAGCAGAACATATCAGACTTTGGTAGCCATAATAAACCCAAAGTCTTAGAAGACTGATTACTTTGAGAGTTGAAGTGGAGATCAACCTCTTTATCTTCTGGTGCGATTCCACGTAAAAGTCTGTGGTCATTAGCACACCATTTTTTTTTTGCTTCATTCCTGCTCCGTTGAGCATGGTTATCAATTGCTGTTGAATTTCTAATGCCTCATGTATAGTATCTGCTCCAATCAGCCCATCATCCACATAAAAATCATTTTTTAGAGACTTGGCTCCATAGGGAAATTGGCCTTGGTGCTCCTCTGCTAGACGATTCAAGCAGCGCGTTGCCAGGTAAGGAGCTGACCTGGTACCGTATGTAACGGTATTTAGCTGATGAATGGATGATGGGCTCAGTAGGATTTTCTCGCCACATAATTAGTTGTAAGTTTCGATCCTCCTTATTGACCCATATTTGTCGGTACATTTTTTCAACATCAGTTTTAATAACGTACTGGTGCATTCTGAACCGAAGCAAGATTGAAAAAAGCTCACTTTGAACTGTTGGGCCATTGAACATTATGTCATTCAATGAAGGCCCTGTTGGCTTGTGTGCTGACGCATCAAACACAACTCGCAATTTTGTGGTCGAGCTGTCTGGGCGAAGAACACAATGTGGTATAAAATAATATGGTGATCGGAAGTCAAAAGAGTTGATTCGTGACATATGTCCTAGTGATTCATATTCTCTCATGAAGGATATATATTGATCCTTTAGTGATTGATTTCTTATGAGGCGTTTCTCAATGCTTTTAAATCGTTCGTGTGCCATTCCTTTTGAATCTGCTAGTGCTGATGCATGTTCTTTTAGTGGAAGCTTTACCACAAATCTACCATCATGATCTCGATAAGTGTGTTGAAGGAAATGGGACTCGCAATGTAGTTCGTCTTCTGTGACCGGAATGCTTGAGTCTGGTATTTCTTCCGTCTCACAAAACTTGAAAAGAGCTTCTTCAAGCTCTTTTGTGGTGCAAACGCCACATGTTGCGATGTTTGAATAGACAGGTTCTGTGCTGCCAGCTACTATCCATCCAAAAACTGAGTTTTGAAGGGTTGGATGATTTCCTGCCAATTTTATTTTTCCATCTGTTACCAGGTCAAAGAAGATTTCAGCTCCTAGTAAACAATCAATTCTACCTGGTTTGTTAAAATTAGGATCGGCGAGATTAATGTGTTGTGGAATGCCCCAGTTGTCAATTTTTAACTGATGCACTGGTTGATAAGACACAATTTTTGGTATGATGTGTGCTTCTATTTCAGCAGCGAATTCGTTTAAATTTGATTTAATATAAACCGTTGTTTGATGCCGCATTTTTGTTTCAGTAGCTCCAACTCCTTCCACGCTCATAGACATCGGTCTAGGCTTGACGCCCAATTTTTTGTGAAGGCGATCTGTTATCAGGTTTATTTGAGAGTCTGAGTCCAGTATAGTTCGACACTCGACATAATGGCCGCTGGCTGCGGCATTCTGGATTCGAGCTGTTCCCAGTAAAACGGAACTCGAATCTTTTTTCTTGTTGATTGTCAGAAGACTGACTTTATTTGCTGATTGCTCTTGATTAATTTGTGTTGTAACTGCCTGCTCTTGCTTTTTGGTTGTAACTTAAACCCTTTTCCACCTTTGGTTCAAATCAGCGTTTGCAAACATTTTGCAAGTGTAGAAGTTATGACTTTCTTTGTTGCATATCGGACAATTGTAATTGGTTTGGTTTAGCGTTGTCACCGAGGCACAAGTTTTTGTTGTTGAAACTTCCTTAATCCGTTGTGCTTCAAAAGATTGGAACCTACGCTCCAGGAATTGTAGCACCTCATCAACGTTGAGTAGCCGTTTATTGTCATTTAAATTCTGTTCAAAAGCTCTTTGTGTTCCTTGATCCAAGCTGCTGAATAATTACTTCCTACTACAGTAAGATGTTTTATGAGGTTTTTTGGTTCACCTATTAAGGCTTGTGCTAGATAATGCATCTTTCTTGCATCACTGATGCGTGCGTTATGGACCATTTCTGTGTATATGTCCTTAAACGCTACCCACTGCATGTAATTTCCATTGAACGTAGGAATGGAAATTTTTGGTAACGGCACGACACTTTCTGGTTGATGAGCTGCCGCTGTGTCGAGAACTGATTGTTCAATATTCGACATGGAAACATGTTGTCGGAGTTCGATGATCACTGCCTCTACCCTTGCTTCCATTTCATAATACACCTCTGGCGTGTATTCCTGAATGTGGTCATCAATTGTGGAATCCCACAATGCAGCGTTGTTTCTGGCCAAATCTGTCATATGCTTTTCCAGAATGGCCAACTTGATTGGATAATATGTTGATGGATGGTTCATCAGCATCTGTGCTGTTATTTCTTCTATGTTTTTATTGAGCGCATTCAAAAGTGATCTCTGGTTGCGAAGTATTTTTAGTGTTTGTTCGCTCAATTTTGAATTTTCGTTTGATTTTTCATTCATCCCAGCTGCTGCAGCGCCGTCGCTCGTAAAGTTTGATTCGTATCTTCCATCGAGATTTGCTTTTGAAGTCCCTTTTCGAAAGTTTTTGCGTATTTTCCGACTGTTTTAAATACCTCTTCAAATGTTGCTTCCTCAAAGTACTGATCCTTTGCAGGGATATATTCTTCCGAGGCCACAACTGCTCTATGATTGCGGTGAAATTCTTCTGCCAGCACATGCAGTCTTCTAAGCCGCTCTGTATAGTAATCTGGTGTTTTCCGCTCGTCCGAATCCTTTTTAAAGTTTTTGATAAGCTGGTCAATCTTATTCTTCAGCTCCAACTGTCTGCTTAGTAGGGTTTCCATTGTTCACTCGTTGCAATATTTTTATTGTAAATGTGTTTTCGAATTTTATTCACGACGAACTTTAGCGAAGTCACTCACGATATGTACGTTTTTTTTAAAAAACTTTGGCGTTTATATGTTTGTGTGTTTTGCGAAGAGGCGTGATCCTTTCAGGTGTAACACCAGCAAGGAAAGCTTCGGGGTCACCAAATGTATAAATGTATATACAGGTTTGTTGGTAAATGGAACGTCTACCAATGTTTTTTTGTATGTTTGATATGTTGGTTTAATAGATGGTGCATCTATTAAACCTGCGACGAATTAATAAATGTGATTAGTTCCGTTGAGTTATTTTTGATTAACTGACTTTATTAAAATTAAACATATTGTATATATAGCTTATTAGTTAACAATAATACTTAAAGAACAACAAGAGTAAAAGTAAAGGTTAGAATTGCTGACAACAGCAATAAAATAAAAGCAAAAATTAAAATATGTATTGTGCAGCGCGTGTCGTAACATGAACCGGGGTTTAGTTACCGAACAAATTTCATGAGAACCAAATGCGGAATCAATTTCCATGCGACATAAATTTGTCCATAGTAAGCAAGTTTTTATGGGAAACAAATTTTCAGCAGTAAGCAAATACCAAATTTATTTTCATGAGAAATAAATTCTTGCAACTGTTGGTCACGTTGAGTGACACTATTTTGTACTAAGAAGACCATGCATGTTCAAGTGATCATATGTGACCATATGGTAACTGAACACCAGACAAATCCGCGGGATAGTTAGCGATGAAATCTTTTAACGCAAGAATTTCGAGCAACTTTCGAGCTAATATTGAGCTAAAACCATTTTCCGGAAAACTTCTAATTTTCCCGGAAAATCCCAAAAAAACTTTTTTTATGGCTAACTTTATTTTTTTCAGCCATACGAATTCGCGGGAATAGTAAGCGATGAAATCTTTTAACTCAGGAATTTCGATCTACTTTTGAGCTGACCTTGAATAAAGTGTTTTCCTTAAATTTTTCCGGAAAATCCCAATAAAATTTTTAAATGGCTTGCTTTATTTTTTCCAGCCAGACGAACCCATTAGAATATTTGGCGATCATATCATTTGACACACGAATTTGGAGTTAGTTTCGAGCTCATCAAAAACGAAAAGTGCTTTTCGGAAAACCCCAAACTTTCCCGGAAAATCCCAAAAAACCTTTTTTTATGGTGGTGCCATGACATAATCCCCATTTCGTAAATGGGAGTTATGTCCGTAAATTATTGGAAATATAATCGACTGATCCGCGGCCGACGGCCGCCGCGATGCCGGTGTTGGATTTTTATGAGTTTTAAATTCTGAGCTACGGCCGCAGGCCGCACAGTGGGGAAGATACTCTCAATACCTGGCGATAATTCAAAAAAATAAATGTTATTTCAGGATATCTTTTTATATTGGCTAAGTGCAATATTAACCAACGTACTATTTGCCATTTTTTAAATGACTTGTAACAAAACCATTTCATCACTACAGCACGCTAAACTTTAAATTTGTAGATTGAAATAATTTATATAAGTTATTTCCATATTAATCAAAGCAGTTATTTGCTAAAGTTTATTAACATTTAATGTTATTTGACCACGGAGCCTTCATCTTCAGGTATGTAACCGTATATATTTGGGAATGATTGAGACAGATAGCCACTAACTTCGAATGCTGCAGTTTGATTCGTGATTTAAGACGATTAAGACGTGAAGACGGAACGACGCTAAATTTTCTCATTAAAAGCAAATTCATTTAATATATTATTTTACAAACTTTTGTTTAATAACTTTAATCATTTTAAATACTTTTTTTTAATTACTCAAACTCATTTTTACTGTTTAATAAACAACTTCAATTATAAATTGAAACAAACATAATTGCTCTGTTTATTAATTAAATAAACCATAATTTTTGGGGGCTCAACCCACATGTGAAAACTGGTGCAAAGACATAAAAATTTTAAGAAAATCTTTGAAAAGAAAAGATATAGAATTAAGTGACAAAATAAGAAATAAATTCAGTTATTTGATTCAATAAAACAAAAGCCGGCTAAGGACAAGAAAAAAAAATAGACGCGGCGGTTAAAATTAAAAATGGCGAATCTGCAAGCATTTGAAAGTGTGAAAAGAAACTTGAAAAAGCAAAACGTGAAAGCATTGCGCTCTGCATAAGTTGATTTTCGAAGACGAAGGAGACAGAAACAATAGAAAGCGTTTAAGAGAGTTGTTTCGAATTCAACGAAGATGACGAGGAGTATAATCGAAAAGTTCAGTATGTGAGTACACAATTGACGACAGCCGATCTCGTGGCAATTAGCAACATTTTGAACATCAGCTACACTGTTGACGATTTGAATCTGCATATTTTGCGAAACTTGCTAAAGGGGAAATTACTGCAAGCAGAAAATTTTAACGAAGACGGCGATGAAAGAGACGTAAATGATTTTGTAGGCTTTACGGAAACGAGTAATCAAAACAGAGAACAACAAAATTCAAACGAAAAATAACAAACACAAGTTGCAAATTATCCCGAAAGTAGGCGTACGGCAGACAGAGACAGTGATTGTTTTGAGTCTTTAGATGGCGTTGAGTATTTACTTAACCCAGTGAACAATAAAATGCAAGCACCAGGATTTGCATTAAACTTTAGAGATATTGAAGAATCAGTGCGTCCATTTGAAGGAGATGGTAAAATAACAATTGAACAGTGGTTAAGTGAATTTGAAGAAACAGCAGCAATAATGTACTGGCACGAACTTCAAAAATTAGTTTTCGGCAAAAAATCACTAAAAAGTTTAGCTAGGTTGTTTATTCAAAGTGAAAGAGGTATAACCACATGGAGCAAGTTGAAAAAGGTTTTGCTCGAAGAATTTAAACAAGTAACAAACAGTGCACAAATCCATAAAATGCTTGTTGAACGTAAAATCAAAAAGGAAGAAAGTGTACAAGAATACTTTTAGAATATGAAAGACATAGCAGCGCGCGGAAATGTTGACAATAATTCGCTTATTCATTACGTAATTGACGGTATCAAAGATTTAAGCCTAAATAAAACAATTTTGTACGGTGCGTCAAACATAAAAGAATTTAAAGAAAAGCTTAAATGATATGAGAAAATAAAAGAAAGTTCCAAACAAACCAGTGATTTTAAAAATTTTGGAAAAAAGAAAGTAAACAAAAATGATCAAAAAGAAATTACGTGTTATAATTGTGGCGGTAAAGGACACAAATCTAGTTAGTGCAAAAATAAAGAAAAAGGTACAAAGTGTTTCGAGTGCAACGGGTATGGACACATTGCAAAGAACTGTTCAGTGAATAAAAACAAGAGCTTCGTTCCTAACACTAAATGTTTAAAACCTACTAATTTTATGAACAAAAACGTTACAATAGATAATCAGAAATATTTGGCTTCATTAGATACGGGAAGTAAATTCAATATAATGTCCGAAAGTGTGTTTAAATCGTTGAATAATACCAAATTACACGAATCCAATATATATCTCGTCGGTTTTGGAGTAAATAAAATTGAAAACAATATTAAACCATTTGGACAAATTGAAAAATTAACTGAAATAGACGGTGATCACTTTGATTTGAGTTTTTATGTTGTGCCGGAAAAGAGCATGGAAGAAGATATAGTAAGCGGTGAAGACATTTGTTTCCAATCTGAAATTATAATTAATCCATCTGGTGTTCAAATAAAACGAGTTGAAAAAGTGGAAGATGATGAAGTACAAAGAAGAATGAAAATCGATGTAGTATCGAAAAACGATGATTTAAACATTGACGACGTCGCGAGTGTACAGGGTAAAGAGAAACTAATTGAAATATTACAAAATTACGAACCGATAAAAACAAAATCTGTGAATGTCGAAATGTCTATAGTGTTATCAGACGAAACTCCGATATGTTCGCGACCACGTAGACTACCAATTATGGAACGTCATATTGTTGATTGTCAAATAGAGTAGTGGCTAAATAAATAAAGTTATTTTAAAAGATCGATTTCCTCTGCCACTGATTGAAGACTTACTAGATCGTTTACAGAACGCTAAAATATTTAACACGATTGATTTGAAGAACGGTTTTTTTCACGTCGATGTCGTGGAATCCAGTCGTAAATACACGTCCTTTGCCACACATAATGGACAGTTTCAATTCCAAAAGATGCCGCTCGGATTATGCAATTCACCTGCTGTATTTCAGAGGTATGTTAATTCCATTTTTCGTAATTTATCTCGGTGAGGTATAGCATTGCCTTACGTAGACGACGTGATTATTCCAGCAAACAATGCACAGCAAGCTTTACAATATTTGGAAGAAGTTATAAGTCTATATAATGAATTTGGGCTACAAATAAATTTTAAGAAGAGTCATATCCTTAAACGAAAAGTAGAATTTCTTGGACACATTTTTTTCAATGGCCAGATTTATCCATCACCAGCAAAAGTAGAAGCTTTGTTAAAATTTCAAATGCCGCAAAGTATAAAGCAGTTAGAAAGTTTCATTGGTTTGGCTAGCTACTTTCGAAAATTTATGCCTAATTTCTCAGTCATCGCTAAGCCGCTAATAGATTTAAAGAAGCAAGATAGAAAATTTTAAATTACCATCGAACAAATCACTTCATTTAACGCTTTGAAGAAATGTTAAGCGAAAGACCAGTCTTAAACATTTTTAATCAACATCATGTGTTGTGTGTTGACCACACGCTGCGTTCAAATATTCATTGCCTACCGTTAGGGATTTTATGTGACCCATACTCAACTCAGTACTAAGGCTATACTCTGAATAGTTTTAGTACTGCCAGAGTTATTTAGGCTAGCATACCTTTAGGGGCTGCTAGTAAAGAACGGTAATCAAAAGAATGAAAGAACAGCGTACTCAACGCGGAAGCACTCTGACCCCTATATCATAGATATGTGACTTTATTGGGCACGTTAATAAAGCCAAGTAAGATATAATTCACAATACTGCGAAATAGTATGAAAACAGATAATCTAAGTTGTAACCATACATGTATGTAGCTAGAGGCATCTGTAAACCTCCAGCTGGTAAGTAATTTAAAAATAAAGAATCAGTTAGTGATCGGAACTATAACCGAGTGTTTGTGTTTATTTATAAATCGATTTAAAGGAACTTCACGCGTGAGCATCAACATCTACAATTGGGTGATTTAACGTTTGGACAATACAGCATTTGGTGAGTACAATTCGGCGACCATCTATCCCTTTGCCGTACTCTTTATAGCTTCAGATAAACAGCTCAGTTGTATTTCCCGTCGCAAGGGAAATATAGCATCAACATTTTGGCGCAGCCGGTAGGATCCCCTTGTGTAGTAGTTTTAACTTTTTTCTTTCTTTCTTTGTTTTTTTTTTTTTTTTTCTTTTAATTCCTAATTACCTCTCTAGCTTAGTCGGCTACCTACAACTGTATCTAGCTCCTTTGGATCATGGCTCGCTGCTGCTTACCGCTGCTGCCGCTTGGTTCTCGCCTCGTGGGTCTGCTTTCGGTGCTTCGAGCTTCTGAGGTTCTTCGGTGTGACATACCATGTTCTTGTTGCATGCGGTTTGTAGGTTTAGCTGCTTTGTCCTTTGATTGATTTTGCCTGGCGGTGGCCAAAATCGGAACTTCTTCTACTTGCTACGTCTGTTCTTGCGGTTAGACTTCCTTGTGGCTAGAAGTCAGCTCCGCTGTTGTGTGCTGGAACGTTTATTTTGGCGTACGGACTTTGTTTTGACTAAAAGTCGACGCTTCTGCTTACGAACCGGAACATTGATCTTTTAGTGCGTTGGGACTTGCAATTAATGACAAGTCAACGCATCTGGACTGGAACATAGATTCGTCTTGATTTTGGTAGCATGACAGCGCATCTGCTCTCGAACTTGATTCTTGTTGAGCCGTCACTTGAGCTTAACGCGATTAGACTTGCAATTGGTGCCAAGTCGATGCTTCAGCTTCGAACTGGACCATCTACATTTTCTGCTCTTGATGGTGATGCCGGTCATTTTGGATGTCTGACGCGGCAACGTGACAGGATAACATAGGAGTGGCGTAACCCGGCCCCTCCCTTCCAACAAGATTGGATGTCATCTATGGATGACAGACAACTGACGAGATAAAAAGTGGTTGTCTGTCCGAACGTTGACGCATGCAACCATGGATCGTCGTCACTCTAGGCTTTCCGGATTTAACATCATTGGGCTGTCCCTCTTTAGATTATTTTCTTTAATCTCCACTGCTACTGTTGTAACGCCGTACCATGATTCTACCTACTTTGTTAACGATTTTATTATTGATTTATCTATTCTTTCCTATCTAGTCCTACGCTTACTAAATCAAATATAAAAATTTCTTTCTTATTTCATTTATTATACTTCAACTAAATAGAAATACTTTTGCAATTCGTACAATTCTAACATAACACATAAGATGTTTTAAAATTTTCAATCTATATTCAAATACATTCTAGTCCTAAATATAACCTTTGTTTCTTTTGATATAATAATTTCTAATCTACGTTACTATAAAATTTAAACTTTTTACGTTTGTAGATTCTTGCTACAATTCCTTAACAAATTATCCAAAAATCATTTCATAACAATTTACTTATTAATTGTTATTTACTACTTAAAATTTTTAAAATTCATATTTTCCTCACATTTTTCGATTAAGATATTTCAATTTTCTTGTACTACTTTACTTTATTTGGGGTTTATTCCCCCATTTATGTAGATCATTGTTACATTTATTTTAAAATTTTTGCAAAATTTTTTTTTTTTTTTTTTTTTTTTCTTTATATATATATCTTTATTTGATTAATTAATGTTATTTTTCTTTCAATTTAAATTATTTATTTAATCTACTTTTAATCAATCAATTTCTAACATATCCAATATATAACAGTTTCCAACTCTATTAAATTATATTTTATTTGGGATTTATTTCCCTATATCTTATTGTAATGCTTTAGTTTTTTACTTATGAAAAACTTAATGTAAACTTTTGCAATTCATTCTAAGTTTTGCAACCTTTTCCATATTTATATGCATTTAGCACTGTTCATGCATATAAATATGATTCATATGACGGCATTGCATTCCGTTTAGTTAAAAACTTTAATTAAAGTTCTTTCCTGTTTCAATTTTTAATTAAAATTTTCTTTTGATTTTAATCCCGTAATTATTCTATTGTTAAAATTGAGTTATTACTTTTAGTGTAGCTTGTACTTTCTTTATTTAATTAATTGGTATTTCGGACCATTTAAAATTCTAGGAATAAATAAATATGTATATATATTTTTTCCCGTGTATTTTATATATGTACATATTTTAGTTATCAAAAAAAAAAAAATTTACATTTCATTCATAACTGCTGATTTGGGTTTTCAATATTATCCCAACAGTTTTTAGTGAACTTTCCATTGAGGTTGTTCACCTATTTCAATTTCTTAAACCGATTTTTGATTGCTGATATATGTGGATGCACCTACATGCATGCAAATATATTTCGTTGCATAATCACGACTATATTTACAAAAATATGCAACTTCAGCAATAAACTATGGCCTTGCAATTCACGCGACGTGAAATGTCCAAGCTGAAAAATTGTGTTATGACAACCGTGTACCGTTTTTCATAACAAAATTTTTGTTTACTTTAATACGTATTTTGTTTTGACTTTAGCAAAAACAAAATCTTTATTTTTTGAATTTTGTACTACTTTTCTTTTAACTTTATATTCTACATATTCCCAATCTAATAGTTTCTTATATTGTAATACTAATGTCTTTGACATTTTTCCTCTATTTCCGTACTATTCCATAGTTTATTTATCTAACTTTTATATCTTATCAATTTAGTTCGCCTTAACTACTCTCCTAACAGTTTAACCTTAGACTTTTTAACAATATTCTTATACTGCAAAATGTGATTATTTCTACATTTTTTAGTATCCTATAATTTTCCATAATGATTTATCATTTATCAGTGAAATACTATTTTCTACTACTTTGGTTCATCTATTCTTATTCCAAAATTTAAAATTTTATATTTCCTCATTTTTCCATACGATTCATCAAAACATTCGTTTCTGTTGCTTCCGAATAATTACATTTGTTATTAAAGTATTTTATTTTTTGCCATTTTTATTTTGCCTACTTATGTATTTCATACAAAACCAAAATTTCCCTGTCATTGCGTCGTTCCCCTTTTGTTTACCTTGTTGGTACAACGACAATGCAATCCAATTACTTAAATGCAACCTATGCATTAAACGCTACTCCGTTTATTTTTGTTTAATTTTAGCTTTTTCTCTGTTTCTTTCCAATTTTTGTGCAAGTAAATTCATACGCAACTCATATTACGAAATTAATTTTTAAACAATTAAAATAACCTGCAATATTCATGTCAATTACCCCGATGGCACTTGGGCCTCCCATTACCATTTTAAAAATTTTTTGAATTTGTCAATTCAATTTTGCTGATAACTTTTCCGCTACTATGTATTTAATCCTTCCATCATTCAGAGTTAGGTGTACTGCGTTGATTAGTAATGATTAGTAATTTTCTTAACAATAGGCTACAAGGGTTAGTGGTTAGTACTAGGGATTCCAATTTTTGGACTTTTTGCGATCCCGGGATTTCGGGATCAGAAATTTTTGAATCCCGGGATCCCGGGATTTGTATGAATTTTGTTTTCTTCGTAAATAGAACAGAATTTAGTATTAAAAATTCCTAATATTTTGTCTTATATACCCCTACTACACCTCTACAAAGATATTTTATTAAAAAAAAAAAACAATTTCTTAAAGCAGGTACATTTTATTAAGCAATTCACGCCGTTTTTAAAAAACAAAAATTCATAAATATTTATTTACTTCAAAAACAAGCATAAAGGTACATTACTGCATTATATGCTTAGTTAAATACATATCGATACCTTAGAGCGCTTTAGTTCTATCTCCATTTTTTCAATTATTGGGAAATGCAAAAAGAATAGTTCAAACAGGGGTTATTTAGAATTGGCTGCGATTTTGAAAAAACTATACATGCAATAATTTTACCTTAGTATATTTTAACATAATTTTGTGTTAAAAACTAATTTTATTAATTTTTAACAAAATCAATTTAACAAATTATATGGAATTGCACTACTATTCAAATAAACGACACATTTAGTAAATTTTATGAGCGACTAGCATTTCCCGGTGTGCGTTGCGATACCTTCATTTGTACGGAGGGCAGAGCATTTCCAATTAAACCAATGAATGTAAATTATTCCGATGCAATTTATATGCGCACCAAAACTCATCTATGTGCATTAGATAGTTTCAGAGGTATGATACTTTCTTAAAGACGTGGGACCGCCCATTTTTCCCTTAGACATTTTTTGGCCCGTAACTCTTAATGATTTCAGAGACATGAAAAATTATTTTTTTTCGAATCATGGAAAAAACAAGAGCTTTTCAAAAATTTCTGGTTCTGACCTTTGGGTGAAAAAAAAATGTTTCCACTAAAAACATGTAAAATGTCATGAAACGTGTAGAAAAGGCGAAAAAAATTAAAAAAATTTCTTAAAAATGTGACTTATTTGAATATTCAGAGGAGATAGCACAGTAGCGCTCTTCAAAAAATTACAGTTTGGAGATAGGATTTTTCTTAATTCTCGAATATTTCGGTGTTTTAGTGGTATTTTGACATCCCACAGATTTCCACTTGGTAAAGAAGCCCACAAGGATACCATAACTGCAAAAATCGCAAAAAGTGGAGATAGGACTATAGCGCTCTAAGTTATTGATATATAAAATATCATACATATTTAATTAATTATATAAAATAGTGAGATCAAAGTTTTAACAAGTGTTGGACTTGGAAGAATTAACTTCTGTTTTAATCAGTTTTATTATTATTAAAATATGATTTTAGGAAAATTAAAGCATTTATTATTTTATCATCCAATTTGGATCTAAATTTATTACGTATATAACAATCACACGAAAAGCATTTTTCTGATTCAACACTTGTTAGTTGAATTGAAGAAAGATAATCGAATGTTTTCTGGAGGAAATCACCGCTTTCACCACATTACAAAATATATCAATTTCTTTCACTAAAACGTTGGATAAATTATAAGACTTTCTAGAAAACAAATTTTTTGAAGTGGTATTCAAAACTAGATTTAATTTTTATTTCAAGTTTATTGATGAGTTTACTTTAACTCTATGGCTATTGTCCTCAATTTCTCAAGAAGTTTCAGTTTCAAATCTAGAGAGAATACGTTTTATCTCTACTTTAACGCGATTTAAAGATGGAGCTTTACAGAAGGCATTATTGGGACTTATCAAAAATGAAAAAATGTCAGAAAAAATCCTTTCCACGAGCTTAAAGCCGCTTCAGACTATCTAAGAAGTCATATGGAAACTCGTATGAGTTGTCAAATATGGCAACTTTGATAGTGGGAATGTACATTTATTACACAAATGATTTATCAGAAGAAAACTCATATGAGTTATTTTGGCATTGGATTTGAGTCTATTTGAAAATAGAAGTCATAAGAGTTTTCAAATTTTTAAATGTTGTTTGAAAAATAAAAAATTAAAACAATTTCAACAATATAAATTAAAAACAATAAAAAATTGACAGTCAGAGAAAAAATCATACAGAAAAACATAAGAGAACTAGCTGGCCCGGAAGCGACTTTGTTCGCCCGTTCCCTATGACCTTTACATATGTTCCAAGTCCCATCTATCTCCGTCATCCTTTTCTTCTTCTTTTCAAGGTGAATAAAATATATATTTATGTACCAACTTTTATAATGATAGCTACTATAGGCATAGAAATATAGCATTTAGAGTATTTTTACTGTTCGGAAAGTGCAAATCCCTTTCGTTCAATCCCTCTTGAGCTTTGCATGCTGAATAGTAGACGCAATAAAAATCCATGTACCAAGTTTCCAAATGATAACTGATACAGGAACACTAATATTGCATTTTGTGTTTTTTCAACGTCCCTTGTTCAATACCCCTCAAATTTTGCATGGTGAATGGTACATACATTATGCAGAAGTTCACCAACTTTCATAAGCATAGCTTGTATAACTGTAGAAATATAGCATTTTTTGTATTTTTTTAGTAAGGGGGGTGCAACCCCCGTTCCCCTCAGTGGCATCTCAGCCCCTTAAGAACCTTCTACAGACTACAACAAACAATTTAAAAAAAAAAATTATGTAAATCGGCCGTGTAGTTTCCGCGTTCATAAGCTACATACGGACACCATTTCATTTTTATATATATAGACTAGTCTGAAGTGCCTTTTAGCAAACATGATATTACTCAAAGCAGATTTTCTTTCTTTATAATATCAATAATGATTTTTATTGGTTCAAGAGTACGAGCTAATTGTTTAATAATTTTAAATTCGCTACAGTGGATCGAAGAAACCTTTAAGTCAATACAAGCTGTTTTTATGCTACTCTCAAGCATAATAAAGCGCTGCAGCATATCTAAAAGACTACTCCATCTCGTTTTGCAATCTAAGATTGACTTCAGCTCTTTATTATGTTCAATTTAATCATAATGTTGTAAGACTTTTGTTGGTGATTTTTGGAACATTCTAACAATTTTTCTTACCTAAAAAACTTACAAAAGAAATCCCGGGATTGGTAGCACTAATCCCGGGATTTTCGGGACTGCAAAAAGGCTCGAATCCCGGGATCCCGGGACTGAAATCCCTAGTCTGAATGCATCCAAATCGAAATGTCTAATTACACTAGTCTACAGCCAAAATTCCCAGTGAATGTCACTATCCATTTTATATGTAAAATGGGCTGCCGATTCCAAAAATCGCATTATCTTTTTTTTCGTGTCGTTTTCGAGATATCGGTCATTTTCGGTTTTCGGACCAAAAAAAAAAGATAGTTCCATTTAAATACAAATATCTCAAGATGTTTGTATTCAAACGTGCTATATGTCATATTAAAGGTAATTAAATTACCTATAAATGATATTCACATCACTTTTTGGTTGTTTTGTTAGTTACGGCGAAATAAATTGATTTCTAAAAAAACACTTTTTTTTCGAAAAAATTAACAAAAAATCAAAGTCAACTGCAGATTTATACAAGAAGAAATAACTTTTTTAGAATTTTTCTTCCTTTTGTATTATAGACCATATATTTGTAAAGAAAATAAGATATCATTTAAAAAAATCGATGGAAAAATGTAAAAGTTGTATACAATTCATTGAAAAGTTACCAAAATGCGTTTTTCCCTATTTTTTTCGTTTTTATGTAATAAACTGTTCGATAATATGAAACTTTTTGTAAAAGACATGAGAAAATCCAAAAAATTCTTAAAGTAGGCGTTAAAATAAAATACCCGTGTCTCGTCGTTTTTCTCCAGCACGTCAGATTTTTTTTTAATCGATTCTTGAAGTTTTTTAATCCACTGTACATGAAAAATACAAAAATAGCGCATTCTTGTGTTAAATCGATGAACTTAACTATATGATCCTTACATTTGAGGTGTATTATGTGTTCAGTAAACTTTGACCTAAATGTGAGGGGGTCAAAATGACCCACATGTAAGGGTCTTAGAGGGTTAAAATTGTCTTCAAAAATATTCCTCGTAATATCCTGCATAAGTTTACTGAACACATAACATACCTCAAATGTAAGGATCATATAGTTAAATTCATCGATTTAACACAAGAATGCGCTATTTTTGTATTTTTCATGTACAGTGGATTAAAAAACTTCAAGAATCGATTAAAAAAAAATCTGACGTGCTGGAGAAAAACGGCGAGACACGGGTATTTTATTTTAGCGCCTACTTTAAGAATTTTTTGGATTTTCTCATGTGTTTTACAAAAAGTTTCAAATTATCGAACAGTTTATTACATAAAAACGAAAAAAATAGGGAAAAACGCATTTTGGTAACTTTTCAATGAATTGTATACAACTTTTACATTTTTCCATCGATTTTTTTAAATGGTATCTTATTTTCTTTACAAATATATAGTCTATGATACAAAAGAAAGAAAAATTCTAAAAAAGTTATTTCTTCTTGTATAAATCTGCAGTTGATTTTGATTTTTTGTTAATTTTTTGGAAAAAAAAAAAAATGTTTTTTTTAGAAAACAATTTATTTCGCCGAAACTAACAAACCAACCAAAAAGTAATGTGAATGTCATTTGGAGGTAATTTAATTATCTTTAATATGAGATATAATACGTTTGAACACAAATATTGGTTCTTGAGATATTTGTATTTAAATGGACCTATCTCTTTTTTTTGGTCCGAAAACCGAAAATGACCGATATCTCAAAAACGACACGAAATAAAAAAAATAATAATGCGATTTTCGGAATCGGCAGCCCATTTTACATATAAAATGAATAATAGCATTCACTGGGGAAAAAATTTTTAATCATTTGTAGACTAGTTTTATCTACAAAAAGCCCTTAGATCATTCTCAATTCCCAAAAGTGATAACGAACAATTCCGAAATAATTTTCGCAGATTCTGCAAAAAATTTGGGTATTACATTTAATGAAACTCTCACGTGGAACAATCACATTATTATCTCTATTGGTAAAGTGTATGGAATGCTACGTACGCTTTGGATAACACAGCACTTCACACCGCAGCACATAAGAATGCTTTTGGCCAAATCTTATCTGAATTCAACACTGTTGTATGGTTGCGAAATATTTGCTAACTGTGATAGTGCCGTCAAACGTAAACTGAATGTACTTTATAATAATATTACAAGGTATATATTTGGCCTGCAAAAATATGACCACACATCATATTTTGCGAAGCGGATATTTTCCATGACCTTTGACAAAATTTTAGAGTATAGAACTTAACTTCTTTTACATAAAATAATAACCACCAAAGAACCATCATATCTGTACAATAAACTCAGATTTTCAAGATCCCAACGTTCAAAACAGTTAATATACATGCGACATAATCTGCTGGCATCAGAACGGCAATTCTTTATTTACGGAATACGTCTTTGGAATTCACTACCACATCAGCTGCAAAATACCTGCAACGCATCACGTTTTAAAGAAGAACTTTTTAAAAAATTAACTTTATAGAAATTTCCTGACTTATAGTATTGTTTTATGTATGTAGGCCCCCATTTTATATTATTATTATTTTGTATTCAGTTGTGATTCTTTTGCAATTTAAGTTTTGTAATCTTTAATTAAGTCAATCAATTCTAACGTCAAATTTAATTAAGTTTTAAATTATTTTTAATTAGTTGTTTTACATTGTTAATCAAATTTATTTATTCCACATGCTATTGTAATGTATTAAAGTGACTTATGCTGTCATTATAAGATTCTTTGTAATTTTAGCATAAGGATTTATATCAATTAATAATAATAAATAAATAAAATTTAATTTAAAATTTAATTGTGCACGTACTAAATTTATGGCCTTTGCGGCAATACCTCTTCGTTGCAGTGAAACCCAGATGTTTTCTCGGGAGGCACTGTCGAAGGCAGTGCTGTAGTCTACGAATACAAGTTGAAACGCAGCACGGCCACTCACTTGATTGTTCGACAATTATTCTAAGGGTGTTGATTTGATCCACGCTTGATCGGTTTGGCCGGAATCCTGCTTGTTGCCTTTGGATTGCCGAATCAAGTTTTTTGCTTGTCCTGCTTGGATGCACTTTTGTCAGTACTTTTGATGGTACTGAGAGCAAAGTTATTTTTCCATAATTTCGGTACTCGCTTAGGTCACCTTTTTTCGGTAATTTGACTAGCATGCCATGTAGCCAATCTTCTTGCAAACGCCCTTCGCTCCAGATTCTTTGAATCAGCGGATGAAGAACCTTAGCTGATGTGATGGTGCATGCTTTTAGCAGTTCAGCTGTTATTTGATCCATACCGGCGGCCTTGTTGTTTTTCATGCTTTGGATAGCTTTCAATTTTTCATCGATTGTTGATGATTCTGGTTGCGGGAATGTGGTAGATGTGGGACTCAGTATGTCACAAAAATACTCTTTCCATCTCCGCGAGTGTTAAGAGATTTCAATTTTTGTCTTTGATAGGGCGATTCTGTTGGTGTTTTCTGCCAGATAGTCTGAGGGTAATATCCCAAAGCTGCCTGAGATTTCGAGCATTAGCAGCGCTTTCGGCTTCGCTGGTGAGGTCGATATACATTCTTCTTTTGTCTTACCTGCACGAACGCCTGACTTCTTTATTGAGAGAGTTAAAGACCTTTTCGGCGTCGTTCTTTTGCGCTCTAGTTTTAGCGCCGTCTCCCAGTTTTTTCGCGCTTCTTCTTTTTTCAACAGTCACCAAGTTTCCTCGCTCATCCAATGCTACTTATTCGAGGGTCGGAACCCTTAAGATTAAGCACGTTGATTTTTTTTGCCACAGATTGTTCACTGGGACGTTTAATAGAGGCAGGTTTTAGTCGAATGACCGCGACGAGAAGATGGTGATCGGAGCCTATATCAGCGGCCCTCTTACTGGACGATGCAATTAAGAAACTTAATGACAACAATTTCAATATCGGATTTATGTGCAAATAGGTTGACGGCATTTTAGCAATAATTAAAAAAGAGACATCGAAATAATATTATAAATAACTACCACAAAAAGATACAGTTCACTATAGAAATCGAACAATACAGAAATATTCCATATTTGTGCACTTTTGACAAAACAACCTAACTCGAAATAAGACAATTTTCCAGGATTTTAATCATAAACATAAAACTTAAATACGCTTCTTTTGGTGCAATCGCCATAACTCTATGACTTTTAGTTGCAGAGATATAGAATCGAAAATCAACCTATCTCGATGTTTTATTTTGAATTGCATTTGACAAAACATCATATCTCAAATAGTTTAAAAAATTTAAGCATTTGCAACAAAAAAAAACTTTTGCAAATGCTTTTCACAAAACAACTTAAATCGACATAAGAAAATGTTTTTTTTTTTTTCACAAAAACATCTTAAGTCGGGATAAGAAACAGGTTAAATGGCAAAAAAAAAATTTGCCAAAAGCACTTCTTCAAAATAATATCGTTTTCCATTGGGAAATTTCAAAATTGTCTAACACCCCCAAATTTTCAAGTTATTGTTTAAAAACCGTTTTTCGTGTACTCCGCGCACTTCAACATTTGTAACTCCGTCAATTTTCAACTGATTTTCGATTGCATTACTGTTTTGGAAAGTAGAAACATTCAGCTTCAAGAAAATTTTACTCTCATCCTGATATGGATGTCGTGCCATGTCAGGATTATGTATATGAGTTCAGTATATCATTACCATCGTATCATTCGTGATGAGTGTTTTAGAGTGAGTTTCTATCATCTTTTTTGTAAATAATTAATCGTTATTATTTATTGAAAATACTTGTTGGGGAATTATTAAACAACTTTAACAATGTATGTATAAAATAAAAAAAGGAGTTATAACTTGAAAGAATATATTTCGTTACAATATTAATTATTTGTTGAACTTATTACATATTATTACACTTCGACTTTTATTATTAGTTAAAAATGTTTGCTTGATCTTCTACGTTTATATACAGCATCGCTAGTTTCCCGTTTAAGAGACCAGCAGTAGTTGGCCAGCATTCTAATCTTACTCTTGCCAGCAAAACGCCTCTCTATTGCGGATATTTCCTGGTGAAACCTTTCTCCTTGTTCATCACTGAGCTTTCCAAGATTTTCGGGGAAGAAATCCAAATGAGAATGCAAAAAATGGATTTTAATTGACATTCTGCATCCCATTTCCCCATAAGCCTTCAAAAACTCATTCACCACTTCAGCATAGTTATCGCTCCTGTTGTTACCCAGAAAGTTTTCACACAAAGAAATGAAGCTGTTCCATGCCTTTTGCTCTACTTTGTTCAATTTTTTAAAAAATTCATTGTCGGAAAAAATTTTCCGAATTTGCGGACCAACAAAAACACCTGTAAAGTTAAAGAAATATGAAGTAGGGAATCTAATGGAAAAGTTTGATCAATGGTCTCTACTGTGCTAATTGCTGTAAATTACATATATTATACGGAACAAAATTCTCTTTTACCTTCTTTGATTTTTGCATCACTCAATTTTGAAAACACGGTTTTCAAGTGTAAAAAAGCCTCGCTGTAACAAAACTTGTTCCGATTATCACACATTGTAAAACAAAATATATAAGCGATAGAGCTTTGCACCAGTGACTAAAACTGAACCACTGACTACTGACACTGTACCCCAACTGCAGCAGCCTACGTTTCGTCTTATCATGTTTCCTATAGAAGTTTTTATCTAAAGGTATTTTATACATTAGCAGAAAGAAAAACATTAAAAGAACAATGAACATAATCGATACGTTGAAAATGATAAACTGAACTCATATACATAATCCTGACATGGCACGACATCCATATCAGGATGAGAGTAAAATTTTCTTGTTTACAAAAAGCGTTGTAACTTGCACATTTTTCGACCGATTTTGACAATCCATAGCATTTTATATTTGGGATAGAATTGACTTTGATAATAAATATTGAAAAGTTATTGTTTTTCAGGATGTGTTACAAAAAAAAGACGTCAAACTGTAACAAATGTGAAAAAAGGGAGAAAATCTTAGATATCTTTTGAAAAAGGACTCATTTATTTAAAAAAAAGTATAGATAAGTATACATATTTTGAAAGCTGAATGTTTCTACTTTCCAAAACAGTAATGCAATCGAAAATCAGTTGAAAATTGACGGAGTTACAAATGTTGAAGTGCGCGGAGTACACGAAAAACGGTTTTTAAACAATAACTTGAAAATTTGGGGGTGTTAGACAATTTTGAAAGGCATTTTCGTAATGTACTCATCGAGACCAACAAAGTTTACTAGGTCGCTTCAAAAGTTCCAGATCACTGTAGCACAGTGTTATTATTTAATGCTTTCTTTTCAAATAGGACAATCAAAAATAATACATAAATTTAAATTATGCAGAACCTTCTTGAACCTCAATGTCTTGAACATAGTATGTACATATACGACTTCGCGAAACATTGACCCTTGCCACATGCGCTAATCAGATTTATTTATTTATTTATTCATTCATTAATCATTGTACAAATAAGATTGCTCTTTTTAATGTTGCACAAACTTCAGTTAATATTATTAAGAAAACAAAATAAAAAGTAAAAGTTATAATTTATAATTAAATACACAGTTTATAAATTCTAAAAATAATAGATATAAATAATAATTATAATAATAATAAGATACCCTATATAAAGTAAAGACAGTAGTGATAGATTGTAGAACTAGTGTTAAGGAAACAGAAAATTTAAAATAGAGAAAAAGAGAGAAGTGGAAATAATATATGTAAGTAAATAAGATACAAGATATAAAGTAATTTTCAGAGATCATTTGCAAAATAAACTAATAGTTCTCTCTTGAAGGCATTTGAGTTGTTAATATGCCTCAAGCGTGTAGGCAGCATATTCCATAGACGTATCGAATAAACGAAAAAATGTCGCGAAGTTGAAAGATACCTGTTTAGTGGCAGTATTAGTTGCGCAATCCTCTGAGTTCTAGCAAATCTTAAAATTTGGAAATGATAATCTGGTTCCTTGCTGCGTATAACTTTATATAGCAGTAAGATGGTACGATATCTTAGCAGAGGCATTAGAGAGCAACCAGATATAATATTTGTGTAGGCGGAAATATGTATATGGGCATATCCGAAAAAGGTCAACCAAGAGAAAAATTATAAAGTTGCCGTAAAAGCGCATTTTGCCACTAGGTGAGTGGTATTGCCCACTAAATAACTAAAAGTTTTCAATATGCTTTCTAAGGGTTCAATCCTCATTACGAGTTTCCTAAAAATTGGTCCACCGGTATAGCCGCGGAAATGCATTTCGCCTTTAGGGGCATCGCACCGGCAGCTACATAACAAAAAGTCTTTAATAACGTTGGATTCCAAATTTCATAAAAATCGATGCAGTGGTTGAACTGCAACAGCGTATTTTTACCGTGGGATGCGGTGCCAAGAAAAAATTTTACTTTTGTGTGCACTGCGCTCCTTTACAATCTTTTCCACAAATAAATCAACCGAATATAATGTGTTTAAGTTAGTTGGAAAGGGGCTGCATCAATTTTCGATAGCCTATGTATATATATAAAATAAAAATTGCAACGTTCGCAACGTAACGTGCGCAACACACAAAAGTTAAATTTTTGTTTGAACGAAGGACTCATTGATTCTCTGAAAAGCAGTTTCGATATGCTCAAATATTCTTCTTTCTTTGGAGGGTTTCGCTTTTTTCGTTTATACTGGAAAATTTGCAAAAAATTTTGAAAATATACATTGATCTCCACAACGAGTTCTGTTTTTTGTAACGTGCGAACAGCACTTTATGCACGATTATATTGTAACTGATACAAGCTAGGAAATATTTTTAAATGCCTTCTGAAAGCACTCTCAAAGGGTAACATACCACTGCAGGTAAATTAAGAATTTAACATTCAGAGCGCTTTCAGGATTTAAAAATATGCGTACAAATGTAACGTTTGCAACGCAGGATAAGCCCATATGTCTCCTTATGTTAAAAATATATCTTGCACAACTATTATAGGACACTTATAATTTTCTGGCAGATTCATGATCAAGGTTTGAAAATAACTCACAGCTGTAAAGTACAATTGACAATATGAAGGACCTTACAAGACTCAGCTTTACCTCAGTTGGTAAGTACTTAGTTGTTGGGCTAATTCCTCTTAGTGCACCATAAACCCTTGAGACCACATTGTTGATGTGAGCATTCCAAATCTAGCTGCTGTTAAAGTAAACAACAGATTTTTCATTGTTATGACATATGTAAAGATGAGTTTTTGTTGTGTACGCTAACATACTGAGAACGATCAGAAAGATATGAAGACAAAATATTACAGAGGGATGTATCAAAGCGGAACTGAGTTGATAATTTTGTAATGAGGATCCTATGATCTATACAGTTGAATGCTTTTGAAAAGTCTAGAAATGCGATTAGGCCATTCATGTCGTTTTCTAAACCTGATCGAATGTCTTCACATACTTTCAATAATGCTGTTGTACAGCTGTGATTCACCCGAAAGCCTGATTGATGTTTTGTTATTAAATTGTTTCTATTGAGGTGAGTTTTAATTTGGTCACTAACGATTGTTTCAAAAGCTTTACTAAGAAATGGCAGTATCGAAATTGGACGATACTCAGCCTTATTTTTTGGCAAAGGTATGATTTTTGTGGTTTTCCAAGAACTGGGGAACACGGAAGTGGTGATTATTGTGTTAAAAATATGAGTTATATGACATAAAGCAACTGGTAAAAGGATTTTTATGAAGTCTGGATAGATATTATCTGATCCTATGGCTTTTGATTTCATTTTTAAAATAGCTTCCGCAACACTAACCATGTCAACACCTGAGAGGGCAAAAGTTGACTCTTCCGTAACTGTAGAAACTGAAAGTTGTGCCTGATAATTTAAATTTTGTGAACTGTTTGTTGAGATCATTTATATTTAAATTCATTGGTACGTTTTCAGCATCTTTTTTTAACCCAACCGAACGAATATTTTTCCAAAAGTCAGAACTCGATTTACTACGAGCGAATTTATTTTCGTAGTAGGACATCTTATTTTTTCGTATAAGGGCTGTAACAGCATTACGAGCACGTTTAAATTCCGTGTAAAGGACCGAACATTTGTATCTCTTCCACCTGGCATATAAGATATCCCTTTTTTCGATGAGTATTTTCACACCGTAAAATAGCCATGGGAATTCGGTTGGAGTTCTTTTTTTAATCTTTATGGGGACATGTGCATTATATAGATGAATAATTATACTATTGAAAAACTCAATCTGCTTATTTACATCATTGGTTGTGTAAAGAGTCATCCAATCTGTCATTTGGCATTCATTAAATAAAGAGGTTAGGTCAATATTTGAAAATTGAGAAAATTTAAGTAATTCATCACTAACAGCCAGAGGATATAAGTTTATGGAGACGAAGAGCAAATCATGATGTGAAAAAGAAGGTACAGACAGCTGATAATAACATAAGATAAGGCTTAAGTCAGATATTAAAAACACATCCAGTAGAGTGGGTACACAATTTGGTCGAAAATGTGTCGCAATATCTTTATTCGCGAACTTAAAATTGAATAGTTCGGTGATTTCAAGAAATTGTGTGTTGTTGGTGTTCAGTTTATTTAAATTCAAGTCACCGCATAGGACAACATCAGTGTAACGTGGAGTAATATCTTCTAAAATGTCTCTTACTAATGTAACATTTGCAATGTTGGGAACCATATATACGCAGCAAACCACAAAATTTCCAGACTTGTGCAACAACTCTATGAAAATAAACTCCAATAAATCGTTGTTCGTAGATTTCTTAATAACATGAAACTTGTAGCAACTTTTATCATAAATGCCAACACCTCCACCTACTTTACCATATCTATCTATACGTACAAATTTATAACCATTAAGCTTAAACAGTTCAGAGCACATTTCATTTTTTAACCAAATTTCAGATATGCATATTATATCCACATTACTACTATTGACAAGAAGACGCATATCATCAACTTTATGATGACATATATTGAATCCTTTATTGCGATTACACATTGCTTTTAATAGAGTGTTCGATATGTCTACATTGCTACCTCTTGCATTTAAAGCACTAGTCATTTAGATTATAATGCAGCCAGAAAGAAAACAACCAAATACCAACAAAGGAGAACAAAATTAGCAAATATTGAAGATCTCTTAAATTCAAAGTATGAAAGAAGTTATCGAAAAACAAGAGAAAAATGCTGAAAAATAAAAAAGAAATATATAAAATTAAATAAAGTTATTACATATACAAATATATAAATATGCAGCGGGATAAACAATGTTTTCTGACTCATTCGTTTAAACATCATGATTAAGATTAAGAGTCACATTTATTCTACATCTGCACTGATTGTGGTAAGTGTAGTTTTGCAGGTAACTTTGATGTAATTCTCGTTCATACCGCCTAATACATAAACTGATCCATTTCTAGTGCGCACGGAGGATTGCGTCGCTTCATTCGCATGGCTTCTGAGAAGAGAGAGTGATTTATTTTCGTTAGACTCTCATTTAAGTATATGTAACTGACCGAATCTAGACCAATGTCTAAATTTTAGAATAATTGGTGGATCAGTATTTGGTTTCGCACCTTCGTTGCGAGGAAGGCGAAAAATTGTTTTTAACACTGTGGGCTTGCATTGGTTACCGGACATAAGCCTAACGGACATAATCCCCATTTTAGAAATGGGGACTATGTCCGAATTATTGGCGGACATAATCCCCATTCACGAAATGGGACTATGTCACGGCACCGCTTGCATTCAATAGTTTTGCATAAGCTTAAAAATACCATTGTAAGATTTTCCTCTGGCAACTCCGGTACTCCAAAGAGAACAGCATCAGCTGCAAGATTTTTGCGTTCTAGTTCATCACACCTCTCACTTACACTTGCCATCTCTTCATTAAGCTGATTAAGCTCCATTGAACACAACGTCTGACTTACGTTGGTTTGTTTCTCCAAACTTTCCACTCTCGATTGCAAAGCATTGAGCGATAATTTAAAGTTTTGTTCAATTGTTGAAAGTTGTGTTATCACCTCGCTCCGTAGTTTATTCATTTCAGAAGTGAGTTTCGCCAGAATTGCATTCGTGCGTTTTTCTAGCTCTTGAGAAAAGATTTTAGCTGGAGAATCAGTATCAGAAGCTGTAGCTTTTGAGTTCGATTTCGGTGTTAAAAAATGTGGTTCATTTGCTGTGACATTAGTCGCTCTCTTAGGAATTGACTTCGGTGTTGAAACATCTTGTTCGTTTGCTGAGCTTACCAATTTTCTTGACCTGAGTTCCCTTGCTGAACTGGTTTCAGTGTTATCAGCTCTTGTCGAAGAAGAAGGCATTTCAATTCTCTTAAGCTTGGAAAGCGCGGGAAAAAGAAAAATTTGTTTTATATTCGTTGTTGTTTTTCTGTTTTCGTTGAGTAAATTATTTATTCTTTCTGATATTATTATTAATTTAAATTTTTAATTTTAATAGAATCACGCGATTATTACGGCTTGTAAACAGTTATATATTTTATAAGACTTTAACAATTTATAGTGCAAAAGTTATGCTTCAAATTGAAAATTTTAGCGGAAAAAAAATATAAACACGTCTACTCTGTACAAATGTTCTATATAATGACTATGAATGACTTTGGGTTCGCGCAATTGGACCGAGCTGCCCTGAATTGGCGGAATAGGTATGCCAACTGTTAAACAAGATTTTTGTCTGCATCATAAGTTGTCTTTTTGGCGAATTGTTTTTGAGCGCCGTTCGCAGCCCGCCCCGAATTTCAAACATTGGCTTCTACCATCTGCATAGCTTGAGTCGAATTTGCAAATCCAAATTTATCCATATTTTCCATTGATAACAAATGTTTTTTTGTATTGAACTTGGTTGACTTTTTCAAAAACAATAAATATTTTTTAATTAATGATGCTGACACTTTGACACTTGCCCTGCATGATTGTAATAGTGTGAGTGCGAGCAAATAAAATCCGAAAAAAAATCTAGATTTGAAAAAATTTATCTGAGATCAAAAATTTTTGCTCTGGATTTCCCAATGGAACGCAAATTGTAATAGATTTTGATCTAGATCAAAAAAAGATTGCTCTTTTTTGCCCAATGGAAAACGACATAAGTTACTTTTTCTATGGAAAGAAATAAATAAAAAACATATGACAAAAACATCTTATTTCAATTTTATTAAATACTATTGACCATAAAGCAAAAAAAGTTAATGGAAAGTATTTGTTTAATATTCATTTATAGTAAAAAAATTTAACATTTGTTCCAATTCATACACAAAAAGAATTAAGAAGCATCAAAGTAATATTTTGCTCTCCTGAAAAGTTGGCAAAATCGAGTTAGGTTATTTGTTCAAAAGTCCACAGATATTTAGATTTTAGACTACATCGACGCCACGACAAAATAATTTTTGACTAGTTCACAAAGACAACACCATCAGGAAGAATTCTTAACTACCATACAACACAACCACCACATTACAAAATAAACCTTATTAGAAAAGTGATCGCACTGACCGACGCACAATTTTTAGATAAAAACTTACACCAAACTAGAACAATATTTAAAAACAACGACTACCCAAGAAATTTTATTGAAAACATTATTAAAACTGATTCACAGAACACAAAAGAGACGTAAAGAACAAAAAAATATCAACAGCACTAGCCCAACATATGCTTGACACTCAGCTGATTATGATAATTTTAAAATTTTGGACATGGAGAAAAATAGCAATAATAGATTGACACTGGAGAGCCTACGGACATAGGTGAGAGGGGACAAGGCTATGAATTACGAGGAAGATACAGTCAACATCAACAACATCTATGTTGTTATATTCAAACACAAACTTAGAACAACATTTGAAAACAACGACTATCCAACAAATTTTATTGAAAATATTATTAAAACCAGATTCACAGAGCACAATAAAGACGTAAAGAACAAAAAAATATCAACAGCACTAGCGCAACATATGCTTGACACTCAGGTGATTTTGACAATTTTAAAATTTTGGACACGGAGAAAAATAGCAATAAGAGATTGACACTGGAGAGCCTACGAACACAGGAGAGAGGGTTCAAGCCAATGAATTATAAGGAAAATACAGACAACATCAACAATAACTACGCTGTTATATTCCAACCATGGCGCAGTGCAGTTTAAATGTTTTTATTGTTTTGTGTTTGATGTTAAATGTTCATGACACCAACCAAATTTTAAAATTTTATGTTATCTAAAGTAATTTCTCTTCATATCAATTTTTTAAAAATTGTGCATCATTTTTTAATACGGTTTTGTTACAAGTTTTTGTGTTTTTTAAAGCAAATAGACGATCGCCTGATGAAACGTTGCGATAAAAAATTTAACCTATGTTTTGATTGCAATTTAAATGTACTGGACAAAAAAACCTTTGTAACATTATTAAAAACAAAAATTTATTTTTGCACAATTTCCGCGCCATTCGAACCTTTCTGGTCAATTTTCTAAAAATCTGCGAGTAATCGGTTAACTAAAAGTTCACAAAAGATTTGGGACAAACTCAAACCCGATTCAGAGTAAATAGTTCCCCGACAATTTAGTTTGTAGTGTGAACCAGCTCTCCCGCCTTAACTTCGTATGGAAGGTAGGCGTGTTTGTCTTCGGATTTAGTACATATTCACTGATCTTAGTTGTTTTAATCTAATGCTATGTTTACACCAAAGATTTAGCTGTGAAGATATAAATAAATCTTGTTGCTAAATCCTACCCGTTTACACCGGCCGAAAGAGATTTAGTTTTGACAATAGCTGTCATTTTGATTTTTGAAGTGTGAATTTTCTCAAAATTTAAACAATTAAAAATTATATATAAAAATTAGTAAAGAAACTATTGTAATAAATGCTGTTAAATGCCTCCCGATCAAAAAAAGTATATCAAAAATATATCAAAATGATATCAAAAAAAGATATCAAAATGATATACAAAAATTGTATATCAATGATATACAAAATTTGTATATCATTTTGATATCCATTTCTGATACAAAATTGACATAACCAAATTTTGCAATGTTGTATTTGATCGTCGGCAAGTTTTTAGAAATTGCCCGCATGCAGCAAATGAATGAAGTGTCGGTTTTTTTAACTCAATTATATTTGTATTATATATATTATAATTATATTTTCACTTTTTCTTCACTAAAATTGGCTGCGCGTTCGTCTTCCATAAAATTCTCAAACTAAAGCGTTAAATTTGACATATCAGCAGCTGATAAATTTTTGATATCATTTTGATATACATTTCTGATACAAAATTGATATCAGCGGCTGATAAATTTTTGATATCATTTTGATATACATTTCTGATACAAAATTGACATGTTTTTCAATGATATCAAAAATATATCAAAATGATATACAAAAAATGGATATCAGCGGCTGATACATTTTTGATATCATTTTGATATACATTTCTGATACAATGACAAGAACTTGACAAGTTTTTTTGATCGGGCTTTGGAAAAGATAATCGTCAAAATATATAATACGTGACAAGTCAAATAAGGCTCCAGAACTTGCACGTCGTCCAGTTTAATTTGAATCCACATAGTTCATAAAAATAAAAATCACCATTGCCAAACATGGAACTTATTGATATTTTATTTATTTCAATTAAAACTTAAAATTGTCATATTGTTTTGTTCACTTAAAAAGCTCTAAAACAGGTTTCTAGCAATGAAGTTCACAAATATAGAAAGAAAGTGTTCTTATATTGATACAATGTCATTGTAAAATCTATGAACACAGAAGCATCCTCATTATCACTGGATTTATTAATAGCCTTATCATGTATGACGAACGAATCGTTTAACTGATTTTCAACTTCTTATATCCTCCAAGTTAAAAGATGATTTGAAATTTATGCTTATAAACTTTATTCTTTGAACTAAAATGAACGTTTTGGTTATAGTAAGTTCTTAATAAAAAGTTTTAATAAGTTGATATTAATGGGAAAAAATCAGTCATTTTATTCGTTCGTCATACATGATAAGGCTATAAATATTTCTTCAATGCCACTCGGATCAATTGGCTCTTCAATAGAATTTTTAAGCGAATCCAATCCAATGACTCTTTCGCCACCACTAGTGATTAACGATAAAGTCGCAACCGATGCTGTTGTGGAAGTTGGAAGTAATTCCATGTCAAATGCATAGTTTGATAGCGGGCTAGAAATTCAACTCTAATATCGGCTTCCTCTGGATACAAAATGATAATCAACGAAATCCATTTTTCTGGTTGCTGAAATGCCCGAGCACTACATTTTGCGAAAAATCAAAAACTTCTCGAGTCATTCTTTCACCAAAAAATGGAAAACAATAACTAAAAAGTTATAAAAGATGAAATTTAACAAATAAAAATTACGTTCTTCTTGGCTTTTGTAAACAAATAAATGACATTCATGTCAACAAAACTTCAAATTATCAAAGTTTAGAGGTGCCACATGCTTGAAAATAGCAAAAATCGGTAGCCCTGTTCAGATTTATTCGAAGATATAAATTAAATCCTGTTGGAAGTAGATATATTTTTGTATGGTAAATTACGTGATATATGGCAAGATATAAATCTAAATTTCGAAACAGCCGTAAATCGCCTCGTAAATCTCCGGTGTAAACGGGGTATAAAAACGTCTGTACCAAATTTCAAAAGCTTAATAGCTTAAACACACTTGGAGCGTACGACGAATTACGCCCGACGAATGTTCGCTGTCAAAAAAAATTCGTCGACGAAGTTAGCTCTGTTAAACACAATCAGAGTGACGACGGCAATAGTTTTTATTTGAAATTGTTTTTTATGTTCTCTGATGACAATTTTAAAAAATAAATATTAAATAAAATCTCATATTCTTTGAATTTTTTCTAAGAAATCTAAAAATTTTACATTAAAAACTTATTTTTCCGGTTTGAGATTTCCAAAAATCGCTGCCGCCGGCGACAAAATTAAAACTAGTTCTATTGCAACGAATATTCGTCGGACGAATTTAGTCGTCCGGTACGGTTGTGTTCAACTTCATATACTCTCGTGTGTTTTAATTTTGACAGCGAATATTCGTCGGGCGAAAATAGTCGTACGCTCCAATTGTGTTTAAGCTATAACTCTTTTATCCCTCTTTATATTATGTTTACACCAAAGATTTAGCTGTGAAGGTATAAACAAATCTCTATGCTAAATCCTACCTACTTACACCGGCTGAATGGGATTTATTTTTGACAGTAAATGTCAATTAATGAATGACATTTGTTTTTATATTGAACAAATATAAAAAATAAAAAGAATTTTTTTAATTTCGTGTATATTTATTAAAACATAAACGCTTATTAATATTGGAAAAAAAGTGATTTTAATTAATGTTTCATATGAGACTATAGAATGGTTTGCAAAAGTTGATTGATCTTGATTCCTTTTATTACAATAATCTTATCGAGGCTGACGCAATGGTTTTTTTTTGGACTAAAAAGTGCACACAAAAATAATTCACAACAAGGACCCTTTTTTTAAAAAAAAATCAAATGCAAAATTAAAGGTTATACATTGAGCTATCTGAAAAGATGCCCGCTTTTTCTAGCATTTGATCCACAAATTAGGGAAAGAGGTCGAAATCTCATAAATTTTGGAAAAAACGGTTTTTCTGTTTAAAAATGTTAGTCGCATTAAACGCAGGAGTGATATATGAATAAATTTATGTGCATTCAATCAAATCAATTAAGATGAAATCAACTCAAAGTGAAAATGGGCGGTGCAACGCCCCATAAACAAATTCGTCATATTCTTCATATCTCCGAAACTATTGAACGCAGATAGATAAGATTCGGTATATTTGTAACATGCACAGAGAGAAATAATATCTACTAAAAATGTGGGTGGTGCCACGCCCTACAAATATAAAACTTATCATATCTCTGAAACTATTTGAGCTACAGCAATGAATTTCGGTATATATATAAAAAGTAGTGAGTTAAATAATATTTGCTGAAAAAAAGGGCGGTACCAATGAACATATCCTTATTAATTGAAACTCTGTATTACAGGAAACAAGTTCATTCATGTAGCTCTGCCTGTGGGCGTGGATCCACATATTTTTTCAGCAGACATTATTTGTCTTGATGACTTTTGTATATTAACCGAATTTCATCCACATGGGTCAAATAGTTTCGAAGATATAGTGTGTTTTTTTGGGGCGTGGCACCGCCCACTTTTCTAATAAATATTATTTCTCTCTGTGCATATTACAAACATACCGAGTCTTATATATCTGCGTCTAATAGTTTCGGAGATATCAGGAATTTGTTTTTGGGGCGTGGCACCGCCCATTTTTATAATTTTATAATGAATTAATTTGTTCTTGCTTGATTTCATTGAATGCATATAAATTTAATCTTATATCACTCCTGCGCTTAGTGCGACTAACATTTTTAAACAAAAAAACTGTTTTTTCCAAAATTTATGAGATTTCGACCCCTGTCCCTAATTTGTGGATCAAATGCTAGAAAAAGCGGGCATCTTTTCAGATAGCTCAATGTATAACCTTTAATTTTGCATTTGATTTTTTTTAAAAAAAAAGGGTCCTTGTAGTGAATTATTTTTGTGTGCACTTTTTAGTCCAAAAAAAACCATAGTGTGGCGCAAAGTTGAATTCAATATGTTTGCGAAATTGCAACTTCGTGGATCCTGTTCAGATTGGGTTACCAAAGTTACCATCATCCAAATTGATACTGATGCCATAATTTTAGCATCTTGTGACGAGACACTGACAGCCGTATTTATTAGATTTTTTACACCGTAGCTATATTCCGGTTTAGTTGAACCTGGTATAAAATTTTAAATCGAAGTTAAGCTACTGCTGATTTATAAACAATTTTTACTAAACCAGTCTTTATTCTATTACATTTTTCAACCTTCATTTTTTGACAACGAAAAATCGAAACAAATAATAAAGAAATTCATTTTAGAAAATTTGCGATGAAAAAATTTAATTCTGATCAAAAACTAAAGGAAATCCAAGAATCGGGAAAATCGTGGCAAGAGATCAAAGTCATCGCAAGGGATCGTGACAAATGGAGAGATTTCATATTGGCCCTATGCTCCTCCTAGGAGTTAAAGGAGAATACATACATACATACATACAAAAACTAGAGGCATCTCCTGTATAAGCAAAGTCTTCAAAATTCATGCTGAAGGCGTTATTTTAGTTTATGCAGCCGAAATTTACCCAAAAAAGGAGCATAAGTTCTTAGCAAAAAATAAAAATATTTGTTTACTGAAAACTGTGTTTTACGATAAATATTTATATTATGTATTTTCTTTCCAATAAATTCATTAATTTAAAAATGTAGCTTTTCATCTTAATCATTTTTCGGATGCAAGAAAAACTGTGATTTTTTGTGCCGGTTCAGTTATTTTTTAAAGGTATAAAATCCATGTGAAGGTTGCACTTTGCCAACAATAACTGTTCCGTCATCAGTAACGCGCCCGATGAAAAGTTGTTTGTTTTCAGCTGTTTCGCCGCCAGGAAGCGCATTTAGTAGAATTCTATAAAATAAACTGGAACCCAATAACCGGCGCTAGCATAGAGAACTCCATTTCGTTATTTTTATGTTCATCGCCACTGTAAGCTATATAGCAAACTCATTGTGATGTATTGAGATTTTTGAAATAAGGCTACCTTAGTGGCGAGCGCGTTTAATGTAAGCCAAAATCAATAACTCCTTCCATTGAACTTGATGGGACTACGCCATTAGCAGATGTAACCCCACATTCTGGTCCTCTGCCAGTGGGTGCAATGAAACCCATTACTGGAGCTGAAATAGCTGCAGTATCAAGAAGCCATGTGGAGACACCAACAAAACTAACAGAAAACTAGTTTCGTGCGTCATGAGCGAAATTGCGGCTGCTTCACCCTGCCATCTGGAAATGTGCCATCTTTACTTGAGGGTGCGGGCGATATTTCTACCAAGCACTACTGTGATTTAATACATTTTTTCCGCACTTGGACGTTGCAATACCGATACACATAAAGCGAGCGCAAATTTTATTAATTTTGTTCTATGTTTTTATTTTTAAATTGACAAATAAATTTTTGAATTTTGAATATAATTTTTGACACGTCACGTCAAATGATTTAAACTGGCACTTAACTAGCTTTAAACCTGATCGATGGCAGTTTAAAATTTAAACTGGGAATAAAATCAGAATTTCATGTTAAACTTCGGAATAGCCTTATTCCATGGTTTAACTTTTATTATAAATACGGCTGTTATTGTTTGGAAGTAGACGCGGGATGAAGTAACCTTTTACGATTTCTGTATGGACATTTATGCTTCATCAGTGATTTTTTCTGTTCATTAGATAGCAACTACATATTGTCTGTTTCCTGGGATAAGCTTTGAATTTAGCTGCTGAAAAGACAAAACGTCGTTTTGAAGATCACATCAAGGATGTTATTTTGTTCTGTCTCACGCGACAAGACCACAAAATTATGTTATACATTAGCCGAATGTAAATTATTATTCCATATGATGCTCACACCGATTGGGTATCATGTGAGGTACATTAAGCTAGCAGAGCGAAAATGGCAGAACTGAAAAAAAAAATATGGCAGAATTATAGGCTAATTTTGGGCCCAAACGCTAAATTTTAGGCTCCTCATTTAAAAAATAAAAAAATAGCTCTGCTAGCTTAAGTTTAAGCCAGCATTTCGAGAAAACACATACGGGACGTATATTGAGCTAAAGTAAGTAGTCAATAATTATAGGCTAATTATAGGCTATTTAAATGCCCAATCGCCAAATAAAAAGCTGTCCATTAAAAAAAAAAAAAGTTTCTGCTAGGTTAAGTTTAAGCTAGCAGAGCGATTTCGAAAAAAAAAACATTTTGTACTAAAGAAAGTATTCAATAATTATAGGCTATTTAAATAACCAATCGCCAAATAAAAAGCTTAACCTAGCAGAGCGATTTCGAAAAAAAAAACATTTTGTACTAAAGAAAGTATTCAATAATTATAGGCTATTTAAATGCCCTATCGCCAAAAGAAAAGCTTTTCATTTAAAAAAAATGGACCAAATCAATTTTCTTGAAATAAGGAACTTTGAATAACAACAATTCCAGACGAAAAAAAAACAACAACACCAACAACAACTTTACAACAACAACAAATTTACTACTACTACAACAACAGTAATTTTACATAAAAGTGGGGGTAAGTGGGCGGCCTGCGGCCGCTGCTCAGGATTTAAACCCGTCAGACATCCAACACCGGCTTCGCGGCGGCCTTCGGCCGCGGATCAGTCTATAATATATCCAACAAATAGTTTTGCTAGTCAAATTGCGCGCGCAATTTTTAATAAAAATTTTTATTTTTTTTAAATAATAAGTAGCTACTGCGCTTGCATAAAACTGATCCGCGGCCGAAGGCCGCCGCGAAGCCGATGTTGGATGTCTGACGGGCTTAAATCCTGAGCAGCGGCCGCAGGCCACCCACTTACCCCTACTTTTATGTAAAATTACTGTTGTTGTAGTAGTAGTAAATTTGTTGTTGTTGTTTTTTTTTCTCTGGAATTGTTGTTATTCGAAGTTCATAACTTCAAGAAAATTGATTTGGTCCATTTTTTTGTTAAACGAAAAGCTTTTCTTTTGGCGATGGGGCATTTAAATAGCCTATAATTATTGAATACTTTCTTTAGTTCAAAATGTTTTTTTTTTCGAAATTCCTCTGCTAGCTTAAGCTTAACCTAGCAGAACTTTTTTTTTTAAATGGAAAGCTTTTTATTTGGCGATTGGTTATTTAAATAGCCTATAATTAGCCTATAATTATTTAATACTTTCTTTAGTACAAAATGTTTTTTTTTCGAAATCGCTCTGCTAGCTTAAACTTAGCCAAGCAGATTCTTTTTTTTTTTTTAAATGGAAAGCTTTTTATTTGGCGATTGGGCATTTAAATAGCCTATAATTAGCCTATAATTATTGACTACTTACTTTAGTTCAATATACGTCCCGTATGTGTTTTCTCGAAATAGCTCTGCTGGCTTAAACTTAAGCTAGCAGAGCTATTTTTTTTTTTCAAAAAAATGAGGAGCCTAAAATTTGGCGTTTGGGCCCAAAAATAGCCTATAATTAGCCTATAATTCTAGCATATTTTTTTTTCAGTTCTGCCATTTTCGCTCTGCTAGCTTAATGTACCTTATCATGTGTGCGTTTATCACTAAATCATTTCAATCTCATTATCTTGTCATGCGGTTGACATCGCACCGATAAGATTTGGAATTTAGACTACTGCAAGTTGAAACAAAAGAGATACGATCAAGGTTATAATGATTACTTGAACTCTGTTACTATTTGTCCTAGTACACCATGCACATGTGGTGGCAAGGATCCCGGGAAGTTTTTATACTTTGGAATTCCATACTAACATCAATAAAAATAAAGAGATGTATATATGTTATATATTTTATTTGCTGAAGAACTCTACAGTTTTTAGTTTATATATATCATTCAGATCCTAAATATTGGAACACATACTTTTTATCACTTCTCTTCTTTGCTTTAATTGAAATCACACGGATCACAAATCAGGACTGATATAAACGGCAATGTATTTAAGCATGCTGCTCAAATATCTTTTAATAGCTCGTTATTCTTATGAATGGTCAACAAAGTCAGAATTTGGCGAAATGACGGATGTCTGCCACGAACAGTGAATATGATATTTGGTTTTTACACCTGCAGGGCATATGCTCAGTTATGCCATAATTCAACGATGGTTTGGGGGCAATTTCATCCACATCACCGCCTTTAAGCAAAGTATAAAATCGTAAAAAGTGTTGGAAAACAGTGATTCTCATACACTTCATATTTGCTTTGTACAGCGACATGATTGTCTGCGACCTTATATTGAAGTTAAATATTGTTATATCTTGTTTATAAAACACTTTATTTTGTATAATTATATTGTGCTTTGCAAATTTAGTATTCTGTCAAACTATAAGAAATTTTTTCTTCACTTCAATAAAAATCTTACTTTTAACTGGTTATGGGCCCAGACTCATTTTAAAATAAAAAATAAGGGCAGCTTATAATAGCTAAAACCATTCAGAAGCAGTAATTGGTGAAATTAAATCAGCGCAGCTATTTTTATTTTAGCAATAAAAAGCAATTTTTATTGGGTCAGGAAAAACAGTATGGACGAAGTAAAAATCGAAAAGCTGGTCGGAGCTAGGAATTGGAGTTCCTGGAAGTTCCAGATGACTATTATTTTAAAATCGATTAACGTCTACGAAGTTGTGGTCGGTCAGGTTTTGAAGCCCCAATTCGATAATGCTGCAGGAGATGCTGCTCGAGTGGCTCACGAAAAGGAAGTTAATGAATGGGAGCGAGCGGATACAAAAGCACAAAGACATATTGTGACGGCAGTGGATAAGAGCATTATTCAACATTTGCTATTTTGCAAGAATTCAATAGAAATGTGGAAGAAACTGTTAACGCTTTACGAATTCAAAACAGATGTTAATGTTCATTTACTTCAGCAACAGTTTTACGATCTGAAGAAATCTGCATCGGAATCTATCGAAGTATATGTTTCAAGAGTTGAGGAATTAGCACAGCGTCTAAAAGATATGGGAGAACCGATTTCAACTAAAATGATGATCACAAAAATATTAATGACCTTGCCACCAAGTTATTGTCATTTCATCAGTGCTTGGGAGTCGATGTCGGAAGAGCAGCGCACCTTGGAAAATTTAACCAATCGTTTAGTGTTGGAGCAGTATCGTATGAATGCTGATGAAAGTGGATCAAGTGCTTTTGCTACAAAGAAATTTTCTAAGGACACAAAAAAGAAAGCAGGAAAATGCTTTAAGTGTAACAAAGATGGGCATTGGAAAAAGGACTGTCCATTATTTAAGAATAATAATCGCAACAAAACCGATTATTCTAATGCTTTTGTCGGCGACAACTATCAAGTGATTGAGTTAGATAATAAATGGTACGTTGATTCTGGTGCATCTGAACACATGACGGCCCATCGTGAATGGTTTGTTTCTTTTGAAGAATTCGAAGACTGCAAGTATGTTCGAATTGGAGATGGATCTACACTAAAAGCAACTGGAAGGGGAAACATAGAAGTTTTGATGAAGAATTCTAAAGGTTGGCAACAAACGTTTTTGGCTAACGTGTTATATGTTCCGCACATCAAAGTAAATCTATTTTCTTCAAACACTGCAATGGACAAAGGCTACGTAATGCAATCTTATAAAAATATTTGCAAATTTTGTCGAAATGGAGTAGTTGAAGTGATTGCTTTCAGAAATGGAAAACTTTTTGAGATGAAGATGCAAGTTATTATCAAGGAAAAAATGGAAAAGGATACTAATTTTGTAGCAAAAACATCTGGAGGCGAATCTTTACAATTGTGGCATCACAGGTTGATACATCAAAACTTCAAGCATGTGAAAAGTGTTTTAAAAAATAATAATATAAATTACAATGACGATGTAAAAGATGTTTGCGAAGGATGTTGTTTGGGAAAGCAACATCGTTCGCCATTTACTTCAAGTAAAAATCATTCAAATAAGGCTGGAGAGATACTGAATGCAGATGTTTGTGGCCCCATGGAGCAGGTGTCAATAGGTGGCTCCAAGTATTTTCTTTTAGTAAAGGACGATTACTCAAGATTCAAATAGGTTTATTTTCTGAAAACGAAGGCTGAGGTTAAAGATTCATTAACTAGTTTCTAACGATTAATCAAAAATGAAGGCAGAGTAACAATAAAGGTGTTAAGGTCTGACAATGGCACAGAATTTACCAGCAATGGCGTAAAACAACTACTAAATGAAAATGGCATTCAACATCAGAGAACCGTATTGTATACACCAGAGCAAAACGGTGGTGCAGAACGAGAAATAAGAACTTTGGTGGAATTAGCCTGAAGTCTTCTCTATTCCAAATAACTTGAGAAATTCCTTTGGGCAGAAGCTGTCAATACAGTTGTACATGTTCTAAGCCGCAGTGGACCAAGTTCGGTTGCTGAAAAAACCCCTTTTGAATTGTGGTTCAATAAAGTGCCTAATATTAACTACTTCAAAGTTTTTGGCAGCAAAGTATATGGCCATGTCCCAAAAGAAATTCGAAAGAAGTGGGATGCCAAAAGCAAGAAGGGTATCTTTGTTGGCTATGATGATAACGTTAAAGGTTACCGCATATATTTTGAGCCTGAGAACAAAATACAAGTATATCGTGATGTAATTTTTGAAAATGAGCTTGGTGAAACAGTATTTAATGTTGGGTTACATAAGCAACCGATAAATAAAGAAGATTCTACAGAAATGGTAAAATTTCAATTAGAAAACCATTTGGTTAAAAATTTTTCATCGACGCCAACAGCTCCAGTATCTTCAAATAATCCTGAAATGATACAAGAAAGTCAAACATCGATGTCAACAATTCCAACATCTTCAGATATTACTGAGGTGGTACAATTGCAGACTTCAGTTTCGTCAAATACTCAACAGCAAATGGATTCAATCAATGATAGCAGTATCACATCTGTTCTAGTTCCTGAGGATACACAAGAGGAAAATCAAGCTTCAGTATGCAGGTATAATTTACGTTCTAAAGTTGATATTTTCGATATGTTTCATTCTGTAAAAGATGATGATGAGCCGCAGAATTATGAAGATGCAATCAAGTCTAAGTATGCTGATCAATGGATGTGAGCAATGAATGAGGAGTATGATTCTCTGATGGCAAACCATACTTGGGAATTGTGTAATTTGCCGTCTGATAGAAAACTTATCGATTGTCGCTGGGCCTACAAGCTTAAGTTGAACACCAATAATTCTGTCGAATGTTTTAAAGCACGCTTAGTAGCAAGAGGTTTTACACAAGTTTATGGACTAGACTATGAGGAAACATTTAGTCCAGTGGTAAAATACGACTCGGTAAGAATAATACTGTCATTAGCAGTTAACCAAGGTATGTTGATTAAACAATTTGACATTAAAACAGCTTTTTTGTATGGTGCGCTTGAAGAGGAGTTATATATGAAACAGCCTGTGGGCTATGTTAAAGATTCTGGTAAAGTTTGTAAACTTAACCGAAGTTATATGGACTGAAACAGTCTCAAAGATGTTTTAACAAGAAATTTGGAGAAGTTTTAAGAAAATTTGATATGGAAATAAGCAAAGCAGACCCATGTGTGTTCGTTAAAAATAGTAATGGGTCAAAAATAATACTTGCAATATATGTCGATGATGGTTTGCTTGTATCAAATGATGAAATTCTATCGTTAGATTTGATGAAACATTTAAAACACCATTTTAAAATAAAAGAATGCAGCATAAACAAATTCTTGGGATTCCAAATGGAAATAAAGAAAGATGGCTCCTTGTTTATTCATCAAAAACAATATGCTCAAAAGATATTGGATCGTTTTCAAATGACAGAGTGCAAAAGTGTTTCTACACCACTTGAAATGGGATGTAACTTAACACTTTCAAAAAAGAAAGATACAAGCTATCCTTACAGAGAATTAATTGGATCTCTTATTTATTTATCAGTCATCAGTAGGCCTGACTTATCACATGCAGTGGGAGTACTAAGCAAATATATGGAAAATCCTGGCAGTACGCATGTAACTGCTGCAAAACATGTCTTAAGATACTTAAAAGGTACTATTGATCATGGTTTACTTTACACAAAACATAAATGTTTTGCTCTTAATGTTTACTCCGATTCTGATTTTGCTGGGGACACAAAAAATAGAAAGTCTACATCCACCATGTTAGTTAAATTGGGAAATTGTACCATTGGCTGGAGATCTAAACAACAGCGTATTGCTGCAGCAGAAGCTGTCAAAGACCTGCTGTGGACAAAACGATTTTTGCATGAAATAACTGATAGCGAAAATGAATGCATTTTGCTGTTGGACAATCAAAGTGCAATAAAACTAATTAAGAATCCAGAATTTCATAAAAGAATAAAGCACATTGATATCAGATTTCATTTCATTCGAGAGAAATTCGAAAATAAAGAATTCGAATTGGTCTATGTAAAGAGCAGTGATCAACTTGCCGATATTCTAACGAAGCCATTACCAAAAGCAATTTTTCAGAATTTGAAAAGTTTTTTGCTGAATGTTTAAATAAATTTTAATTTACAATGCCAATATTTAGAAGGAGTATTGAAGTTAAATATTGTTATAACTTGTTTATAAAACACTTTACTTTGTATAATTATATTGTGCTTTGTAAATTTATGTCGTTTTCCATTGGGAAATCTAGATTTTGCTCTCAGATCAAAAATTTTTCTTGCTGAATGGAACACAAAAACAGAGCAAGTATTTTATTTTTACTGGAGCTGATGACGGGCACAAATGTTTTGACATTCCAAGTAAAAAGCAAGGTTGTAGTAGTGTGTCGTCAATTTATTGTTTACATTTTGAAAATTAAAATTCTAAGAGGTAAAAATGTGGAAAAAATTTGAAAAATGGAATTTGTATTCGAAATAGGACATAACACCAATTCACCAATGGAGCTCTGTGTTCTTCCCCAATATTTAATTATTTTCAAAAGATTTATTTTGTGTGTGTGTATTTTATTAGTGCAATTTTGAATATTACAAAAGAATGTATTCTTTAATAAAGACTTGAGATGTCGTTAAAATATTAGAGGTTGTTTCACTTTTTTGGGCCATGATAAGAGACCGGTATCGTTTTCTTTCGTCAAAATGGAAGGAAGCGTTTGCAAAGCAAGAACATGCAAGTACAGAATAATCGTTGAGCTGTTTCAACTCTTCATCGGTCAGCAGTTCTTTTTCATCATTTAATTTTGTTTAGGACACTGTTTAAAATGTTAAAGCTCCGCTAATTGCTGCATCGATGCGATTTCGGTTGACTAATTCCCAGGATCATCAGACATCACACGAATACTAACGCCCATAGGTCATTTAAACAGTGACATACTCCAACGCAAAGGCTTTCATTACTTGAAGCATTTTATTCTGCTTATTTTTTGATATAAGTGCGGGAATTTCAATTCAAATGACTTTTATAAAAAATAATAAATATTTTCTAATTGTCAAATGCTGCTACTTTGACACCTACCCTACATGTTTGTAATGGTGTGAGAAAAAATCTAGATTTGAAAAAAGTGATCTGAGATCAAAAAATTTTGCTCTAGATTTCCCAATGGAACGCAAATCGTAATAGATTTTGATCTAGATCAAAAAAAGATTGCTCTTTTTTGCCCAATGGAAAACGACATTAGTATTCTGTCAAACTATAAGAAATTTTTTCTTCACTTCAATAAAAATCTTACTTTTACTCCTTAACCAACGACGTCGTTGTCTTAACCAATAATTAATACAGCTCAACTTGGGCTGCATCCCCACATGACCAGTTTACCACCAGGATCTTTTGCGTCTCCACCACCACTATACTTAAGTTGATAAAAACGAGTAGATCATTACATTAGTTGTTCTTCTTGTTCTTCTTCTTCTTATAATGTACTGTGTTTACGTCGAACGTAAACAGTGTGCATCCTGCATATCTGCCTGTCTTCAACAACCGCCGCACAGCGCTGTTGTAGTTTGCTCGTTGTGCTAACAACGAGTAAAAACTCAATTTTGACTTTTGCACTTTTTTCGCTTAACCCAAAAAGAGCAAGTCAGCGAACCCTCAGAAGTTTTACTGAAAATTAAAAGTTCAACATTTAAAACATAAAAACACAAAAACCCAACATACAATATAACACGCAGAACATCAGAGGACAACAGTGAAATACTAGAACCAAACAACACAACGGTGGACAACTTACTCTACATCGTTGGACTATTTGGACACACAATTCATCTTTTATAAAACACAAATTGTACTGTAAAGTATACATGACATTTTGTATTTTATTTGCGTTTTACCCATATTCACATCTACTAATTTGTACAATAAACTCTTATAACGATGTAGATTTTTGTGTCCGTTCATTTCACCCTTCACCCGTACATTTTGGTCCAGGCGAGCCGTCGAGTTCATCAGCAGCACGGACGGACACAGACCCAGCAGCATCAACACAATTTCGAAAAAAAAAAAAACAGCACCCAAAGGAAAATCAGTGAGTTTTGATTTCAAAAAGTGAATTTTTTCATCAAAATTGACTGTGCAAAAAGCATAATTCATCTTTTTGTGCAGACATTTTGATACCCTGTTTTTAAAGAATCATTTTCGGGTTGTATTCGTACCGAAAATCGTTTCTTTAAACCCACCTAAACCCTTAAAAAATTCAATTTTAATTAGTCATTTTAATTGAAATTGAATTTGATATCAGCAAACCAAACCAAAATCAGTCATTTGTGCGTACATTTTACATACATACGTACACTTGGTGGTGGTTGATTTGGTTTCTTTGCTGCTTATATTCTTGCCGTTGTTTTTTTATATATAAAATACATACATACATGAGAGCGAAAGTTTTGCATAACTTAAATCGTGTACTCAAATAGTGTTGCCAGATTGGTGCGAAAAAAACCCTGAAAATTTTTTAACCGATTTTTGCCAAATTTTTACCCAAATTTTGGGAAGTGATAAAAAATTTTAAAATTTGTTAACCCTTTGTAGCCCTTTGGTGCTAAATTGACCCATTTCGATTTTTAAGGGTTTTTAACCGCTTTTGACTCAAAATTTACTGTGTTATGGAAAATCTCGTAGTTTTACGATTTTTTCGTTTCGCTTGACCCCGGTTGTTGTAAAATTTTGTTTGATACAGTTTTTAACCCATTGTGACCCTACTCAAAATACAAATTATTGTAAAGTTTTCGATTCTCTTACAAGTCTTTGACAAACTTCAGTAAATCAAAGTGATTTTGTAAAATTTTCTACACAACCCACCCACTTTTATTAACCCATTGTTAACAAATTTTTTTAATTTGTAGAAATTTCGCTTTTTAGTGAAAAGCAAAGCAATTTTTTGTTAAATTTTCCAACTAAACAACCCACTTTAGCTATGGAAGATTATTATAATTTTGCAAGAGACTTGTTGGAGATGGAACACTCTCACGCTGAGACACCCATAGAAAATTTGAATGTTTATACCCTTAGGGGTGAAAAACTACAGTTGGATTATCTGTGGCAGAACTTCCAAGCTGCTTATAAAGAGGCTAGGAAAATCCCAGAAAAGGAGGCAGGAGATAAAGATAAAGTGAAAATGTGTTACCAGAAGACGTGGCAAGCTTATTTAAGGTACTTTGCCTCACTTGATGAGCATCTGAACCCACTCAAAAAGGAGCAAAAAGCACCCGTTACCCCAGCGCCTCCAGTTGCCCAAGATTCCCCTATCAGTATCCCACCCTGTGATATGGATATTTTTTATGGCGATTACTCGAATTGGCCCTCATTCAGGGATTTATTCACTGCCCTATATATCAATAACAACCGATTGAGTAATGTGCAAAAGTTGTTTCACCTCAATCAAAAGACCCGCGGTGAAGCCAGAGAAATTGTGAAAATGGCCCCGCTAACCAATGATGGTTTTTGTTTAGCTTGGTTGAATCTTCAAGACCAATACGAAAATAGTCGTATGCAGGTTAATCTGCAGCTAAAAACCCTATTTGATCTACCTGATGTAGATGCTAAATTCAGCTCATCAGTCAAAAAGTTGCAGCGTACTGTGAATAACTGCATATACACACTCAAATCTTTAAATATAGATACTGATAGTTGGGACCCGATTTTAGTGTTTCTTTGCTCCACAAAGTTGCCTAAAGAGTTTTTAGAAGATTTTGAAAAGTCATTAAGTGACCATTCAAAAAACCCATCCCGGAAAGAATTTGACACATTTTTAACCCAGAAGTTTCAGAATTTGATATCTGTTGAAGATATTCACCCATATCAATCTAAACCCCAACCCAGCAGATATGAATATGAAAACTCAAACCCGAAGATCTCGAAAAAGGGTACAGATAATAAAAACTGTAGACTCTGCAGTGGAGATCACACTCTTCGCGAGTGCCCGAGATTCATTGACATGAAAGTAGAAGAGAGAATCAATGTAGTGCAGCAAATGGGATGCTGTTTTAATTGCCTAGCACTATCCCATGGAGTCAAGGATTGTAATAGTGCTTACACTTGTCGGTTCTGCAACAAAAGGCATAACTCATTGATTCATCAAAAGGACCCGGACTCAATACCCAGCACCAGTAAAGATGCAATAACAACGACCCAATCATTTTTAACCCGAACAATACAGTCCACTACTTATACGCCCCATAAGAAGAAATTAAGGAAACCACCTAATAACATAAATATTCTTGGAACTGCAATGGTACAGATTCAACACGAAGGAACTATCTTTGAAGCACGAGCTTTAATTGACTCTGGTTCTGAAAGGACTTTTGTCTCAGAGGATCTGACGAGAACTATTGGTTTGCCGACCCATAACATTACGACAGAAGTATCGGGAATCAACCAGACAAAATTAGCAACATTGACGGAATCATGTGAATTAAGGATTGGTTCGCCCTTAAATCCTAAAGTTTGCGTAAAGGCTATCGCTTTAATAACAAAGTCTTTGACAAGTAAGTTACCAGCTTACTCTGTCGACCCACCCGAAAATACAAGTTTTTTGCTATTAGCAGACCCTACGTTTTATGAGTCCAGACCCATTGATATAATCATTGGCTGTGACTTATACCCGGACATTATGTGCAGTGGTGTACTGCATAATGTTTTTGATTCTCTTGTGGCTCAAGAGACCCTATTTGGCTGGACCCTCTCTGGACCCATATGCAACACAACAAACAATGGCCACTCAAGAGTTATGGATGACAGAAGTTCTTCACAAATACAACACGTAACTGGATCAAAATGGAAAAAGAGATCCAAAAACTATTAAGAATTTACGTAGTTGTATTGTTATGACTTAAAGAGCGGCAGTTGCTTGGTAACTCTCTTACCAACGTGGCCTTTGAGTCATTTCACACCCAATCTTCATTTGTTTCATAGAACTCAATGCATCCTTCTACCCTTTTGTGAATTTTTCAATAATTTTGTATTCTAAGTTTCTTTGCAGATCTTAGTTCCTGCAAGGCGGGCAGAATGTTTACGTCGAACGTAAACAGTGTGCATCCTGCATATCTGCCTGTCTTCAACAACCGCCGCACAGCGCTGTTGTAGTTTGCTCGTTGTGCTAACAACGAGTAAAAACTCAATTTTGACTTTTGCACTTTTTTCGCTTAACCCAAAAAGAGCAAGTCAGCGAACCCTCAGAAGTTTTACTGAAAATTAAAAGTTCAACATTTAAAACATAAAAACACAAAAACCCAACATACAATATAACACGCAGAACATCAGAGGACAACAGTGAAATACTAGAACCAAACAACACAACGGTGGACAACTTACTCTACATCGTTGGACTATTTGGACACACAATTCATCTTTTATAAAACACAAATTGTACTGTAAAGTATACATGACATTTTGTATTTTATTTGCGTTTTACCCATATTCACATCTACTAATTTGTACAATAAACTCTTATAACGATTTAGATTTTTGTGTCCGTTCATTTCACCCTTCACCCGTACATACTGAATATTGCAAACAGTACAAAGTATCGGGAAGGACTACCACGATTTCGAGGTCCGTTTTGTAATCCTTAGCGTATTCCACCAGCACGTTCCCGGAGGCCGACACCAAACCCCGCGCAGAAACTGATGTTATACTTTTTATAAGGTTAAAAACGAATTTTTCTTTTTAATTAAAAATTTTACTTTCATGTATTTAACCGCGAACGGTAAAAATGTCCATTTTATTTCTCTAATACAGAAAATTTTACTGTAATATCGCGTGACTATACAATGGAACGGTATAATTCTCAAACGGTAAAAACGTATGCACATTTAATACATGTGGCTTCAAAAAATTAAAACATCAATAACATATTAACACAAAAACGCGTCACAAATCTTATCGCAATTTATTCACAAAAATAACAATAGAGGTATTCACGATCTAGAGTAACGTCCTGAGTAACAGAGTAACAGGGTAACAGTGCACAACCACAACAACAAAATATACGTAAGTTACTCTGTTACTCTTTTACCCTTTTAGTCAAGCTATTTTCTAGTGTAAAATAATCTTACACTTTTGCCTTTTTTTACTATTTCTATTTCTATAGAAACGTTTGAAGTTGTTTATGATTGAGAAGCAATTTTCGTTCATCAAAAATAAAAATTTGAATGAGAGCAAAATATTCAATTAAAAATTATTTTGAGAAACAAGAAGCAAATATACGTGTAAAGTATTGAGTATGCTCACTATTCAGAGTAACTGAGTGCACTTATACCCTGTTACTCAGCTCGTTACTCTAGATCGTGAATAACTCTAATATGTACTTAACTTTATATTTATAACGTTTTCGAAAAGAGGGAACAAAAGAAAAAATCATCAAAAAAACAAAAAAATCGAAAAAAGAAAAATTACACGCGCACTCTGGCCCAGCCACAGATGGAATCTACGTTAGTTGTTGTTGGTCCACGGTTATGAAGATGGTGTTGTCCACGAATATGCTGTGTATTCGATTTAAATCTTTCCAAATTTTATTTCGATAAAAGTAAACAAACTAACGACATAAATGTCAACAAAACTTCAAATTATGAAAGTGCCACATGCATGAAAATAACAAAAAAAGATAGCCCTGCCGAGATATATGAGGAGATATAAAATAAATCACTTTGAAAGTAGATATATTTTTGTATAGTAAATCACGCGATATATGGCAGGATATAGAGCTAAATCTGGAAACAGCCGTAAATCGCATTGTAAGTCCCCGGTGTAGATGGGGTATTATTACCATCATTCTTTGTTTGCTATAAAAACACAATTCAGACAAGATAATTGCGCAACTCTTTTGTCTGCTCTGTGTCCAGGCTCTCACTTACGTAGGCTTTGTGTGTGCGTTCGCACGGACAGCCTTGCCTGCATAAAGCCCAAGATACAATTGTGCGAGAAGCGTGCGTGCGCGACGCTCTAGCTGTCAAAAAAATATTCAATACACGTAGACAAATGAAGCAATTAACAATACTGCGTCTACGAGATGCGAGAGATACCACGCACGCAACAGTTCAAAAAAATGGAAATTGATGTGCGAGAGCAAAAATTTTAAGCTGTCAATTTTTTGTTGATTGTAAAAACAAAATTATTTGTGCATGGAAAAGTGAAAATATAAAGAAAATAAAACAAAAATGAAAAAAAAAAAAAATAATTGAAACAATTTTTTTTCGAATTTTTTTTTTATTTTGGCTTACATTTTTTCGATTTCTTTGTATTTTGACAGTCGCAACGCAGACGTGTCTCGCATTATTGTATATTGGGTTGCGCGATATCGCAGACCAGCATCGCACTCACATCTCGCTTTGTGTGTGCGTTCGCACGGACAGCCTTCTTTTTTTTTTTTTTTTTTTTTACGAACGTTCCCTGCGATCCCACCACCCGCCTAACCGCCCGAGAGGCGCATCCGTGTAACGTACGGTTGGTGACCGACCACAAGCAGACCGAACTGCTCTGCTGTTGAGCGGATCAGTGACAACGCGGGATACACGCTTTGAAGCTACAGATCATGACTGATCATCAGCTACATATTAAATCGAAATATGAAGAAGAAACGAGAAAACGCAACACGAGCTAGGAGTTCAAGTGCAAGATTATTTTACATTTAAGGATAGCTATTGAGTCATCAAAAGAATATAAGTGGTATAAACTGTTGAAATCGTTACAGATGCTACGGAAGGGACTAAACTGTGCATAATTTGACCTACAATGTGACAATTTTAGAGGGCGAAAATGCCTTGAGTCTCTTCCTGGAACATTAAAATCTATTGATTGAAGTAAAATTGGTGAATTCGTTTCGCCTTTAATAATTTTATGCAAAAAAGTTACATTAAGCATTACTCTTCTACTATTCAATGAAGGTAAACGGATTAGTTTCAAACGGCTTACATATGAAGGCAGATTTTGGTCAGGATTCCACGGTAGTCCACGAAGTGCAAATAATAAAAATTGTTTTTGGACTGATTCTAGTTGATCACTATAGATTTTATAGGATAGGCCTCACAAGAGAAGTGTAAAGAAGTTTCGTTGTATAAGGATCATTGAATTCTTTGGCCCAACGCTTGATAAAGCCAAGAACACCTTTAGCTTTGTTAATGGTCAAATTTATATGAAATTTGAACTGGAGCTTTGGATCAAGCATGACCCCTAGATCATTAAACCTTTCTACAGCTACCAGAGTGTGACTATTGATGGAATAGGAGAAGCTTGTAGCAGATTTTCTTGAAAAATACCATTTTCTTACATTTATTTAAATTTAATTCCATGCAATTTACTTGGCACCATTCAGATAAACTATTTAGATCGGATTGTAGTAAATATTGTGATGATGGTAAATTATGAGAAATAAAGAGTTTGACATCATCTGCATACATTAAAATTTTACTATTTTTGATAATTGAAGGAAGATCATTTATGTAAAGCAAGAATAGGATAGGGCCAAGGTGACTGCCCTGTGGAACACCAGAAGTAACGGAAATATATTTAGAATAAGTTTTATTGAATTCTACACGCTGTCAAATACGAGCGTAACCAACACAATAAATTGTTTGGAAGACCCATTAAGTTCAGTTTGTAAAGTAGGAGATCATGATTAACACTATCAAAAGCCTTACTAAAATCAGTATAAATAACATCAGTCTGTTTACCAGCTATAAATTCATTTATGATTGTAGTGGTAAGCTCAAGCAAATTTGTTACGGATGAACGACCCTTAAGAAAACCGTGTTGAAATGGAGACACAGAAGATAAAATATAATGTTGAATATGGTCTGTTATGATATTTTCGAACAATTTTGGAATAGCACAGAGTTTAGCTATGCCTCTATAATTTTTTATGTCCGACTTGCTGCCGGACTTAAATAAAGGTATTATGAAGGACTGTTTCCACAAATCAGGAAAATATCCACAACGAAGAGATGCATTAAATAACAAGGTTAAAGGAAATTTAAGATTCTCTGCACAAAACTTTAAAACACAACTAGGAATTTCATCGGGTCCCGGATTGTAGGAGCATTTAATTTTCTTCAAGTACTGGAGAACAATTTCTGGCTGCAGGAGGGGTAAACTAATATGATTAATTAATGTTAAAGGGTACGGATATGTTACATTTGAATTGAATTTTAAATTAGAGTATGTGGACTGGAAAAAATCGGCAAAATAATTTAAGATCTCAGATTCACATGAAGATAAGACACCATCTTAAGACATACTTGATGGAAAGTATGATTGTTTTCTCTTAGAGTTCACAAAATTATAAAACATTTTCGGGTTAGCTTTTAAGTTATTTTTTAATTTTAAAATAAAGTTGTTATAGCAGACTTTAGAATAAGTCTGGTATCTGCCGCGGAAAAGAGAATATTGTATATAGTCAGCGGATGAACCCGTTAATTTATATTTTTTAAAAAGACGGTTTTTTTTATTTTTAATCATATTTAAAGTTTTATTAGACCAAGGTGAACAATTTTGCTTAGACACAGCTTTTGTTTTAGGAATTACTAAATTAAAATAATTTTGTAAAGTATTATTGAACAATTTCACTGAACTATCTAAGTCATTTTCTGAAACTGGTGCCTGCTTTAAGCCCAAGATACAATTGTGCGAGATGCGTGCGAGCGCGACGCACTAGCTGTCAAAAAAATATTCAATATACGAAGACAAATGGGGCAATTTACAATACTGCGTCTGTGAGATGCGAGAGATTTCGCGCACGCAACAGTTTTCGAAAAAATGAAAATTGACGTGCGAGAGCAAAACTATTCTTCTTCGAAAATTTTAAGCTGTCAATTTTGTGTTGATTGTCAAAACAAAATTATTTGTGCATTGAAAAGTGAAAGATTGTCGCAAAAAGTAAAATGCAAAAATTAAGTTGTGAAAAAATAGAAAAATTGATAGATTTAGTGAAAATCAAAAAATTCATTTATGATAAAAGCCACAGCTATTATAAAAAAAATTAATTGAAAGAAAAAGCGTGGCAGGAAATTGCAGCTGAGCTACATTCTTCCGATGGCGATTGTAAGAAGGCGTGGAGGTCGCTCCGCGGCCAGTTTGAGAAAAGCCTTAAACAGGTAAAAGGAGTGACAGGCCAAAGTGCAAACGAAAAGAACGGAAAACAATATAAGTATTTTGGGCAATTGTTTTTTTTTTAAGACTCGTTGGAGCCACCAAGGTGACTTCTTTTGTTGGAAACTTTCGATACTCGGCGAGTTTTTGTTTGTTTTTAATTAAAATGAGAGTGTAAAAAAAAATAGCCGCTCAGATTGAGTGTCGGCAGACTCGGCGCTGCTATTAATGCAGAAAGAGAAAGTGCAGGGGGCGTTTAAGCAGATAGCTGCACCAACGAGCAGAAACCAAAATATGTGTATTAAAAAGAGAAACGCAGAGTATCGAAAGTAAATTTGTTCCTTTTTTTTATTAAATTAGCCTGATTAACATATTTTTTTTGTTTTCATATTCACAGCACGTCTTGCAATTTTGATGAAAGTGTTATATTCTTTCGATGAATCTTCGAGCAGCAGTTTTCTGTCAACCTCTCCTGCCTCTAATCCCAAAACTAAAAGAGAAATGAAGATAACGATAATGAAACTCCTGTCTTTAGGCCGAAAAACAAACGAGGAAATGATGAAACTTTAAAACGATTCTTGGACACCATTATTAAGAAAACAGAAGATTTTGATGGAGTGGACAGTTTTTTTTTTAAGTTTGCCGTCGTTTGTTAAAAAATACGATTTAACAACATCGCAGTTAGCTCGGCTACAGTGCAAAGTAATGAGTTTTACTAATGAAGAGCTAGAAAACTAAAAAATGGAATCTGAATTTTTTGCATAGTATGTTTTCGAAAGCAAGTATCACCGTTTCAGACATGTTGGAGAATCCGATCCAGAATCGGATTTGAGTTCAACAAAAAAATTTGTGACAGTCAAGAAGAAAAGGGGGTGGAGTTATTCCCACGGGAGTTATTTCGCTCCACCGGAGAAGGGACCTTATCTTCACTGACAAAATTTAGCAGTACAGTTCAAAATCAGAGACTGGTTTTTATTTTGCGAAGATAAGGTCCCTTTTCCTGTGGAGTGAAATAACTCCCGTGGAAATAACTCACATTTATTGGGTGTAAACATTGTAATTTAAATTCTATGAAGGAAGTACCTGAAATTTTTTTTTCCAACTCAAATTGATTCTGATTGAGAACGGATTCTGCAACATGCCTGATTGTTTTTGTAAAGATAATTTTTCTGCTGAAGACTTTTATTTTTTTTTGTTTTATTAACTATTTTCTTTTTAAATCCTTTTCATACATTTGAAGTTGTTTCATTTATAATTGAGGCTATAAGCGCAACAGTGGCCTAACCTTTACTTCGTTGATAAAGCAAAAGCACATATCCTGAGTCGATAAAAGCACAAGTTATTTGCTTTTGATTTTTTAAGTCAATTGTTTCATTCACTATAAAAGTGAACTAACTCTATAATTAAAATGTTTAAATATCGAACGGCTAGTTTGAAATTTATGAGTTTAATTATAATTATATAAGTTTGCGTTTAACGCGTTTCTTTAAACATTGAATAACTGCAATAATTTTAATTTTTATAACAAGTTTTATAACATGTTTTCAAAAGAGTCCTTTGTAATAAAAACGATATGATAGAAGTTTTACGTTTGAAAATTGATTTTGTTATTTTGTCACTAATACTTACATTAATATTATCATAAATAAATACAAATTTGTTAATTTATAATTAATAAATACAAGTTTGTAAAACTCAAATACCTAATTCTGATTTTACACGGTCTTTTTTTACACGGTTTTGATTTAACACGGTTTGAAAAAAATTTTTTTTTAAATATTTTTACACGATTTTATTCTGTTTAGCACGATTCAAAATTTTTTGGGCTTAAATTTTATTTGTCAGATTTAATTTTTGCGAAATGTGTTCATATCTGCCGTAAAAAATATACGGCCGCAACTTAGTTATGGCCTTTCAAATTTTATTTCCCCATCGGATTAAGCAATTTTTTATCTATACTTGAGTCCAATCGCCAATTTTTTACTTTTTCTACTTCTCTTGCAAATTGCAAATAAAGAAATGTAAACATTATACCCTGTTTTCATGTTTTTCATAAGTAATTAAAATCATAAAAGGGGGTAGCTCCATACAAAAAAGATGAAAATTGAAATAGATTTTTTAAGAAAGAGAAGTTGCTGCCTTTTCTGAATAAAAATAAAATTTCGATTTTCTCAAAACTATGAAAAACGAGTTGCGTCTTTTTATAATTTTACGGCAGATATCACAAATTTAGGTGAATTCCCTTATTGTGCATACAATCAAATTTGGATATTAATTGTTAATATTTTGTGAACGTGCTTAGTAAAGACATTTTTTATAGACAAACTTGTTTTTCTAATATTATATTAAATTTAATTTTAATGCTTAAGATAAAAGGTACGCCAAAAAAATATTTAATAGCCATTTAGTTTTTTAATTTTCCACTAATTTTAATAGGTTTTAAAGGTGAGGAACCAATCACCTATTTTGGTATACGATCAATGTCTTTTTTTACACGGTTTTTTTTTACACGGTTTTTTCTGGAACCAATCTACCGTGTAAAAACAGAATTAGGTGTAATATGTTTTTTATCTTATGAAATTAGTCATATAAAATGCAAAAAGGCGTACCAACATATCCTATTTTCCCATAAAGCACATAACATTTTTTATTTTTCATAAGCGAGACAAAAACGGTGCTTCGCTTGGGAACGTTTTAAAACTCATTTTTTGCTTCGCTTGTGAAAATTAAAATATGTAATGTGCTTCTTGGTGTCATATGAATGAGTTTTTTTGAAAGTGGATCAAGCTGATAAAGGCAAAAGTAATGTGGTACACATTATGTGCCATAATAATCGATTATTTGACCGATATCATTTTTTCAACTTAATGCCATCAATTCCACACGATCAAGTAAACTTTCCACGAGAACAGAGCGTAATAACACTAATTTCTAACAAAATTCCAGCCAATTCATAATATGACATTACTTTTATGGACATATTCCACTTTCAAAAAACCCATTCAAATTATTAAGAAAATGCGCTAAAATTTTTCTATCTTCGTATGCTGCTCTGCTAGAATTGTGTGCACGTGAACGTGAAGCTCCATTGCCGCACATATTGGTTTTAGTCTGGAAGTTTTAACAAGCGATTCTTTGATGCAATTGAACAATGCCATAAAGTGATCAACATTCATTCTTGTCGGCTTTACAAACATTTGATGGTAACATTTTTCGTAAAGAACAACATTGAAATTGTGCTCCGATAAAATATTAATTTTTAAAGCTAAACTAAACATCTGTGCAGCAAAATTGAGCTCATTGAAAAGAGCATCCAAAAAAACAAAGCGGTTTATTGGAGTGCAGTGCAGAGACTTAGCAACAGCGCCGGTAAGATAAGCAGCTCTGGGTGGAGTACTGCCTTCAATTTCTAAACCACTCAATGTCATTTCTTTCATACCAGCAGTTAAGCTAAAAGTATATAAAAAAATAAACATATTTGACATAGACGTGACATTTTAAAACAACAGTTTACCTTATAGCATCTGCTGCTGGACGCTTTTCAATGTTACATGATACCATCATATAGTCCAATTTCTAAGGCAACTAATTTGAAATTCATAATAGTTGCCACATAATCTTCTGGTACATCCTGTTTTGAACCATCACCCTCATAGCTAATGGCTTTATAAAGTTTATCCATTTCATCGGGTGTCATGGCGTCTTGAATTTGTTGCGCTAAAATTGTTTTTTAAGATGAAAATAATGAATCATTTTTTATTTTTTAAGTTGATTTGACCAATTTATTTAGTTGAAACATGAGTGTTTTCTGCATCAATCAATTTGTTGCATTGAGCTTGATGGTCACAAGATAAACGCTAAATGTAACCAAATTGAACAATTTGATGCAAAAAACACTCATGTAAACAATAAATCTTTTTGTTTTTATTAACTTACAAATATCGCCATCTTCTTTATCGCTATCTTTATTGAACGGTTTACCACCAAAGAATCCACCAAGCCAGCCTTTTTGTTTTGTTGTTGCTTCTTCTTGTTCACTTCCATCTTTACTCGTTGTCGTATCATTAGCAAATTAGTTAGATTTAGTTGCTTTTCCATCATTTCGCATTTTGATGGAAAATGATGAAGATGAGCAGTGTCTTTTGTTTATCATCCAACTCAACTGGTGGAATTTTGCGTGTAAACAAACAAAAACATTTTGTATAATAGAAACCAGTAAAGGAAACCGATAGGATCACCTTTCTCGGAGATTTGAAATAACTATTTTAAATACCTTTGCTAGCCATTGTGGTATTTAAAATTGATTTAAAACAAATATTTTCTTAAATCTAAACAAAAGCAATCCAACCGTTTATAACCGGTTATTTTAGCCGGTCCATCACGATAATTATTCACCAGTGCTAAATCGGCGGCATGATAATTATTCACCAGTGCTAAATCGGCGGCACGATAATTATTCACCAGTGCTAAATCGGCGGCATGATAATTATTCACCAGTGCTAAATAGGCGGCATGATAAAGTGTTGGATTTGTGATAATTATTCACCAGTGCTAAATCGGCGGCATGATAAAGTGTTGGATTTGTGATAATTATTCACCAGTGCTAAATAGGCAATAATTGCTGTCAGTTAATGTCAACAACTATCTGGACTTTGGACCCTTAAAGGAATTTTAGCAAAGACACATTCCAGCGGATGCTATAATTTTTAATTTTAGATACATCCTAAAAGTATGCAACGTAAACATATATAACACAAATTAGATCTTGCAATAAAAAACAAAAGTGGCTTGCAAAAGTATACTCATACTATTACACAAGCTTACGAGTTTGATAGTTTTGAAATAATGGTAAAAACGCCTGGTCCAAAAACCGAACATATTTTAAATACACCAACTTCCAAAAGAAATTCGTCTGAAACTTCTCCCGACATGGAAAACAATAACGAAGCACGTAAACAAAAAGTAGGTGAGATGAGTGTTTCTGATTTATGCGAGTTATTTAAAAAATGCAACAGTGAAATTATGCTCAAGCTCGATGCCATGTCAGATAGTGTTGACGTTTTAAAAAACCAAAACAGCGAATTGCAGAAAGAAATTATTTTGCTAAAAGCAGAGAAGGAAGCTGATCGCAAAAGAATCGAGTTTCTTGAAAAACATAGTAAGAGGAATAATCTTATTTTCAAAGGATTACAAGTAAACTGTTCAGGGGCAGTTCTCGCTGAGGTTGAGAAAGTTAGTCGTGCCAGCAAACATAGCAATCAAGTCAGCCAAAAAATTATACGTTCGTAATTCAAAAATGGCTGTTGTCGTTGAGTTTTACTCTGAAGCAAAAGTAGAAACGGTTCTCAATAATTCGAAAAAGTTATCCGGATCTGAAATCTACATAGATAAAGATCTATGTGTAGAGAGTCGAAGGAAAAAAGAAGCTATGCTCAATTTACGTAAGCATCTTGCAACTCTAAGTAGCAGTCACAAAATGATAATCAGAGACGACAGACTCAGGATTGGTGACAAATGGTTTTGGTGGAACCGAGACAATAAACTGATTTGCGACAGTCAAGATGCAAGCAGAACACTAATGACGCTCTCCGAAAATGAATTTCAAAACATTGATACTAATTTCCAGAAGCTACTCGACACTCTTAAAAACGAAATATCGCAAGCAAAAAACCAAATAATTCCATCATTTGCATAAATTCCAAAATTCTGCAAAACCAATTTATAAATAGTTGCATCAATATAAAAATCACATTCTGGAATGTACATGTACTATCCAATCTCTTCAGCGAAACAACCATAAACGACTCTCAAATTACTGGCATATACGAAGCATGGTCAACAACAGATTTCAAAAGTAATATATCAACTTGGTGCGACTATAAAGCTCTATCAACACATGCTGCGAGTGACAGATCATCAGGCAGAGCGAGTGGCGGCATTGTGTTATTAGTGTATAGCAACTTTAGATAGTATTAAAATTGATAAATCGAATTAATGGGTATTTAGTCTTAATACGATCAAAAAATTTAAATTTATACTTGGTATCATATATATTAAGCCTTCTTATAATATTAATATTGCATTAGAGTCACTTGAATCCATATTAGAAGAGCTGGCTGTCAAATTTTTTGTTAACACTCCAATAATTATTGGGGGTGATTAGAATGCCAGAGTTGGTGAAGAAGACACTCTTGAGTTTCTATGCGAAATTGAATCTAATCTCCTGCCTGAAAGAAAGTCATTAGATCAAACTCTAAGCTCGTGAGGAAAAACTTTATTAGAATTTATGGAAAATAATGGCTTTGTTCTGTTCACTGGACGCACTACTGGTGATATTCCTAATAATATTACTTGTTTAAATAGAAACGGCGTAAGTGCTATTGATCTCGTATGGGCGAATGTAGTGTTACTTCCTTTTGTGAAAAATCTTACTGTGCACCCTCTTGCCACAGGTTCTGATCACTTTCCAGTCTCTCTCAATTTAGAGCTTGAAAGCCAAAATACTGAATGTCAATACAAATCTAATTAAAAGATCAGCTATGAAATGGGATCCTATAAAAGCTAATGATTATTCAGTACTTTTAAACCAAACCTTTATGTCAGCAGTCCCTGACAACTTAATTTGATTGCTTTCAATAAATCAGCAAAGTCAGCTTATCACTGATTCTATTACAAAGTCAGCTCAAGAACTAAATATGAATATCACGAAATTAATGAAACCTTCAATAAAAAAAATAAACCCTGATTTGACGAGACTATCTTTTAGTTATGACAGCAAACAACTTTATTTTGATTTGAAAATGAATTTCCGAAATTTATTGAAGTCAAAAAGAATTGATTATGAAACAGATGTCAAAAATAAATTCTTTAATATAAAAAATTCCAAAGACTTTTGGTGCCTCATTAAAGCACATAACCAAAAACCTTATACACCTAACCCGATTCCAGCACATATCTGTAAAATTTTTTATCAAGAAATTTTTCCACCACGTCCTACGTCAGAACTAATTTTAATAGGCACCAGTGATACAATTTTAGATTCCGAAATATCATCCAATGAGCTTACGAGAGCAATCAATAAATTAAAAAATAATAAAGCACCAGGTGAAGATTTGATTAGCGCTGAATTTTTTTAAACATTTGCCTGGTCAAGGGCTTTTCATTCTTCGCTCACTATTCAATAAAGTTATCCTCTATGGAGTTACTCTCGAAGCATGGTCTCGTTCTATTCTTGTGCTATTCCATAAAAAAGGTGATGTTAATCAACCCGAAAATTACAGAGGTATAGCGTTATGCAACACCATACTTAAAATCTTTACCCATATATTGCATGAACGTCTTTTTCTATGGGCTGAACTAAACAACATTATTCCCGAGTCTCAAAATGGTTTTAGAAATAAAAGATCTTGTGTCGATAATATTTTTACCCTGCAAGCAGCTCTACATCTTCATCTTCGCCATAAAAAAAAGCTCAGCTTTCGGCCTGTTTATTGATTTTAAAAGAGCTTTTGACTCAATCGTCCATAATGTACTTTGGCAAAAGTTACATACCCATGGCGTAAGCTCACGTTTTATCAAAATCTTACAGTCTATTTATAACCAGGCATCTTTTGTCGTATGACTCGCAGATCACGACTCTGACCCTATTTCTGTTACTGAGTGTGTACTCCAAGGTGAGATCCTAAGCCCCCTTTTGTTGTTTCCTAACATTGTTCTTAAATTTATTTTTAAACTAGCTTTAATACATTATAATATTTAGTTATACATCAAACTTCCTTCTGCTACAACTAAAAGTTTAAAAGCAGATGTAAAGTAAACTTTGAATTGAAAATACAAACATTTCTGAATCTTCATTTTTCATCTTTTGATATGTTGTTTCAAAAAAGCATGTGATTTACGTTCCCGGTAGATAGGTCTCACCCACCCCACCATCTCCGTCTCCTCTGACGACCTCTTAATCCTTTAGCAAATAAACAAACCGCGATCCATATATTTCTACATTTCTGAGTTTTTTTCCTCTCATTTTCAATTAGACCAAGTTTTAGAAATTTAATAACAAAAAAAAAAAAATTAAACAATTGAAAGAATTTCTTTTAAATGTTTTTTATTTTGACAGTATGTTGACTGTCGCAACGCAGACGTGTCTCGCATTATTGTATATTGAGTTGCGCTGCTATATCGCAGACCAGCATCGCATTCGCATCTCGCTCTCGCACAACTGTATCTTGGGCTTAACTGCCATACCTAAATTGGAGCGTCAGGCGTTGCGTTATTTAACGTTTTACAAAAACGTCAAGCGCCATTCCGAAATAAAGAGCGATGCGTTGAAGTCATTAATTTGTCAAAATCATCTTCTTCGAATATGCTACTCATTACGAGTAACATAGGTCCCTAATTACGAGAGCTGCCGTAAACACTAGGTTTTTATCACAGCTCTCAGCGTAGCGTCTTTACAGACTTATAAAATTATTATATAGCGATATTTTCAGTCTGACTGAAATTTATTTTTCCTTTTAACCTATATTTAGGTTATGTACGATACACGCGCCTTTAAAAAAACACGTGTAACGGGTCTAACTTTAAGACACGCGCGAACGATTACACACGAGAGTACGTCTGTACTCGGTCACGGACAAAACGAAAGACCTTGTCAAAATCATATTGTTGTTTCTTTTTTTACTTTTCTGCAGCTTACTTCACTCAACAATGCTTTGTCAATATTGGAAATTTGAATAGCTGAGCGTTGGCAATTTCGGTATGTATGTATGTATTCTCCTTTAACTCCTAGGAGGAGCATAGGGCCAATATGAAATCTCTCCATTTGTCACGATCCCTTGCGATGACTTTGATCTCTTGCCACGATTTTCCCGATTCTTGGATTTCCTTTTCCAACGACCTTTTCCAGTTGGTTTTGGGAGCTCAAGGTTGAATTTGTGGAGTTCTCTAACGGCTTGGTGTATTTTGCCTGGTTCATTTAGAGTTCGGACATTCCAAGAGCCGATGCGTGTTCGAGTTTTCATCGAAAGGATTTTAAAATTTTGAGAAACCATATTGGTTCCAGTTATAGGAGAATCATTCCTAACTATGCATGTTTCTTGCACCTCCAAATCCGATGTGCATGCTGCCGAGGCAGGTGGATTAACCACACTCTGGTGGGTACCACTTGGAGAGTTATTTCCCATCGTTTTTCGATCCATGCTTCATTAGTATAATCTTCTCGGCAACGCCCCACGCAGTAAGTTATAAGCTTAAAGCTGGATCCGGCAAGCGCTGCAAATATAGTGGCCAAATTCACTTTTAATTTCAGCCGCCCAATCTGGAACAGACGCTGACCTGGGAGCCGCCCACTCTGGATCAGACGCTTCAGGATTTCAACAAGATGCTTATTTTAAGGCGGCATCGACTCGCCTTGTCAGTGCCAGTTACGGGCATTGTGGGTTTTTCTTTCGAGGCGCAACGCTGTCCAACGCTACACCCTTCCACACCCTGGCTGGTCACCCGCTTTTAGTCGCCTTTTACGACAGGCATGCTTACCTCGGGCATATTCTGACCCCTTACCCGCAGGTATGGCAGTAAGCCTAGTTTGTGCATCTAGAGATTTTGCACTTATATTTTTTATCGCGTCCACACTACACAGAAAAGTTAGTGCAGTTTTCAGTATACTTTATTAGTTCATTTTCATAGAAACATGACGTCTAGCAAACATTTTATTTTCATTTGAATTGATTGCTCTGTTACATATTTTAAAAAATAAGTTAACGAAAACACTCATAATATTCATGACCTGCACAAAAATCAAAAATGCGCACTTTCGTTTTGGTGGATATAACGAGACCATATTTTGTTCAGTTGAGCAAACGCGCCTTTTGCTTTTGCTATTCTTGAGTTGATATCCTCTTTTGCTCCACCATCCATGGAGATAATGCTGCCTAAATACGTGAAGCTATCGACGTTTTCGATGTCATCCCTGCCAGCTCTAAACGTCATTTCTGTTTGCGTTTAACTTCATACTTTTTGCCTTGGATACGTTGTTATATTCTTGATAGCATAGAGTATGCCTTAGATATAACGTAGTCGAAATGATCTTTAAAGGTAAGACGGCAATCAAAAATCAAATCGTTTTTATAATAAACTCGTTCAAGAGTGAGATCATTAATAATGTAATTAAAAATGAAAGATAAATGTGTTCCATAAAACGACATAGATTTATATTTAGAGATATTAAGACAAAGATTATTAGACACACACCAGGAGGCTACTGTGTTTAAATCAGATTGTAAAAGACTACAATCAAGCTCAGATTTAACGGAACGATATAGTTTTAAATCATCGACAAACAACAGACTCTGCGAATATTTAATAACTCGGGGATGATCATTTATGAAAAGCAAAAATAACAATGGGCTAAGATAGCTTTCCTGTGGGACACCGGATGGCACATTCATGGGACGTGATAGTGATTCATTTATTTTTACAAATTGAATACGGTTGCACAAATAAGACTCGAGCCAATTAATGAATTCACCACAGAAATTTAAATAGATGCACGAAAAAATTCATAATATTGACAGAACTATCACATGTATTTGAAGAGTGAAATTTAAGCGATAGATGAGGACATGGCTTTTGAGCCGTCCAGACCAGAGATGTGCACGATGTCCATTCAAACGCTTCTATGAGACATTCGCAAAAAAACGAACCGAAAATCATCACTAGACAGCAAACGCGCGAAACGAATGGAAGCACGACAGTAGACAAAAAAATGCAATGAGCTTCGCGAAGGCAAAAAGCAATAAAGACAGTGAAAAAGGCAACGAATGTTCTGAGTTTTGCTGACACGAAGCCTAAAAGCAATAAAGGCAGTGAAAAAAGTAACGAGCATTGGAAAAAGCATCACTGCATTGCATTGCGTTTTATAAAATTTTTTATGCATTATTATTAAGTTTAAAGCATTTCTTGTCTTTGGTGACCCCTCACAAAATTTGAAGTAGAATATATTTGTAGAACACATTAACCTATTATAACCCACTTTTCGAAAAGGGGTCAAAAAGATTCTAAAAGACAAAATATAATGGTTAAACAATGTTTATTGCGTAACTTCATGTTTAATGTGGAGCAAAATATTTTGTCCAAAATGAAGATTTATAGTAGAGATTTACAGTAGGATGAAATTTCGAAAATACATTTTTTGTAAGTATTTAAGCCAAAAAAAAACAATATCTGGTTGATTTAAGTTTCCAGATATGATTTTTTTATACCTTAGGCGAAATATTTGACATATCTCAGAACTCATTCCGAACTTTTTTGCGATTGTTATAAAACAAAAACTGCATCAAGCCGAGGTTTTGCATAAAACGGCGTTGAGCGACCTCTAAATGCACTTCCAAAAATTTTACAAAATTCTCTCATTTTTTTGACATCCTCTTTCAGATTTTTGAGGGTTATTCTGGAATTTAAAAAAAAAAATTGTTTTTTTTTTTAATCCTGAAGTCTAATGTGTCCAACATTGTAATATGAACAACAAAAACAAAAAAAGGAATTTTTCCTATTTTACATTGCATTTACTTAACTTTATCCGCAATGCTCGGCAAATTTTAAAGTTAACAGTAGGTTTGTACAAAACATGAGCGCTAACAGATTACTCGTTGCTTTTTCCAATATTCGTTGCCTTTTCAACTGTCTTTATTGATTTCGCCTTCGTGTTTGCCGAAGCTCATTGCTTTTATTTTGAGCAAGCGTTAACACTGCAGCACACTACTCGCTGCTATCGATTCTGAATGAAAGCACGGCAAAGACAACGAATAACCGAAGAGCAAGTAAACGCGAGTTCTTCATTGGAGATCTCTGGTCCAGACGTTCCAACTTATCTACGCAAGCTTAGTTTGCTTAGACACATTTATTTACCTGTGTTAGACTAAACACTTATATATTTGCTTTCCCATAGGTTTCTCAGAATAGGCGTTTTTCTTTTTTCGTTCGGAGTGGAGTCTGAGTTATCAAAAATAATTCGTGTTTCTTTTTTCGTTCAGAGGCATCAGACCATAAAATGTGTGTTTCTTTTTAAGTTCAGAGTGAAATCAGAGCGCGCTCTATGAGCTCAGAATGAAACGACCGAGCATTCAGAGTTTGTTATTTTTATTAATGATGTTGTGTCCCTATTTGACCACTGTAAATGTTTATTGTATGCAGATGACCTTAAAATTTTTATGAAAATTAATAACCCTGCTGACATTGTTCTATTTCAGAGTGATCTGGATAAGCTATTTTTTTGGTGCAATAATAATAATTTATTTTTAAATCTAAGTAAATGTGTTTCTATGACGTTTTCCAAGTCCAGTAGCCTTCTTCCCTCGTTTTATAAAATTTCGAGTACTGACCTTGTGTCCGGAGTTTAAAGACTTCGGTGTTGTGATTGACTCTAGTTTTTCATTTCGTTCTCATTTAGACTATTTTGTGCCTAAAGCTTATGCTATGTTAGCGTTTATTAAGCGTAATAGTCTTGCGTTTAGTGATCCTTATACATTTAAATCGTTATTTGTTAGTTTGGTAAGGTCTAGGTTAGAATATGCTGCGATTATTTGGAGTCCATGCTATCAATCGCATAAGTTAAGGCTTGAAAGAGTCCAAAAATATTTTACCAGGCTTGCGATAAAATCATTAAATTTTGTTGGTGCATTGCCGCCGTCTACATAATTCTCGGTGTTTATTGCTGGGCTTGAAGACCTTGGATGTTAGAAGAAATATTTGTTCTGTGTTATTTGTTCATGATATTGTTTCTGGGGCAGTTGATTGTCCAGATTTGCTTAGTCTTATTAATTTTAATGTTCCCTCTAGGCCTCTGAGGAATCATGTTCCCTTTCATTTGGATATGATAAGCACTAATTATGCCTCAAATGCTCCTTTAACAAAAGCTATTAGCTATATTAATGATATTAGCTCTTAAATCAATATTGATAGTGATATTAGTAAAAATGCTTTAAAGACTGCTTTAAATAATATACATATTGTGATTCTCTTTTTTATTAAATTTTATTAATCTTTCTCTAGTCTGTAAAAATTTGTATTCATAGACTTAGGGCCAGTTTTTCAGTGCAAGTTTAATTTTAACTCGTTACTTTGATTTTTAGTAGGCATTACTGAAATATGACAAGCTGTTGACGTATAAATATTAAATTTTTTTGACAACTCGCAGCGAAAAATTTAATTTTTAGAAAAGTTTCCATAAAATCCTGCTGATTCCTCTGGAAAGCCGAGAAAATATCAGGAGCAGCATCAGCAACAATAAAGCAGTGGAACGCGGAACGTCGTAATCTCGATGCTGATTTAATGAAAAATGTGCCCTAGATTGTTTTTATGTAGCTGATGTACAATTTGCTAAAAAATTAAAGTGAAGTTTGTGAATTTCTTATTTTAAAAATAATAAAAGACGAAAAATAAACTTCAAAACAACTAAAATAATTTTTTCTCTTCCAAGTTATGGACTTTTTTCATTCATTTGTTAATTTGTTTCTTTTTTCGTTTTATTTTTATTTTTTTTTTAATTGTTTAATTTTGATTTATTTATCAACAGTTGTCAAAATAAAATTGTAGGTTAAACGGAATTTAAACGGCCAATATCGCTCAGTTAAACAAAGTTTAAACTACGTTTACCATTCACTGAAAAACTCATTCCTGAGTTTAAACTTAATTTAAACCAGATAATGAGTTAAACTTGCACTGAAAAACTGGCCCTTAATTACATAAATAAATAAATAAATAAAACATACAAATTAACATTTGAAATATGAAAAATAAACAAAATAATATAGAAACAAAATTGATTTTCAACAGTGCTGGTTATTTTAAAGTAAAATAAAATAAATTTAGTAATTTATTTGAATTTTTTTGGCAGTCAATAGAACAATGTTCAAGTGTGTTTCATAAGTAAATCAGTGCGCTCTGAGCGTGCTCTTTTCAGGTTATACTCATACTCGACGTGCTCTCGCTCTGTTTTCTACTCTGAACAAAAAAAGAAAAACGCCTAGTGTGTTTACACAACACAGACGAACTGTCGTGAAAAATACAGCTAAGAACTTTGGAAAACCAAATTCTTTGTCCAATATGCTGTGTAATATCTCAGCTGAAGCCCTGCGAGTTTATCATGGTGATATTTTCCCTAATGGGGTAGTGATTTGTACAACATTAAGTAAATTATCTATGCTTTTTACTAGTTATTACTTTTTTGTTCTTCGATTCTTGGATTAAAATTTATGTAGATTATTTTTTAACATTTGTGACCTGTTTGTGCTGTAAATAATAAAATTTAGTTGTAAAAGCAATCCTGTTCACATTATTATTTCTTTTTTTACGATTTTAACCACAATTTGTGTTCTCACTAGAAAATGCATTATGTCTAAAAGTAAAAAAGGCTTGAATCGTGTGTGAATGTAAATAAAGCTACTAACACTTGGTTATTCCGGTCATAAATTCCAAAAAATTATAAAAATGCGTGAATTCAAGGTGGTGGTACTTGGCTCAGGTGGAGTCGGAAAATCTGCCTTAACAGTTCAATTTGTATCCGGGTGCTTTATTGAAAAATATGACCCAACCATCGAGGATTTTTACCGGAAAGAAATAGAGGTTTGTATGAATACATATTTAACTGCAACAAAGTCGACAATCTCCATATATTTGACAAATAAACCGTTTGGCTTACTGCAATTGCTAATGCATTCTTCAATACCGTAAAACCAATTATTAATTTACTTTAGCTACCGACACCTGTCCGATTTATTATTTTTAGGGCTAATAGGGGTCTAGGAATAAAACAACAACAACAACATAAATTGCTAGAACCTAGTTTCGGAATTGTAATCAATGGAAGATACGGATATAGCTTTTAGAAAAACTAAGTTGAATACAATATATATCCCATAGTTTTGTTAACAATGAAAAAGCCTAATTCATTTCCTAATCATCTGACCCATGCCTGTTGGCAGTAAAAGATGATTCATTTCCTTTCATCTGATATTGTGTCAATTTTTTTTTTTAAGAAAAACAAATAATGGACACAAGAAATTATCTTAAGACTTAAAAACCATTACAATAACTTCGAAAACAAAAAAAGCATAAGCATTAGAAACAAAACAACAACAAGCAACAACCACTACTATTTTTCATTAAAATTTTTGTAGATTTTTATGGAAAACTGCTCGCAACTACCTACCTTTTAGTTTTATTTTTTATTTTTAAGCACGGTTAAATGACAGCAATAAATGACATCAAAAAATTTTTAATGTAAGTCGGCTTTTTGAGCAGAAATAGAGAAATATTAACGATGTCCATGATAAAGTTCAGTAGTGCAGGCAAATTAGGTAAAAACAGGTATTCATTTCTAATTTTGTTGAACATGCACCGATTTTGATCGGACATGGCTCATTTTGTTCGTAATAAAATTTAGAACAAAACCAGCACATTAGTTTTTTTGCGGCTTTTCCCCAAAACTTTTGTAATCCCCAAAAATCCGAATAACTCAATAAAACTGTTTTAAAATGCTTAAAAATGGAAAATTATACTACTCAGGAGGTTGTTGTGGTCGCTGAATCCAGATATGATGTTGAAAATTGGAAAAATTCAAAATGACGCCCGGAAAGCTGCGTATACACCCATTTTAAGCACCAAAAATGAAAAAAAAAAAAAAAAATAGTTATAGTGGACAGCCTGGGGGTTTTAGCCTAGAATTTTCGTTACAGTGCATGAATTTATACGGTCGAGGTGGGATTTTGTTTTCTATGCTATAAAAAGCAAAGTTTACCAAAAATTTTTTTCTGCTTTTGATTTGTTTAGTATTAAACCAATAACTATAAAAAGTTAATACAACACAAAATTAAAAATATTTGTAACATATTGCAAACCGTTTTTTCTAAACTAATTTGAGGTCGCTGAACACGAAAAACTCAATTATTTTTTTTTCCTTGGGGCCGTTCACGAGTTATTCGATAATTTCTATTTTCGAGGTTATAGCTTCATATACATCAATACATTTGTATGACGCCAAGTCCGATCGATTTAATTTTTACACGTTTATAAAGAGTGATTTTTAAAATTTTGAGAAACCATGATGTGCATGCTGCCGAGGCAGGTGGATTAACCACACTCTGGTGGGTACCACTTGGAGAGTTATTTTCCATCGTTTTTCGATCCATGCTTCATTAGTATAATCTTCTCGGCAACGCCCCATGCAGTAAGTTATAAGCTTAAAGCTGGATCCGGCAAGCGCTGCAAATATAGTGGCCAAATTCACTTTTAATTTCAGCCGCCCAATCTGGAACAGACGCTGACCTGGGAGCCGCCCACTCTGGGTCAGACGCTTCAGGATTTCAACAAGATGCTTATTTTAAGGCGGCATCGACTCGCCTTGTCAGTGCCAGTTACGGGCATTGTGGGTTTTTCTTTCGAGGCGCAACGCTGTCCAACGCTACACCCTTCCACACCCTGGCTGGTCACCCGCTTTTAGTCGCCTTTTACGACAGGCATGCTTACCTCGGGCATATTCTGACCCCTTACCCGCAGGCCCTATGCTCCTCCTAGGAGTTAAAGGAGAATACATACATACAGAAATAGTGATTAATGTTGCTTCGTACAAGTATACTCCGACCAAAATTGACTGAGTTATAGCAGGAAAAATTTTGAAATTTCATAAATTTATTAAATTTTTCATATTAACTTCAAATGAAACACTTCGTTTTTGGCATATATTTTGTTTTAAATAAATTTTTTTAGAAATTTTATTAAATGGCGCATATAGTTGCAAACATTTTAAGCATATGTTGAGCAAAATCGAATGAAATTTCCAAAAGATATTAAGGTTTTATAAGCGGGGCCGCGCAAAGTCGGTCGCTTCAACCGGCGGTCGTTATATCCGATATTAACGCTAATATATAAAATAAAAAATGGTGTTTGCATTTGCTATCAATTTTATTAAAATTACCTACATTGAGTGGGTAATTCTTTCAAAACAAAACTGAATTAACCCTATTTTGCATGCAGTAAATACATCAAGCCTCGTTTGAACAAGGTTTTACCTCGTTAGTTATTCAGTGGAGTCCAAATATACAGAAAACGTTTTTTAAAATCGGTCAACGAGCTAATTGATTCTCAAAGTTAATTCACATCTGAATCAAAAAAAAAAAGGTTTGACAAAAATAATCTTAGAATCTAGAGAATGCAGTTAATTTTCCATTTGTGACTCAAAAATGGTATTTTCGATCGCGTTAACGAAATATTGGGTTTTTAAGGATTTTTTGAAATTTTTTTGTTGAAAAAAAAAAGAAAATTAATTTTTACGGTTTTTTTTTTTCAAATTTATGAACAAACAAAAACAAGGAAACAAATTTGCAATGTAAATTTCGATGCTGAATCTGGCCTATCTTGTATGGTTTTCGAGAAATCTTAACCTTAAAGTTTGGTTTTTCTAAATTTTTGTGGATATCACATTGTTAAGGGGTTTATAATAGAACAAAGAAATCTCTCCTTCTGAGGCCAGATTAGGATTCAAGATTGTAATTAACATTCAAAATGACTTTTTTTGTTTTTGCAGTAGCTAATTTTTAAAAAAAAACACAAAAATTAATTTTCTTTTCGACGAAAAAAGTTCAAATAAAATTTTTAAAAAGCCTACTACTTATTTTCAATTGTTTTTTTTTTTAATCATTTTCAAATGTCGTCGCTATAAGACAGACGGCCGTTATAACCGACAAAATGCTCATAAGGCTTATGAAGAAACCAACCAAACAACTGAGAAAGGGTCGTTATAAGCGGTTCGACGTTAAAAGCGGAGTCATTATAGGCGACTTTCACTGTAGTGCTTTGCTTTAATTTTTACTTAAAAATTTCGAAATTTTTTTGATTTGAATTGGGTGATATCACACTTTCCAAAACCCCCAGATCCTCATGTGTCACACTTTGTCACAAATTTGTGAACCCCCGCCCTCCTCTAAAAGTGTGACGTAATTTATGGACAGCTCCTTATATGTGCAACAAAATTAAAAAAGTGAACAGAATAAGAAAGACTTTTGCCCTAATTCTCTATCTCGAAAACTCTCACTTTTCGATTGAAAAGTGACTAGAAATCAAAAAGCTCAATATTTTGTATTCACTAAAACGAAAAACGACAACAATGTGAGAGCGATTGAATATTTTATATTCGAAAGTGAGCGAATGAGTTATTTTATATTCGAAATGGTTGTGATATTTGATTTTTATTATTATATTGAAAAAATTGTATTTCTGTAAAACGAAAACAAACGAATTTACAGTCAAGTTTGTCACTTGAAATTTTCTGTCGTTTAAAAATCGATTACAAGTTCTTTTTTTGAATTTATTGGTTGTGATGGACTTTGTTATTTTTTTTGACGAAAGAGTTATGAAAATTATCGTTCTCTTCGGATTAATAACGGAATTTTAAGCGCGTAAGTACGTAGATAAATACCACGACTTTCATCATAAGGCAAAATAAAGTTTAGCGTTGCAAATTTATTTATTGCAGCATTGTTAAGAATTTTCGCGTAAGTAAAGAAGTCTTAAAATATTTATATGTTCGAAGAACTGTCCCCAAAAATGAAGATCTGCCACAGAAAAACAGGAACACCAACTGTAATTAAACTGGCTTGCTTTTTGAGGTTCCTTGCATCAGAAAGCTATCAAGGTTTTGTTGGGACTGACTTCAAATGCTGTTAATCCCAAACATTTGCTTCAAGAATTATTGCAGAGTGCTTGGAATTATTTAAAAATTATTTCTGCTCGATATGAATGTGGTTGTGGTTTTCTTTTGATTTCCAAAACATAATTTTTTTTCTAGATTTGTGACCATAATTTGTCTATCAAATATGTCGACGTAAGAAATCCGTGCTCAAACTACGATTAATTTATTTAAAAAGGCAGTCATATTCTATCTGTAATATGCAAAATATATTTTCTTCAAAATCATTTAGCAAAAAAAAAACTGGATTTTATCAAGAACTCTATTTTTCATCCATTTTTAGTCATGCGCCATTCACATGCATCCCATAAGCCGACTCGGGATTTTTGGCAATTTTTTACGATCTCTTATTAAAGTGCAGAAGATAAATAGTTTTGGGTACTTAAAAAATATCACATGGCTGTGTAATCTCTGTGAGATTTAGAAAACCATATTTAAAATAAAAACATTCAAAATGCACAGATTATAAATTGTAATTTTTCACCTTTATATGCATCAAACTCCACCTTATGGATTATATTTTAGAAATTTTGGTCAATTTTGAACTGCTTTAACGTACTTGCATATTAATTTTTATTTTTCAGCAGATTTTGGTAACAATTGCCACCATATTTACTAACACCGTTCAGAAATCCACAGTGACCTTTAAAAGACAAATAAAACGAGCAATTTTGTAAAGCAATGTAATTTAACGCTATTTTGGAGTCCTCGAAAATAGATTTCGATGCATTTTTACCGAGAGAGGACTGCATTACTCTCCTATGGTAGTAACTAAAATTATAAATGTTTTTTGTGCTTAACATAACGCTTGTATACATTACAAAAACGAGATGCCGCCTTTAGAAGAACTTGATAGCAATGAAATTGTAAGTAAAGTTGAAAGACCCCCAAATTAAAACACTTCAACCATAGCTACAACTTTAAGGAGAAGAATAGCAGAAACTTTTGTACGTGTTTTCTGCACTTGTGAAATCCGTTTTTTTTATTATCTTTTTCAAACCAAATTTCAAAACCAATATCCAAATAGAACTGCCATTTGAAAATTAATTTCTTTTTTCAATTGAAAATATTCAGTAACAAGTTCGAAATATCATAAAAAATAGAGTTGGCATTTCTCAAAAATGTATTGTCTTTGCTTATTCGAAAACAAAGCCATAAACCAAATGAGTGTTGACGAAAAACTCAATTTGATTTACAGAAAATATTTTTTAAACGAAAATGACTGAAAACGAATTTCAGTCACTCACACTTTTCGAGATAGAGAATTAGGACATTAATTTTGAAAATGCTTTAATGAATTTCAATACACACAGTAAAATTGACTCTATTCAGTTTATTTATGCAATAGTTTTGGAGTAAATCATTAAATGACTTCATAATATTTTTGACTGCACTTTTGGAGTGCTTTGTACACTTCTAAATGTAAAATGTGCATCAATTTTGGAGTGAATCATAAATAGAGCTGCCTGTTTCTGCACGAACGCTCTTATTTTAAGAGTACGAAATCACGTGCCTACAAATCAAGTGAATTTGAGTTTTGTAGAGGTACGTGAATTTGGTAAGGTTCGAGGAAATTCGGTTGGTATGTTCCCCATATAAAAAGCATACGCTGACCAAAAAGTGGGCGGGATCAAATAATGCTACGCCTACTTTTTAACGATTAAAACTATAAGCATTTTATTAAGTCTTTGGATAGACAGGGCAAAAATTAAGAAAATATCAAAGTTAAAATAAAGTTAGCAACAAAACTAAACATAATTATTTAAAAATATCTAATATAATAGTTATAGAAGCGACAGATCTGAATTATTAATTGAATAATTTCTGTACAAAGATGGCAAAAGCTGCTTATCGAGCAGTTTTGTGAAAATGAGTTATGCAGTCCATGGTCTTGTTCTTGGTGAGATCCAAAAGCTGGCAAAATCAGATTTGCTCTAGGACTTGTAGTTCCTTAGAAAAACAACTTGAAAAACCGGATTTTGTGATTTTTTCATATCAATTAAAAATTTAAATTTGCTCTCCTGAAAAATTATGAAAACATGCGGTAGCAGCTTTTGCCATCTTTGCACAGATTTATTAATGATCATACAATCAAGCATACAAACTAATTAATGGTATCTTGAATAGATCCCTTGAGAACAAAAAATCTATATCATGATTTATATTAATTATATTAAATTCAATAAGAGCCCTTGTTATTTGTCCATTTAAAAAATAGTTTGTTCTACAAACTGGAATTGAACATTAAATGTTACTCGCTCAAGCAACTTTGAACAATCAATAAGATTTGTAATAATGTCATAGACAAACATTAAGGTGGCAATCAATCTCCTTGATCGAAGTGACTTAAGGTCAATAAACATGCATCGAGAATTTTAGGGTGGCACAGGATCTGAAAAGTAAATAAGGAGTGAGATTAAAAAAATCTTAACACACGTTTTACCTAATAATTTTTTTTGGGTGTAGAATTTAAAAATTTCTTTGATCTAGTTATCTTTGAAAAATATGTCAGTTATTATTTTCAATGACAAACATGTTGTGAGTTTGATCAAAATGAGTGAAGAAAAAGAAGTACGTCTTAAAATTATTAAAAATTTTCAAAAAAATTCAAATTGGTCCTACAAAAAATTGGCCAAAGTATTGAAGGTCTGCCGTCAAACTGTCCAATGTTATTAAACAGTTTCAGGAGAATTTGACCACCAATAGGAAACCTGGTTCGGGAAGAAAACAAAGACCACATGATATTGGGATTTTTCAAGTGGGGGGGTCAAAATGACCCACTTGTAAGGGTCTTAGAGGGTTAAAATTTTCTTCAAAAATATTCCTCGTAATATCCTGCATATCGATACCTTAGAGCGCTATAGTCCTATCTCCATTTTTCCAATTGTTGGGAAATGCAAAAAGAAGATTTCAAACAGTGGTTATTTAGGATTGGCTGCTATTTTGATATAACGATATATGCAATATTTTTACCTGTAGTATATTTTAACATAATTTAAGTTTTTTAACCATTTTTATTAACTTCTAACGAAGTCCCAGCCAATTTATAGTATGTCATTACTTTTGCCCTTATATAGAATTCCACAACTATTGAAAAAAACGACGTATTTAGTACATTTTTTGAATTTTTTCCACTAAAATGTCGTTAAAAGTCATGAAACGCGTGGAAAACACGAAAAAACGAATTTTTTTTTTTTTTTTTTCTTTGAATTTTTGAATTTTTGGTTCCGACCAACAAGAGTGGAGCCTTGGGTGTAACCAACTTTCTTCACTTAAATGTCGCAAAAAGTCATGAAACGCGAAGAAAACGCGAAAAAACGAAGAATTTTCTTCAAAAATGTGACTTATTTGAATATTCAGTGGAGATAGGACAGTAGCGCTCTTGAAAAAATTACAGTTTGGAGATAGGATTTTTTTTAATTTTCGAATATTTTGGTGTTTTAGTGGTATTTTGACATCACACAGTTTTCCACACGGTAAAGAAGCCCACAATGTTGCCATAACTGCAAAAATCTCAAAATCGCAAAAAGTGGAGATAGGACTATAGCGCTCTAAGGTATCGATATGTTTACTGAACACATAATACACCTCAAATGTAAGGATCATATAGTTAAATTCATCGATTTAACACAAGAATGCGCTATTTTTGTATTTTTCATGTACAGTGGATTAAAAAACTTCAAAAATCGATTAAAAAAAAATCTGACGTGCTGGAGAAAAACGACGAGACACGGGTATTTTTTTTATCGCCTACTTTAAGAATTTTTTGGATTTTCTCATGTTTTTTACAAAAAGTTTTAATTATCGAACAGTTTATTACAAAAAAACGAAAAAAATAGGGAAAAACGCATTTTGGTAACTTTTCAATGAATTGTATACAACTTTTGCATTTTTCCATCGATTTTTTTAAGTGGTATCTTATTTTCTTCGCAAATATATAGTCTATGATACAAAAAAAAAAAAAAAAATTATTAAAAAGTTATTTCTACTTGTATAAATCTGCAGTTGATATTGATTTTTTGTTAAATTTTTCGAAAAAAAAAATGTTTTTTTTAGAAATCAATTTATTTCGCCGAAACTAACAAACCAACCAAAATTGATGTGAATATCATTTGTAGGTAATTTAATTACCTTTAATATGAGATATTTCTTGAGATATTTGTATTTAAATGGAACTATCTTTTTTTTTTGGTCCGAAAACCGAAAATGACCGATATCTCCAAAACGACACGAAAAAAAAAAAAAAATAATGCGATTTTCGGAATCAGCAGCCCATTTTACATATAAAATGGATAGTGGCATTCACTGGGAATTTTGGCTGTAGACTAGTGTTATTAAAAGCAAAGTGTTATTTCAGTCTAATTTTGTAAAAAACAAGATTTCAAAACAAAAACACCTGGTCAAAAGTATTCGTGGTATTGTTCGATTATGCTCACATTTTGTTCAGCGTATGCTAATTATGTGGGGCACCTACCTACCAAATTTCATCGAAATAACTTGTATATTTGGCAAGATATAGCGTTTCAAAATGTCCATCCTTGGAATCGTTAAAAAGTAGGCCTGTCATGCCTATAGTTTTCTTACGCCCACTTTTGGTCAGCGTATGCGAATGATGTGGGTCACCTACTGTTGGATATGGGCGTCCACATTTTATGCTTAATATGGCAACACTCAAAGAATTCACTTTTTGACGTTTCGTTACTTATAAATTTTTTGTCATTGAATTAGTCACTTCTTTCTATTTCTTCTAAGCTGATTGTCTCGTTCATTTTAAGTTAAGCACTTTTAAGCGTATGGTCGCAAAATAAATGAATTAATTTGAAGTAAAAGCTAAAATATCTAGCAATAACCGCAACAGATCCATTTGTTAAGTTTTTCATCATTCAGACTCTGAACATTGGTGCCTCCTGTGAGGATTTGCTGCGATTATTTGGGACGGAGAGCAAACTTTCATCAACGTAACCTAACCTTACTAAAGGTAACACGAGGTAAGTGCTTTGATATTTGTGCAAATGACTAATCCGGAGAAAGGAAAAGAAGAAGACACAACCGAAGTTACCATGGACGAAGTTATTGTAGACCAACTGGCACTGTTGGCATCAGTTGAAACTACATTAAAAAAATTTTAAAAGGACGGAACGTCTCGAAAAATGAAGTATATCACCATTTCGAAACAATCACCGGGTTCTAATTCGACAATCCAAGAATGCTATCGTTAAAAAAACATACCTTGACGCCGGAATATGGGACAGGTTTGAAGAGGAGTATCTGGAAGCGGTAGTTACCATTCGGGAGTCTCTTCAAGGGAAACAAACAACGGCTGAGGGCCATTGACCATCTGAAACATCTACTGGCTTAAATAACTCCACTACAGTACCACCCACACTGAAAACGGTACCTCTACCTGAGGTTAAATTATCAACATTTTGAGGAGACTTCATCGAATGGCCTGCATATAAGGAAATATTTGAGGATCGTGTTCATACGTAGGCTGCTAGATATATTTCTGGCCTAGGCAACACTAAGTGTTGCTAGGTGCAATCTGACAGTGCAATTGGAAAGTTTGACATTTTTTAGCATAAACGTACTCAGAACGTTTTAACATACGACCATCATTTGTGTTGTTTACAGTGACTTGAAAAAATCAATTTGGCAAAAAAATGGAATTAACTCTTAAACATTTTCGTGCGATCATTTTTCACAACTTTCGACGTGAATTGTCACGACAAGAGTGCATCAATGAACTTAAATCTTTGTATGACGATGAAGCACTATCCTATAGCACTGTGAAAAACTGGTTTAATGAATTCAATCGTGGCCGACGCTCGCTCAAAGACGAATTCCGTGAAGGTCGTCCAAAAACAGCCGTTGTGCCAGAGAACATTGATGCCGTGCGTGGACTGATAATGCAAGATCATCATGTGACACACCATGAGCTAGAAGCATCTTTAGGCATTAGTTCCACTCCAATACATTTGATATTGCATGAACACCTGGCCGTAAAAAAGGTTTGTTCTCGTTGGGCCCCGCACAATTTGACAATCGCTCAAAAAAAGGCTCGTGTCGATTGGTGCAAATAAATGTTGAAAAAATACGATCGCGGTGCTTCAAAAGACGTTTATAAGATTGTCACAGGTGACGAATCATGGATCTATGCGTATGAGCCCGAAACAATACAGCAATCGACCATGTGGGTCTTCGAAGACGAGCCAAAGCCAACGAAAGTTGTTCGTGGAAGAAGAACTACGAAGCAAATGGGCGCCTGTTTCTTCGGCAAAACTGGTCATGTGACGACTGTTCCGCTTGAACAACGTAGGACGGTCAATTCTGAGTGGTACACTACAATTTGTTTGCCTGAAATCTTCGGAGAAATTCGAAAAACGAACAAGAGAAGACGAATCATTGTTCACCATGACAATGCGAGCTCTCACACATCGGCTCAAACCAGCGCCTTTTTGACCGGTCAAAACGTCGAATTGATGGGTCATCCGCCGTACAACCCTGATTTGGTTTGAGCGCATGCGAAAGTGTATAAATCATGCTGAAGAATACTTTGAAACACAATAAAACCATTTTTGACGATAAATATTCGCATTTTCATTATTAGGCCAGAAATATATCTAGCAGCCCTCGTAATAATGAAAATTTGAGCGATCTACAACGCTTTCATTATCTAAAGTCAGTATTATCGGGCGAAGCTGCACAAGATATTCAACATATAACCCTTGTTGGCGAAAATTATCCAGAAGCGTGGAAATGTGTGAACGTTACGATAACAAAAGAATTTTATTTACTCATTATATGGACGTATTAGATCAGCAACCTAATGTGAATCGTGATGTTTATTATATGGAAAAAAAGTTGCCGAACTCGATTCGTGCTGAATGGGATCGCTCGTTGCGTAAGCAAAGCACCATTCCAATATTTTCACAACTGTGTTCCCTTTTGGATGAGCAATATCTCATTATGGTGACTTTTTCTAAGGTAGGAGCGAGACAACAGCAGTCCACATCGCAGCCTAGACGTAAGCCCGACTGCGCTGCTTCATATGTTAAAGTGAGTGTCAAGTCAATGCATACTATGAAAAAATCTGTCATTTGTCCAGTATGCGAAACAGCTGATCATCCGGTACGAGAATGTCAAAAATTTATCGAAATGAGCGTGGTTAACAAACGACCAACTGTGGAAAAATACAAATTATGTTTTAATTGTCTTGGGTATAACCATACATCGTCAAAATGCAGCAGTCGCAGAACTTGTGGATTATGTGGAGGTTAGCATCATACATTGATACATTTGAACAAAGAGGTTAGTCATTCCACTGCACCAACAACGGCAACAATGCATGTGACAGCCACACAATATTTTAGCGAGAACGCAGATTCACGTTATATGATGAGATTTTACCTACGGCGATTATTACTGTCAAATCAGCCACTAATCAAACTTACCAACTTAGGGCATTATTAGACCAAGGGTCACAGGCGACATTTTTATTTGAAAGAGCTGCACAATTGCTAGGTCTTCCTCGGGAAAAGGCTCGCATCAACATCAGTAGTTTGTCTGAAGCTAATGTCACAACTGGGCGTTTTTGTGCAAGCATTATTGTGGGTTCAAGGTTAGATGCTGGATTGCAGTATAAGACTTTAGCGTATATTTTACCGAAAATATGTGGAGTATTACCATCAAACAAAATTATAACGACTGGTTTTGATCATCAAAGTGTCTTACAACTTGCAGATCCAGAATACTTTGAGCCTCATTACATTGATGTACTTTTGGGCAACGACGTTTATGACGAATGCATCTTAAGTGAGGTTCGGCGATGTGACAACAGAATGCCAATCGCAGAAAAAACAACATTTGGATATATAATGGCTGTGTTTCTTTTGACGCGTATATACAATTGTGGTAATTTTCAAATTGCGATAACTTATGAACGGTGAGTCGTACGATACAAAGTCCAAGGATCTTTTTTAAATATCTGGGAAAAATGCTTCACATTTTTTAATATCGAAGGGTTTATCGTATCTGTCGATAAACAATGATATCGAATTTGATAACTTGCTACGAAAATTTTGGGATTTAGAAAGTATTGGGGATTCTAAAATTTTATCAGACGAAGACACTTGGTGTGAGGGATTTTATCAAAACACACATAAAAGAACAGAAAATAGGAAATATCTTGTACGTTTACCTCTAAAGTCAGAATTTGATTCAACATGTTTTATCGGAAAGTCTAAATCATCAGCTCTGAAACGTTTTCTACATATGATAAATCGTTTAATGAAAGACCCAGACTTAAAAAGATCTATTCGGAACAAATTACTGAATACTTGAAACTCGGACAAATGAAGCCAGAGTTAACTACTGAAGAACAAAATTGTATAGTGGATGCAAACAATGATCGACGTCTCAGTTGTTGCTATCTCCCTCATCATCCAGTTGTGAAGCAGTCGTCTGCAAGCACGAAGGTGAGAATTTCGATGCATCCAACAAAACCACAAATGAAAAGGCGTTAAACGATATTTTGGTCGTTGGGCCCCCCCTTCAGCAAGATTTGACGGCGGTTTTAACAAACTGGCGAACTTTAAAGTATGTTTTTATGGCCGATAACGAGAAAATGTTTCGATGTATTGACGTCGATGGGGAAGACGCTCAATATCAGCGTATACTCTGGAGAGAGGAGCCTAATCAACCGATTCGAGAGTATCTTTGTTCAACCGTAATGTTTGGAACTGCCTCTGCACCTTACACCGCCATCCGCACAGCCCATCAGCTTGCACAGGACGAAGGTGATCGATTTCCGATAGCAGCAAAAGTAGTTAAGCAGCAGATGTATGTTGATGATATACATACTATCTGGTGGGGATACCCTTGATGCTGCACTACTATATACGTTCGACAGGAACTTATATCTATGTTACAAAGTGCATCGTTTGAACTGCGAAAGTGGGCCAGCAATGACCCTATTCTTTTGGAAAATATCCCATTAGAACATAGACATGTAAAAGATGTGTTGAAATTTAAACAATCTGCTTCGGTAAAGGCGTTGGGTTTATATTGGGATCCTTTTACTGATGAATTTAAATATCAAATTGGGTTCAAAATTTGTGCTGAAAACCCAACTAAACGCACAATTTTGTCAAATATCGCACGACTCTTTGATCCTTGAGGGTGGCTCAATCCGATCGTCATGTCTGCCAAGCTGATAATGCAGCAATTATGGATGAGTAAGATAGGCTGGGATACACCAGTACCAGATAGTCTTCAAAAATCATGGAAAAGTTTCGCCGACGAGTTACCCCTTCTAGAACAACTTCGAGTGCCACTGTGGCTTACGGTCGATATCACCAAGGGTCCTTGTGAACTGCATCTCTTCTGTGACGCATCAAACAATGCATACTCGGCTGTAGCATATCTTAGGGGATTGGACGAGAAGGGGCAATTTTCAGTCAATCTGACGATCTCTAGGGCAGAATTATGTGGAACACTCTTGGCTTCGAAACTATAAAAATTTATTATGAATAATTTTTGCATATCAGTAGAAAAACAGAATATCTTTATGTGGACCGATGCTTCTATCGTTTTGCACTGGATCCGAGGAGATCCAAGTCGATGGAAAACATTTGTATCCAACCGAATTTCCAAAATGTTAGAGGTCACATCAATAAGTCAATGGCGACATATTAACTCAGAAAACAATACGACAGACATATCAAGTAACGGAAGCAGTCCTTCTCAGCTTGCAAATTGTCATCTATGGTGGAGAGCTCCAACTTTTATTCAATTGCCGTTCCACGAATGGCCTAAATCTACATTCAATACCGATCCAGGCACACTCATTGAATATGAGGTATTGCTCCTAAAAAGATGGTCATCCTTTTCATTACTAACACGGGTTGTAGCCTATTGCATTCGATTTGGCAAAAATTGCTGGTCAAAAGATCCATATAAAGCTTATCCAACTGCTAAAGAACTGCAGGGAAGTGTCAATTGCATTGTAGGCATGACTCAGCGAGAAGCTTTCCCTGAGGACTGGCGTACACTTTCATTCAGTAAACCACTTCGGAGCAACAGTTCACTACGTTCTCTTAATCCATATTTCGATGAAAATAAACAAATTATAAGGGTTGGAGGTAGATTGGAAAATTCATTTTTGTCAATGGATCAAATGCATCTTACCAGCAAAACATCATGTGGTTCGATCCGTTATACATCGCTGTATCATATGTTTCAAGCATAACCCAAAGCCGTGCGTGCAATTAATGGGAAACTTACCAGCTGAAAGGGTACGACCCGCGCGTGCTTTCTCGTCAACCGGAGTTGATTACGCTGGACCTTTTAACATATTACCATCGAAAGGCAGAGGGCGCACATCCATAAAGGGTTACGTTTCCCCTTTCATCTGCCTATAGGTTAGTAGGAGATCTTACCGCGGATGCATTTATCGGAGCTCTTAATCGGTTTATTGCCAGGCGTGGCTTATGCAGTAATATATACAGCGATTGCGGAACCAATTCCATTGGAGCTAATCGCAAGCTTCAAGCGGATCGTGAAGCTTATCAACATTTTATTAATAAAAATATATTCCCCCACCTGGCTGAACGTGGGGTGCAATGGCATTTCATACCACTGTCTTTCCCCCATTTTGACGGCCTGTGGGAGGCGGGGGTAAAATCGGTTAAGTACCATCTCAAACGCACTATTGGAGAACAAAAGCTAACATATGAAGAGTTTAGCACGGTCTTGGCCCAAATTGAGTCCTGTTTAAACTCAAGGCCTTTGTGCCCATTGAATAGCGATAGACAACTTAATGATACTAACGCATGGTCACTTTCTGGTGGGAGACACACTGCTAGCTTTACCTATAGGTAATAATGAAGCAAATCTGAGAGATCGTTGGTTTCATGGTCAAAATTTGGTTCAACAATTTTGTCACGTTTGCAAAGTCGTCCAAAATGGTTAAAAGTATATCCAAACTTAAAAATCAACGATGTGGTGCTGATTAAAGATGAAAGGTATCCTTGCAATCGTTGGCCGCTTGCTAGAGTTGTGGAGCTACATCCTGGTACCGACAACATCATACGAGTCGTTACCGTTAAAACACAAAATTGTGTTATGAAACGTGCAATTTTCAAAATTTGTTCTTTGCCTATTTCAGATAACTGGGACGAAATATCAAAAAGCACAGCACAGTAATATCATAAGCACTTATCCTCTGTTACAGGTTAGGGACTGCTGAAGTCGATACGTAATACTTGAAGCTGTTATATTAGCTGGATGATTTCTTCCAGAATATCATCGTCGGGCCGATATGTTGGATATGGGCGTTCACATTTTATGCTTAATATGGCAGCACTCAAAGAATTCACTTTTTGACGTTTCGTTACTTATAATTTTTTTGTCATTGACTTAGTCACTTCTTTCTATTTCTTTTAAGTTGATTGTCTCGTTAATTTTAAGTTAAGCACTTTTAAGCGCATGGTCGCAAAATAAATGAATTAATTTGAAGTAAAAGCTAAAATATCTATCAATAACCGCAACAGATCCATTTGTTAAGTTTTTCATCATTCGGACTCTGAATACCTACAGTGATAGAAAAAATAATAGAAACGACAAGCACTTAACATTTCGAAAGATATTAAAATTCCTAAAGCAAATAACACAAACGCTGTACTAGATTAAGTGTTTCAACTGGCAACTCTGGTCGTTTCAAGTGTCAAATTTTTTTGCTCGTTATTTCGAAAAAATTTTAATTTATTAATTTTAAAACTTTAACTATTCGACCGTAATTCTGTACTTAATCTATGAAACCACTTCTGTGCATCGTCACTATAATCTGTTTATTATTTTTCATCGTGCAAATCTCCGTATACTCTTTGCTGCGTTTTCCTAACCTCACTTACGCAGTGCAATCATCTTTTTATTTGCTTTGCAAATATTCAATTCATTTTCCATACTATTGACTTGACTTATGGGGACTTGCTGCGAGATCTGCAGATCTCAATGAAGTAACTGTTGGCAGGTTCATCGGCTGTTCTGGATTTTCCAGTATTTTTCAGGACAAGTTTGTCAAAATCAAAGGTCTTATTGTGGATGCTCTTCGGTGTTCCGATTCAAATGGCTTTCAATGGTATTGCTCTTCTTGTCGGAAGCTTTCATCATTAGTGCTGTTAGAATTGATGAAAAAAAACAAATCACCCGCTGCGAAACTTATAGATGAAGTAACATGCTTGCAAATTCTGGTTTCCAACCAAGTAGTGAATTCGCTGCATGAATTGCCATCCTCAAATAATGGTGCTTCTTCAGCTGATGTCGTTCCAGCATTGAATGATATTGGCTCATCCAGAGAATTGCGTTCCAAGGCTAAAAACTCATAAAGGACTTCTGGTATCTCTGTATCGTCCATTGTGCAAACTGCTACTGGTCCTGTTCAGATTATGGGCACTACTACTAATTTCTGCTGTCGCGCAAAATACTGCGCAAACTTCTGCTGCTGCTCAACCTTCTGCTCTGCGCAACCATCTGCTGCTGCGCAACCTCCGCTGCTACGCAACCATCTGCTGCTGCGCAACCTCCGCTGCTACGCAACCTCCGCTGCTGCGCAACCTGCTGAAAATCTGTGTTAAATAGCAAATTGCCGACGGTGGTAATGTCTTCAGCATGACCATGGCAATTCCGTCAGGAACTAGGGCCCTAGACGGTTTTGCATTGCGAACAGCTGCCACCACTGCATCTTGAATGAAAGGCTCAGGATCTGTCGAATCACGAAGACGCTTAAACCTTCTAAGTATGACTCTGCTTTCTTTACTTCTATATGAGGGTTCCACGAACTGCCTACAGAAGTGGGAGGCGCATTTTTTACTATCGCTATACTAACAGCTGTCGAAACTTATAGCGGCGCACGGGGGGGGGGGGGTTCCTCTGCCCCGAGAGATCCTTAATTGTGGACCAGAGCTTTTTAGAACCGATGGAGCATTCATCGAGATGTCTCTGCCTCAGCGTCCTTTTATGCTCATTGACCAGATTATGTATGTCCCTGAGCGCTGTGGTCGCTTGCCAATCAGTGGGGTCGACCAGATTTGCACTAACTAGCGTGATATCAGGGGAGCTACTACACGCCGCAGTATCCCTGGTTGGGGTATCGTCGTTGAGCGTTATGAAGCCCTCGGCCTCGATTTGGTCGACGATATTAGTACCGCGGGTGTCGTTACCAAGAGGCGAATACCAAAGCTCATGGTGTCCATTGAAATCACCAAGGACCCGATGATTATCAAATTGAAGCAAGTGTTCATTGCAGAGGTGATAGCTGGCCCCAACACTATTTACAGGGGGGTATAAACATTAGTCAGACGGATTTCATCATCCCCTACCCTAAGGGCAATTGCCATGCACTCCAGGTGAGCATCTGGGGTAGGGGTGCGGTGATGGTGATGGTCTTTAGGAGACACAATTTTTGAAGAAAAAGGGCAGACCGCCTCCACCTCTATTTGGTCTATCACGTCTGACTCTGTTATATCCTCCGTGCGTTGTAAGGTCGCATGAGCTTGGGAGTTTCGAATACCTGCATCTTTCTTACAAATTTTTTGAGGTCTATGAATATCTGTTAAACAATATGGTTCTGTTATATCCTCCGTGCGTTGTAAGGTCGCATGAGCTTGGGAGTTTCGAATACCTGCATCTTTCTTACAAATTTTTTGAGGTCTATGAATATCTGTTAAACAATATGGTTCATAAAAAGTTAATTTAAAAAACTTTTTTTGGCTTTTGGTCAGCTTTAAAGGATTTTGAACCAGTGTGCCACGGCTTGATTTTGTCTGAAGCATAAATTGAAGAGAATTTTCGGGGTGTTACCTGGGCACCTGAAACATCTTGAACTAGATAAGGGTCATTCCCAATTACTTTCTTGGTGACAAAAGATCCACGGTACTTTGCTTCCAGTTTTTGAGATTGTGTCGTAGCTGGGGCTTCATTTTCAATGACGACCAAGTCATCCTTTTGGTATACGGTTGGCTTAGCATGCCTTTTGTCGAAAAGTTTCTTCCATTTAGAGCGGTCTTGAATGATATTCTCAACTGCTAGTTATCTCTTGGTCGCGTAGGTTTCTTAGAAGTAGATCCCAATATTTTTCTTCCACGGTTGAAGTGCGTAAATATGTTAAAATCGTTCCATTAGTACGCTCAACTTGACTTTTTGATCTCGGGTCTTTATGTGACGGATATCATTAGTTTCGCAGTATTCTTCAAACATTTTTGACGTATATGCTGTTCCACTGTTGGTTATTAACTGTTTTGGCAAATCAAAATAGCTCGTGATTTCATTAAATTTGTTGATTACTGGCATAGTTTTTGTGTTTCGAACTTAAATAATTGAGTGTTTGCTGAAAGCGTCAGTATTACTGACTCAGTAATTACTAAAACATTGATTTCCGCGTTTACTCCGTATAAATGGTCCTAAATAGTCCATGTGTATTGAACAAAACGGTATTGGCTCAGGTTCTTCGTAATGTAGTACACCTTAAGGCTTCCCACATCGGGTTTTAAAATAGCAGCATTCGGTGCATGCAGTTATATATTCCTTAACGTACTTTCGTATTCTGGGAAACCAAAATTTTTGTTTTATGCGAGCAATTGTTTTGTCGATTCCGAAATGTCCCATCTTGTCATGACACAATCGAACAATTCTCCATTGTACAGCCTTCGGAACAACGAATTTTATTTCTCTATCAACTTTCCGAAATGATCGGTGATTTTGAATAGTTTATTCTAATTGAAGTTGCTTAACTTGAGGTGACTTACGAAGTCCATATAAAATTTCGATTACATTACATAACGTTTCATTTTGTAGTTGCATTGTCAAAAGCCAATCATCGGTATCGGCGGCTACTTTCGTGATGAATCCTGCTGGTTCAGCGTCTTTCGGTGAATTATCAATCGAACGGCTAAGGCCATCTACGTGTGCCATACGATTTCCGTCTCGATAAATTTATTTAACAGTCATATTCAAGTAATCTCATATACCAACAAGCAATTTTTGGTAAAAGTTATTTTTTTTTCTTTTGCAATGGCGATTGCAGAGCAATCCGTGACAGGGTGAAAATGTGTTCCCAACAGATAAACTCGAAAACGTTCTAAAGTTTCGACCACGGCCAGTATTTCCAACTCATAGCTGTGGTACTTACTATCGGTGCAATGACGGCTATAATAAAAAATAGGTTGCCAAACTTTTCCATCGTTGGATTGTAGCAAAACTCCTGCGAGACCAACACTAGATTCATCCGTATGCACTTCGTGTTCCGCTGCATAATCGTATAGTCTGGTAGACTGGTTCTTTGCACAATTTTTCGATTGATTCGCTAAATGCTTTTTGTTGTGCACACCCCATGAAAATTTTTAATTTTCTGATTTTCGTAAAATCGTGGTCAGTGGTTTCGAAATTATTGAACGAACCTTGGACGAATTTTCTGAAGAAACCGGTTAGGCCCAAGAATCTTCGAACATCTGTTTCGTTGGTCGGTTGTTTAGAGTTTCGAATCGCATTGGTTTTCTCTTAACCTGGTGAAATACTCTTTGTTTTTACAATGTGTCCCAAATACGTCATTTCTGAAAACAAAAATTTACACTTATCAAGTCGAAGTGTTAAATTACTTTCTTCCAAGATTGCTAAAAATCTTTAAGTTCTTCTTTTACAATTCTACTAGGCAAGATAACGTAATCAAGATATGCTAATACTTGGCCAGATTTCATTTTAGCCACAATTTTATTCATTAGCGCTTTAAAAACTGCTGGTGCATTGACAAGCCCGAACGGCATCCGGTATACTTTTTCGAAGTTTCAGCCCATACGCAGATCCAACGTGGTGAAGAATTTATTTCCGGATAATTGTGCAAACTGCTCTTTCATTATAGGCATTGGAAACGGTGTTTTAACGGTAATACGATTCAAAAGTCTATAATCGATGCATAAACGGTGCTGATCATTTTTTTAGCAACGAGGACAACTGGGAAGCATAGGGCGAATCTGATTTTCAGATTATTTCGTTTTCTAACAATTCAGTGGCATCTAACAATTGGTCGCTAACTAAATGCAATAAGATAAGGCTTTAGTTTCGTTACATTTTCCCAAGTCAGAAACATTTTGCGCGAAGCATTTTCGAAAACGATTTAAAATAGCTTTGTTCGCTTTCAAAAAATTATCAACTATAGTTGACAATTTTTGCCTTAAAAGCGTTTTTGTACACAAAAAAATTTGAAATGAGAGCGAAAAAAAATATGGGTTCCCATTTCCCCTCCAAACAATTTTTAACAAATTTTAACAACAAAATTTCATGAGGCAAAAATTGTTCCAAGTGTTTTACAGGACGGATTTATTTGTAGTATTATAGTTTTTTTTTTATTTTAATATTGGGTGTACAACTTAAAAACCGGAATTTTTTAGCGAAATTTGATGCTTTATTGTGAAAAAATGTTACAATATATTTTATTCAAAGTATTGTCCATTGGAAGCTACAACATTTCCCCATCTTTCAGGCAATTTATGAATTCCATCCCAAAAAAATTGCGCCGGCTTGGCGGCCAAAAATGAATCTATCCAATTTTCGATATCTTGAACTTAAGTGAAGCGTATTCCTGATAAAGCATTCTGCATCGATCGGAACAAATGGTAGTCTGATGGTGCAAGGTCTGGGCTATAAAGCGGGTGAGGCAAAATTTCCCATCCGTTGTTTTCCGTTGATTTCCAGGTAATTTTTGACTGGGGCAGCAATATGTGGCCGAGCGTTGTCATGATGAAAAATTATTGCTTCGTGTCTGGTCGCATACGTTGGCCGCTCTGCCTGGATTTTCTGCTTCAATTAAATCAATTGTTGACGATAGAATTGAGCATTAATGGTTTGGCCACCTGGAAACAGCTCATAATGGATCACACCTAGCTGGTCCTGACCAGGACGTTCTTTGTCTTCGACATCAAAATAACCACTTTTAAACCACTCACGACAGCTTGATTCAGCTGGAACATAGTCCCCATAAACTTCTACAAGAATGCGATGACTTTCGGCAGCTGTTTTCTTTGCAAAAAAATTACCCACTAGAACCCCCCCGCAAATGCCGTATTTTTCTCCAATTTTCGAAGTTATTCATCGTGAAAAATAATAATGATGCACACAAGATAAAATTGTTTTGTTGACTGATTTTGACAGCTGTCAAATGTACCTTCAAAATGACATATATATAAAGTTCGAGCTTTTACGATATTTTTTAGTACGGACATCCACCGTCAAATTCCGGTTTTTAAGTTATACACCCAATATAAAACCAATGGGAAAAATAACGAAATTAACAAACTGGTGGTGTTTAGAAATAATTTAAACGCAACTTGAAAGTTTAAATTCTTTAATTATGCACTAGTAATAAACTATTTCAAAAGGATTAACCATGGTGTTCCAGTGATAAGAGTTTGCGTTTTTTGCTATGCATTTATGTTTGGCGATAAGGTTGAACAGATTAAGGAATCGGTAATATTTTGTCAGAAACTACTGTTTCAGTAGTTTATAAATAATAATAATACACAAAAAATACAGTGGTCCTTTTATCAATTCAGTATTATTTTATATAGATTATCTTGCGGGCGCTTCCAACGTTTACGTAAGTGCAAATTTTGTCGAAACCCCTTTGCCCCCATAAAATAATTAATTTAATATTTGCACAAACTTTTATTAGAGACATAAATTCAGGAGGAGCATGATCAAATAATTAAATGAGAGGCACTTAAAAAACTAATCTGGGTTCATTTGATATTATGATTTTTTGAGATAAAATGGCTACTGTGCAAAATTTGACTGATGATTCACTTTTATTCTAGTTTATAGCTCTCTCGTTCAAAGGGTTCTTAAGATGCAGGCCTGTTCCGAAATCCCTGCGATTTCAATTACTTTTTGCTTTGAAACTTTTTCATTAAAACGGTTAGTCGCACGATAAAAAGTATCAAGGTCCTTTTGTGGATAGTTACATTAGTGATGAGCAAACCAAGACCAAGACCATAGCAGCCTTGGTTTTGGTCTTGGTCTTGGACATTGAGTCTTGACCTTGAACATTGAGTCTTGGTCTTTGTTTTGATATTGAGTCTTGGTCTTTGTTTTGATATTGAGTCTTGGTTTTGGTCTCGATCTTGGTCTTGAAAAAATTTCTAAAGATTGTTGAGTAATGAAAATTTCCAAACCTTATTTTTTACAAAGCATTTGTTTTTTAAGATGCCAAATCGAATTGAGAGATGATTTTATGTTTGAAAGGGGCATGACACACCTATTAACTATAAATTACCAAGACTGAAATGCAGTCTTGATGATCATCGTGACCAAGACCAAGACCATAGCAGTCTTGACCTTGGTCTTGAAATTATCGAAAAATTATTAAGACCAAGGCCAAGACAAAGACAAATTTTGATCATCACTAAATTACATGTACTATGAAGAATATGGAATTGTGTGTACGGAAAAATTAACGTATATCATTAAAATTGTAAAAAATCCTCCTAGTTGCTTACTTTTTGGTTAACAAGTATGGTTATTATTTCGAACCAAACGGATCTCAATACTTTTTCATCGTTTTTATCAAAAAACTTTCGAAATAAAAAGTAATTGAAACCGATTGGATTCCGCAATAGGCCTAATAATTAACCTTTGAACATTTCGTTCAATTATATCAGTGGCAATAAAGAAAAACAGCTAAGTCGATATTCGATGAAAAAGCAACATAAATTCTATACATATGAAACAAAATTTGAACTGCTTTGTTTTCTTCTAGCCACAGATATGACTCTGTTGTTATCATTGAAAGAAAAAAAAAAAAAAAAAAAAATTATATTGAATATACGAGTATTCCAAAGGCAGTTAGCCCCTTAATTTCTAACAATTTTGCGTTTTCGTACTTTTGTGGTTTTTTGTTTTTTTGAGAGTAAATTCTACTTACTCTCTGAAATTTTCTTGTTAACAATTGTTAACAATATTTTGAACGCGAACAAAGCTAATATCTTTTAACTCAGAAACGTTTTGGTGTGTTAAATTTTGTCCTGCTTGCATATTGTCAGTGTTTTCGATCCAACAATCTTTGTCTTCAATAACAAATCGGCTTCCTTCACGACATAAGGAATCTTTTCCAAGTAAAATATTTTCAAATATAAATTCACTTCAACGATAAGTAATTCTGCATTAAAAACGGTACAATCAATTTCTAAATGACTGTTATAGAAGCAAAGGCGACAATGTCCATTTTTTTCATGAATGCATCTGAGAATGCCATCTAGTTGCATTTCATGTAAGCTTGTGATCAATGAAGTTTGCAATACCAAATACGTCTTTATCCAATATATATTTAACGTTGAAAACTGCCAATCAAAACGAAGGCAGCAATCTCCATTGGAGATTGTAGCTTTTATTAAATGTTCAAAAATTCATAACTCGTGAACGGTAAAACATACCATCTTTATTTCGGTTCATATCAAAGGTTATTTTCTTTTCTTGCCATATAATATATTCGTTTTTTGTAATTTTAATTCTAAAATAGTACTAAATTAAGTATTTTTTGCCAAACATGAAAAAGTTTACAAAGTGCTTATAGCCTGATTCAATACCTTTCCAAAAATGGTCTGAACATGAAAATCGGTGAAGAAATGTCCAAGTTATGGATAATTATGTAAGGAAAGTTTTTTACAACTCATTGTTTTTTCCACTTTTTACACCCCTCCAAAAACGGCAAAATTTTCTTTTTTGCCATTTATATTGGTTTTGGCAATTAACGAAGCCATGTATCAAATTTCAGCGAAATTGGGGGGGGGGGGGGGGGTGGTAGAGAGGGGTATGCCAGTTCGATTATTACAAGCCCAGCAATGATTGAAACCAAAACGACAATCTCCAAATTTCTCATCTAATTTGTCCATAAACCTCTTTGAGGATTTGATTCAAACTTGGTTTACATCCTCATCTAACTCTATTCTACAGAATTGTAAAACATACAGTATACTAAATTCGTGTATCTTCAGAGATACACGTTTTTGTTAGTTTTCACAGAATTGAAAAAAGTGGAGATTGTCGCCTTTGCTTCTATACCCCTCAAATAAGCTTTTAATTTTCTAAGGCTTGCGCACGATGAAATTAGTGCACGAATTAACTCAAATAAGTTTTAAACTAGTTGACATTAAAACAAGAACGTTTTTTTAACAGAAATCTTATTCATGTTTACTTTTATTACAAATATATTGAACATTATTGGTTTTTTATAAATAAATTGATTTTTTCTGAAACACCTCCCATTTGTTTACTTTACACTAACCATTTTCTTGAAAAATGTTTGGTGTTTTCAGCAACCTGTTTTGTGTTCTTCATAATTCTTTTTACCAGAGCCCTATTTCTTACAATGGGTCTGAGCTCCGGGCAGTTAGGATGATTTGTATATCTAGGTAATAATTCTACATTGTTCTTTTCGTACCATTCAACTGCAGATTTGCTGTAATGGCATGAAGCCAAATCTGGCCAAAAAAGTTGAGACCTCATACTGTCTAATAAATGGTAAGACGTTTTTGCAAGCACTCCTGGATGTATTTATATTTCGGTGTTAATCGTCCAAGTTGAAACAAATGAACTACTTCGCCTACCGCAGCTGCAGATTGCCTGCTATACCAAAAACTTATTTGGAAACCTTGTCCTATTTTGGGTCTTAAACTCTTCTTGAACATTTCCTCTATGATCTGCAACATAAAAATCGACATCTGCAAGCTGCGAAAAGTCAGCAAGTACGTAAGTCTCATCTTCCATAATGCAACAGTCAAATTTTTTAATGAATTCTCGGTAAAGTATTTTGGCTCGCTTTTTTGACTCGACGTTCTTTTTGGAATTTCTGTCTGCATTGGTCTTTCTCAGCTGCTTTTCTCCCCGATATATTGGGATTTTTCTTAAGAAGAGCTATCACCTTGGCAGCATTAGGATTATCAAAACCTTTCTTTTTTTCCACTTCCTAGCTTTCTACTAACGGTCAAACGTTCCTTATAGGTTTTAATAACACGCGAAATGGTATTCCGCGAAACCTTAGCTTTTCTAGCAATTACTCTGAAAGTCCAATTTGGATTTTCGTTAAATATTTTACAAATTTTTTCACGCACTTCTATTTCGCAGCTCATGGTGAAGCCATAAATTAACGAATGAGTAAAAAAAGTAGCATGAAGATTTGTACATATTTAGCAAAGGCAACTTAATTAACATTTTTTTGAAATAATAATGTGTGCATTAGTTTCAACGTGCGCAAACCTTAGTGCAAATATATTGACCGTCAGTAAATACATTTAAAACAGTTGAACATTTTGTCGCCTGTCCTATTATTATTATTATTTATTTAGTATAATATTAGCATATAAGAATTACAATTTTCTTTTAAATGCAATGAAATTATTAAAAAATTTAACTGAAAATTAAATCACATTCAAGTATTTAACATTTTGACGTTTAATTTTTACGAGATTTAACAGTTTTTTTTTTCAAAATCAAAGGGAGAAATAGAGAAAAAAATAAATAAATTAAAGAAAGAAATAAAAATAATAAATAAACTAGAGAAGAATATAGATTAGGAAAAATGATTGAAAAGTAATTGCTTAAATTTATTGCTATTAGTTACAAATTTTATTTCACGAGGTAGAGAATTCCACAGACGCACAGTGCTAACGAAAAAAAGTCTTGATGAGCTTAAATATTTAAAAAAAGGGAGAATAAGATTCAAGTTTCTAGATGAATGACAGAAATGTATTTTATTATATAAATAGGATGGAGTTTTGGTGTAAATGATTTTGTGCAAAAATATTAAATTTCTAATATTAAGATAATCGGCTATACTACAATTTAGAATGAGCTTACTGTATTGTGAGGTGCGATCAAATCTTTTGAGGCCATACACGAAACGTGTAATGTTATTATAGGCTACCTGCAATTTTTGAAAGGAGCAGGAGTCGAGCCTACTATACACAACTTCAGAATATGTTATAAGAGGGACGACCATCTGCACTGCAAGAAGCCTTCTAGTTTCAACAGGCACAAATGAAGAAGTCATTCTTAAATTACGCAAAGCATAGTAAACTTTACTTAACATGGAATTAACATGGTCATTGCATGTTAAGGAATTATTTAAAACAAACCCAAGATTGGTAGCTTTGCTTACAATAGATAGTTTTTTGCCATTCAGAAGGATATCAGGTAACTCTTCATTGGCATAAGAAGTTTTTGAAATTGGTAACACATAGGACTTCACAGGATTAATATTCAATTTATTCAAAACAGCCCACTCGCAAATATTCTTAAGGTCTTCATTCAATCTACAACACAAGTCCTCAATAAGACCAATTGGTCTAGACAAATAGAGTTGAAGGTCATCTGCATACGCATGCATAGCAACATTTTTAGTTACAGAAAAAATGTCGTTAATGAAAAGGGAAAATAGTAGTGGACCAAGGACTGAACCCTGCGGTACTCCACTTCTGATAGTCATATAGCTGGAGTAAGCACTACCAACTTTAACCCTCTGCGTTCTATTACTCAAATAGCTTTCGATAAGTTTAACCGCTGGAAGTGAAAACCCAAAAAGACGTCTTATTTTTTGGCAAAGTAAACCTTCGAAAGAGATGAAAGCAGACATATTGGTCTGAAATCGCAGGCCTCACTAGCAGAAGATTTTTTAGCGATTGGAATAATCGAAGCAACTTTCCACAGATCAGGATAGCAAGAGCTCGTAATACAGTGGTTTATAATGTGGGTCAAAGGGCTAAGGATAATAGGCAACACTATTTTTATAAATTTCAAAGAAATACCATCTTCACCATTTGCGTTTGATTTCATTCTTAATATTTTTCTAGCCACATCGGATTCACAAACAGCAGTAAATTCAAAAGAACTTGGTACAATTAGTGGTGGCGGTAATTCCTGACAATTTACATTAACAACAGGATTTCCCACGAAATAGTTGTTAAGTACATCGGGGTCAATCTTGCAGACTATGTTACTTTTATTACCAATACATATTCCTCTCAAATTCCGCCAAAGTATTCTAGTAGGTAAGGCTGTATTCAATTTGGACATATAAAATCTTTTTTTTGATATTCTGACAGCAGCAGTGGCTTTATTACGAGCAATTCTATGTTTTTCCCAATTGCGAGTACACGGATTTCTTTTCCACTGGGTGTAAGTTTTATTGCGCTCATTAAGAGCTGAAATAACAGGCCTGGTGAACCATGGGCAGGAGGTATTAGCCACTCGTACTCTACGTTGAGGAACATGAGTGTCAAACAAATAGTTTAGTGCCGCATAGAAAAAGTTTAATTTTTCATTTACTGAGCTCATGAGCCAGCAATCACTCCACTGTATATTTGCTACAGTCTGTTAAATAAGAGCGTGGTCACGATTACTCGCGATCGGTAAAGTATAATGCTGTAATTTTTTTTTCTCACACAGAGGGCAGTATTGTCCTTCATGCTTCGTGAAAGTGAATCAGCTGACCACTCTTTTCAATGCGTTCTCAGCATTTTTCCAAAATGAGTACCGCGTACACGTCGCGCTTTGAAGCCGTTTTTTTGTGTTTGCACCCCAAAGGTCCCAAAATGACCCAAGCGGCGGCTGCGAAGTATATGCAAAAGTCGAAACAGTTTGTGAGTAAGTGGGTGAATCGCTTCAAAGAAGAAAAAAATGTCGATGACTTTCCAAATCGCGGGTCTGTCGGTGTAGTGACGGAAAAACAGGAAAAACTGATCTGTGCTCTATTTTCGAAAAATCCAACATTAACTTTGCGTGAAGGTGCTTCGAAATTGTCCCAAAAAGGTTTGAATATCTCCCACGGAACTATTCGTAATCATTTGATTGCAAATAGTGTGAAATACCGAAGTACTTTGCAAAAACCGATGCTCAGTGAAAAACATGTCCAAAAACGTCTTGAATGGGCCAAAGACAAAATGGTGTCGTGACTTTGGATTGGCCGTCTCAGTCGCCCGATGCCAATCCAATTGAAAACGTTTGGGCGCAAATGAAGATGAAGCTTCAGAAAAACCGACCCTGCAACTTGAAACAGCTGGTTCGACGCATTCACAAAATTTGGAGGTCGTTTTCAGAAGAGTATGCGCAAAATCTTGTTCAAAGTATGTTTTGGAAAAATGCTGAGAACGCATTGAAAAGAGTGGTCAGCTGATTCACTTTCACGAAGCATGAAGGACAATACTGCCCTCTGTGTGAGAAAAAAAAATTACAGCATTATACTTTACCGATCGCGAGTAATCGTGACCACGCTCTTATTTAACAGACTGTATGTCATTAGATAAATTGCCAAAATTTAAAGACCTGTAGTCACGATAAGTAAAATATTCAGGTGTACCTATATTCAATTCAATGTCAAATGCACAAAATAATAGATCATGATCTGAAATAAATGAAATTTGGTCATTGAAAAGCACAACAGAGAGATCGTCTACAGAAAACAAATCAAGTAAGCTAGAATTGGAGTTATTAGCAAAGCTCAGTATTTATGATAGAAAGTCCAGCTTCAGAAAAAAAAAATCACATAACTTCACAGAAAGTGAATCATTTAACAAAAGTTTTACGTTAAAATCACCACAAGTAATTAAATGACTAAAATCAATACTGTGGCATGAAAGCGTATCAAAAAACGGATCTAAACTGCAGTTTCGATGAGGATTATAGACACATGAAACTAAATTTTTTTTACTGTTTTCAGTGATACCAATGTTCAAAAATTCTACATCAGAGTTACTTGATTTGCTTAAAATCTTCACGTTCAAATGGTTTTTGCAATAAATTGCCACACCACCACCAATTCTATTTTCTCTGTCATTTCTAAAAATTTTGTAATTTTTTAGACTATAGTAAGAGTCATTAACATCCCGGTTAAACCACGTCTCAGAAACACAAATTATATCGACTTGTGAATCTTCAAAGACATATTTCACGCAGTCTAATTTAAAAGTATTTAAGCTCCTTGTATTAAAGTGAACTATCTTTAGTCCCGAGCTCTGGTTACAAAGCACGTTAATCAGAGTTTTATAATTATCGCTAGCACTTAAGTTTGAATTATTTAAGACAGGCATAGAAAAAGCAGAATTCTAAATAAATAAAATAGCAAAAAATATCAAGCAATATAAATACATAGGTAGAGAAATAAGCAAAAAGATAGAAAATTAAAAATAGTAAGTTAGAGAAAGCAGTTAAAAAAGAAAAGAAAAACAGCAACAAAAACAGACTAATCATTTTCATCAGCAGCATCAGCCACACCTTCATCAATAATAGCTTCATCAGTAGCTTCAGCGTCATCATTAGCATCAGCGTCTTCAGTAGCATCAGTGACTTCAATCGCATTAGATTTAGTTTTATGAGTCGCACCCTTATTGGAAATAAATATTTCAAGTTCTTGCAAAGAATCCAAACGAAATGCCTTTGAACCTCTCTTCAAACGCACATAGATATTGCCACGAAAAGAGAATGCACTACTCAAAGCTTTTTGACGCCTAAATTTCACAGCAGCCTGCATTAGTTTTCTTTTCTCAGGTGTCAAACTTTCAAGAATATAAACATCATTGTCCGGCTCTATACCAGCAAAACTCAATTTTACGGCAGTTTTCGTTCTCCTACGATAGTCACCAAAAGCTTTAAGAACTCGATTGCGTTCGTATGGAGTATAAAATTTAACAATAACAACAGAGTTTGCATTGCTCAGTCGCGGCTTAATCCGAAAGATGTCTCTAATTATCGGTGATTGAAAGCCGATGTAGCAACATAAACCATTGAAAATACTCTTCAAATTTTCTCCTTCAGTGATAGTAATGCCAAAAAGTACGGCATCAGAAGAAAAATCAACATTGACATTACCACTGCAATTGTCTGCATTCACACTTCCACAATTATCAACATGACCCTTAAGTACATCAAACCCATCGCATCGCTTAATAAGAGCACTTAGGTCATTCTCAAGCAAAAAAATTCGTTCAGTTAGATCATCACATCTCTCACGCATAATTTATAAATCAGTTTCAATTTTGGTCTCAATACTCTTAATATTGGCCTCAATACTCTTTATATTTTTATTTAATTGCTTAAGCAAGTTGTTGTTATTGAGATTCAATCGATCTTCCATTTCCTTCAGCAGTACAGTGAGAGACTTTGCGGAACATTTGTTGTCGCTGAGTTTCGGAGTAGTGCAGTTAGGAGATTGCATGCTCTTATTACGGAAAGAAGTTGGAAGCTGTTGTTGTTGGCGAGTTCTCATTTTTTCACCCATTTTCTCAAAGCAAGTACTTACGAAGTTTGCGGCTGTTATTGTTGTTGTTGTTGTTGTTGTTGTTATATTAGTACGATATTTGTTTTTGCTTTTGTTTTAGTTATTATATTTGTTACAGCTGTTTATTGTTTATTTGGGGTTATATTATTTTTAAATGATTTTATTTTAGTTTAGATTCGTTGTTTATATTTTGATTTTGTAATCAGCTGATTAGCAAGTAGCTCACTTATTGATTTTTAATATTTTGGTATTTTATAATACACGCAATTCAGTATAAAACACAAGTTTATTTGGAGCTAATAGAAACACGTCCGTTCAAATGAAATTTCAATAAAACGTTTTTCGGATTAAAGTACGAGTGCTGCCTGAATCATGTTTCTATATTATTATTTTAACACATATTTTGTTGTTATTAAATGAGAAGAAGTGTCGATATAATTTTCTTCAATACGATTGACGGTGGCCTTCGTTCTTGGCTCTACCGAATCGGAAACTTTTTTTTTGCAATTAGCGGTTTGATGAGTTCTTCGTTGACATATATTACTTGGTTTGATGAAAAGTAACCTCCTTGACCGCCAGAATGCGCTGCGATCGCTTAAAAGATCATGGTGGCTTATAGTCCATTCATATTTAGGCAGACATATCAAATTTCAGCTTGATACATCCATTTGTTTTGTTTTGACAGTAATTTTCCGGAAGGTCTGCAAAGTACTCCTCCGCGGCGTCGATGGTCTCCTCGCGCGAGCTGAATTTTTTTATTGATGAGTTATCTTTTGAGGTTTTGGAACAGGCAGCCAAATCGGGCGAACAAGGTGGTTTGGGAAGCAATTCGAGCCCTAAATCGTTGATTTTAGCCATGGTTGCGACGCTCTTGTGTGCCGGCGCATTGTCATGCAAAAACAAATTTTTTTTTCGCTTCATGTGAGGCCGTTTCGCAGCGATTTCAGCCCTTCATCCGCTCCAATAATGCACAATAATACTCGCTGTTGATGGTTTTTCCTGCCGTTGCGGACTTCATCGGCAGTGGAGTTTCGGCCACCACGAAACTCTCTCGAAACCAATATTTCACGGAGTAATCTGAAGGAGCACTAGCCCCATAATATTTGTTTTCCTTCGCCGTTTTGCCTCTCAAAAAATAATGTTTTATGAGAGAACGAAAATAGTTTTTTTCCATTGTCAACATGATGCCAAACACGTTAACAAAAATCGGCTGTCAAAACAAAATAAATGGCTGTATCACGCTGAAATTTGACATGTCTGCCTAAATAAGAATGGACTGTAAGGCACCATAATCCCTTTTGCGACCGCAGCTCATTCTAGCTGTAAAGGAGGTTACTTTTCACCCCACCTAGTACAACGTACTTTCTTTTGCGGCTCTGGGCAATTTAACGAATAGTGCCCAAACTTAAAACAATTATAACACTTAATCTTTTCATTAACTTTATTTATTTTATGTTTTCTTGTTTCTTGCGCGACTGAAGTAGGAACTTCATTCTTAAATTTAATTTTTATTGTGACGATTTAATTTCGTTTTAACTGCAATAACTATCGTTGCAGTATAAATATTCATTCGAAATTCTTTTTTTTTTAAATCTGATTCATTTATTCCATTGATGATGTGCTTAACTATAGCGCATTCGAGAATATTACTTTTTGTTCCAATTGAAATCATTTTATAATAAAATTAAATATAAAAATGAAAAATCATTTAAAAACCAATTGTTGCCATGCATGGAACACTTCCTGAAGTGAATCCAATCAGTATCTAGCAGGTCCTTGTAATTTTTGTTGAACGGCGTGAAACTAATGATAAAGGGATGCAGTGGTGTCCAGTTTGATATCAGTTTGTTGTTTGTAGGGGCAAATGAATTTGAATCGTAGCGAAAACAAAATACAATTTTCGTTTTTGCTTTTGAAATAATTTGTGTTTTGTGTCACATGAATTGAGTGTCACAATAAAAAAAAATTAAATTAACGAATTCGTTTTTATTAATGTTGTTATGAATGTAATTAAACTTTATTAATTTATTTTAAGAAACTGTAATCTAAATCAAAAAAAAAAAAAAAAAAAAATGTAAATGCAGAAGGGGACAATTGAAATTTCGTAGGACAAAAAAGAACAGTTGCTTGTATGCAAAAGGGATTGATGTAGGACTAGTACTGGTTGGTAGAGGACTAGTTAATGAACTACACTTGAACTAGTCCGTTTGCCTGCAGGGTAATAATTCACAATCATCTTCAAAGGCTTGTATTGTTATACTGTTGGTTTTATTTTATAATTTTTCTGATTTTTTATTACTTTCGCCGCAATTCTTTTTTGTTTCTTGGTACTTACGGTACTTACAGCTTTTGCTCTGTCTTCCACGCGGATTGCGAAAATCCTAGTTAACCAAACCAAAATCTTTATTACCTCCGGCATAAATACTTTGTAATAACCGCGAGAACTCAAAGAATGTTAGTCCATTCTTGAATTGAATTAAACAAAACAAAAATTATTTTTTCAAATTTAGAAAAAAATTTTAATATTCTAGAAGATTTAAAAGTTTCAAGGTAAACTACATAGATTCAATTTATAAAAAGATTTTCATATCATCAGCATAGAGTAAACTCTTAAAAACAACGTAGTTATGACATTAATAAAAATGCCAAAAAAAATTTGCTTGTTTTGCTCAAGGCAATCCTGACAAGAATCCAAATCGAGATACGTGCCGATTTTTAAAACGGACAGTTTTTGCTTTTTTTAAACGAATATTTTCAAATGTTTGCACTAAATACCGTTTATTTGTGCATATATCGACCTCGGCTCCACCACTATGTGAAAGCTCATTCAATTTTATGAATATTTGTCCAAAAAACCATACCTTTGCGTTCAACTTTAGCTCGGCGCATTTTAGAAAATGAATTAGCCGCTTTTTTTAATTTTACAGAACAATATACCAAAAATCCATGTAAAGATATGAATAGTTTATTATAAATTGGTTATTTGACCGATATAATTTTTTGGAATAAATATCATCAATTCAACACTATCAAGTGAACTTTTTATGTAAACAAAACCCAATCTAATTGATTACTGAGAGAATACCAGCCAAATCATATTATGACATTACTTTTGTCTCTATAAGAATTTTCAAAATTTAGTATGAAAATAAAACTAGTAAGGGTGTTACCTTTGGCCTGGCCAAACATTAAATACCCTACACAGCAGTATTTTGAAAGTTTTGCTTGTATGGGAGGTGCCAAGCCCAGTTGTCGAAATTCATCCAGTTTTTTTTTTCAGAGTTTGAATTTATAGTCCTTAGCATTTGAGTGAAATTTGGTTGGATTATGTCAAAAAATGTATTCAGTATAGCGTTTTGAACCTTTTGCTTATATGGGAGGTGCCACGCCCTCTTGTCCGAATTCACCCAGTTTTTTCTCAGAGTTTGAATTTATAGTTCTTAGCATTTGAGTAAAATTTAGTTTGATTATCTCAAAAAACGCTTTCAGTAAAGCGTTTTGAAGTTTTTGCTTATATGGGAGGTGCCACGCCCTCTTGTCCGAATTGTCCTGTTTTTTTTTTCAGAGCTTGTGCTTACAATTCGTAGCATTTATATGTATTTTGGTTGCATTATCGTGAAAAAACTCAAAAAGTTGCATTTTGAATATATTTTTTGTATGGGCGGTAGGCGTGTCCGTTGACCGATTTCGCTCATTCTCAATCCCCCGAGCTAACTTTGACGCCGAAGGCTGTGTTCCAAATTTCATTGAATTGTCTTGCTTAGTTTTCCCAAAAAATGTATTTTCACACACAGCCAGCCAGCCAGCCAGCCACCCAGCCAGCCAGCCACCCAGCCAGCCAGACAGACGGACATGGCTATATCGACTCAGGAGGTGACGCTAATCAAGAATATATATACTTTTCTATATCTGCAACGCCTCCTTCTCTGCGTTACAAACGGAAGGACAAAGTGAATATACCCTGGGTGTAGGGTATAAAAAAAAATATTAAATGCAAGGTAAAATTTTCGATCGAAAATGCGCCAAACTAAAGTTGTACGCAGATGTATGGTTCCTTGGCTAAATATTCATAGAATTGAATGAGCTTTCACATAGGGATGTAGCCGAGGTCAAGATATGCACAAATAAACGGTATTTAGTGCAAATATTTGAAAGTATTCGTTTAAAAATAGCAAAAACTGTCCGATTTGGATTCTTGTCAGGATTGACTTCGGATGATGTCCTGAAAAGATCCCAACAAAAAACTCCGTCGATTTCGATACTTTCAGTTAAATTTTTTCAAGCGGGCCGTGAAAGACGATGATATGAAACGTAAAAGTTGTCAAAACCATACGCTATCTCGCATAAAACTTAATAAATTTTTTATTTCAATTAAATTTTCTATACGTATTGAATATAATCATTTGCTACTTTTTTTTACGGAAAATCTAATACCAACCAAAATTTCACAGGCGGAATATTTTGCAGATATAATATACGTATAGCATTACAATTTATTAATTTTTATAACTATTTTTATATATATGTTTTACAGGTTGACAATTCTCCGTGCGTCCTTGAAATATTAGACACAGCAGGAACAGAACAATTTGCATCAATGAGAGATCTGTATATTAAAAATGGACACGGTTTTATAGTCATGTACTCTCTAACAAATCATCAAACGTTTCAAGTAAATTATTCTTATTTAATTTATAATAATAGCCTTTATCCAACAGATAAAAGATAGTTCCCATAGTTTTTTATTATAATTTTCATCCAGTTAGAAAATAAAGTTTTAGTAAGAACTTACAAAAAATTTTTGAAATGAAACCTTCATAAATAAGACTTCTATGCACTAGTCACAATCTGTACTAAATGTGAGAATGCTCTGTTTTACATCAGTACTTTAAGAGATTGGTTGATAAGTCCGTGGTCTAATTTTTTGCACAAAATCGATTTTATTCATAAACTTCGACTCATTCGGGAGCGATGCAATCATTTCAGCCTTTCTCTAACATATTGTTACCTTTCTGTAGATGGATTTAAACTTGGCCACAAAACAGACGTTTTTTCGGCGACTCCGTTTTTGAGCCAAATATTTTTTTTTTCCGGTGAGCATTATTTTTATGTTATGCTCCGCTCCAGTTCTAACATAGTGCTCCCTGTTCCGCTCCGTGCTCCGATCATATTTAAAAAATATAGAAACTACTTTTTTTAAATTTTTGTTGTTGCTCGGACCAAATTCACAATTAAGTTTAGAAAACAATGTAATGACTTCAAAAATGATAACGCAACGAACTCCTGCGAATAAATTTGTTGCCTTATTTGCGATCACACATCTAGAAAAATTGGATTTTTTAATATGACTAGGATGACTAGGTGACTCGTCAGTGGTTGCGTTCAAGAAACATCAATATTTTGGAGTGACTTGCATGGTCTATGGATTAAAATCATAGAAAATATCTTCGTCATCATTGCTCGTGAAATTTATAACGAAAATATGCAACACCAAACCATTTATGAACTAAAAAGTGATCAGTACATCGGATTCCGTGCACTAAAGTACATGTGGAAAATTAGTGGAGAGTGCGCCATCTCGTTTATTTGAGCTAAATAAAGAATTATGAAGGTCCTCCCAAGTATTAAATTAGATTTTTTGTTGTTGTTATAAGTTTAATTCACTTTTTGTAGTGTGTCTATAGTAATGAAAAAAATGAAAATAAAATGCATAAGGGATAAACCATATCAATTCCGAGCTCTACATAAAACTATTTATTTGTTCAATAGGCTCAGTTTCTCAAGATCCAATAGGGGTAGCTTAATGTAATTTTTTTTTAACCCTGACACTCGAAAGTTCTTTAGTCTCAATAAGTTTTAGGATTTAATTATTTTTTGGTCATTTCATCTCAAATCGTCCAGGCAGTATTTTTTTTTGCATATTATTTTTTTAATAGTTTCTACATTGAAATCGATGAGACACGTATTTTTTCCTTTTGCTTGATTTTGAGTTCTTTCGTCGTGGGGAATTTTTTAAAATTCGTCTACAAACTCGATTTTGCGCTATTGTCGCATATAAATTTTCACGGAAAATGTGATAACTTTGCGAAAAAACGTCCGATCTTCGTAATTTTTGGTATGTTTGTAGCTAAAAGGTTCCTCTAAAAGAAAAAAATATGATACAGGGTATATTTCAAAAAATAATTTTTATATCGTCATTTGAAAAAAAAAAATCTAAAAATTTTTGACTTGAAAAATTTCCAATTGCATCAGTTTTTTTTTTCTTCATATTTTTTTTTTTAAATAGCCATACATATAAACAATATTATGAAACAGCCTCTATTAGCCCAAATTCGTTGTTTGGGAATTATGATTTTTTGAAGAAACAGTCCCAATTATTTAGTAATTTTGGGCTTCATTCATGATATATGTTATCATTTAGTCAAAAGTAGCTCAATCGTTATGATATTTTGTCTGTCAACAGTCAAAGGTCCGTTCTAGAAGAAAGAATCATGAAGTGTAGTACATTTTTGGATATTTTTTTTATAACCGTCTTTAAAATAGAAAAAAAAAATCAAATGACTTAGCCCAAAAATTTTAGCATTGCTACGATTTGTCCATTCTTTATTACTGATTTTGTATATCAATTTGTAAGTAGACAATTTTCAGAAGCATACTCCAAATGTGGCTGTCAAATTACTTGAAGCTCGTGACGTACAAAAGTTCAGAAAGACCAAGAAGACCCAGTGGAACAATGTTGCAGCAATAATCAAATTACTCGAATAAATGTACCTACTTGCATGGAGTTTGAAAAATAATATTGAATAAAAAACAAAATTAAGGTATGAACAAAGCTTCTAAAAATTGTCTACTTACAAATTGATATACAAAAACAGTAATAAAGAATGGACAAATCGTAGCAATGCTAAAATTTTTGGACAAAGTCATTTGATTTTTTTTTCTATTTTAAAGACGGTTATAAAAAAAATATCCAAAAATGTACTACACTTCATGATTCTTTCTTCTAGAACGGACCTTTGACTGTTGACAGACAAAATACCATTACGATTGAGCTACTATTGACGAAATGATAACATATATCATGAATGAAGCCCAAAATTACTAAATAATTGGGACTGTTTTTTCAAAAAATCATAATTCCCAAACAACGAATTTGGGCTAATAGAGGCTGTTACATAATATTGCTTATATGTATGGCTATTTAAAAAAAAAATATGAAGAAAAAAAAAAAAATGATGCAATTGGAAATTTTTCAAGTCAAAAATTTTTTGATTTTTTTTTTTCAAATGACGATACAAAAATTATTTTTTGAAATATACCCTGTATCATATTTTTTTCTTTTAGAGGAACCTCTTAGCTACAAACATACCAAAAATTACGAAGATCGGACGTTTTTTCGCAAAGTTATCACATTTTCCGTGAAAATTTATATGCGACAATAGCGCAAAATCGAGTTTGTAGACGAATTTTAAAAAATTCCCCACGACGAAAGAACTCAAAATCAAGCAAAAGGAAAAAATACGTGTCTCATCGATTTCAATGTAGAAACTAATAAAAAAATAATATGCAAAAGAAAATACTGCCTGGTCGATTTGAGATGAAATGACCCATTTACTATTTTTATACCCTACACCCAGGGTATATTCACTTTGTCCTTCCGTTTGTAACGCAGAGAAGGAGGCGTGGCAGATATGGAAAAGTATATATATTCTTGATCAGCGTCACCTCCTGAGTTGATATAGCCATGTCCGTCTGTCTGGCTGGGTGGGTGGCTGGCTGGCTGGCTGGCTGGCTGGCTGGCTGGCTGGCTGGCTGGCTGGCTGGCTGGCTGGCTGGCTGGCTGGGTAACGGCTGTGTGTGGAAATACATTTTTTGGGAAAACTAAGCAAGATAATTTAATGAAATTTGGTACACAGCCTCCGTCGTCAAAGTTAGCTCGGGGGATTGAAAATGAGCGAAATCGGTCAACGGACACGCCTACCGCCCATACAAAAAATATCTTCAAAATGCAAATTTTGGAGTATATTTCACAACAATGCAACCAAAATACACATAAATACTACGAATTGTCAGCGCAAGCTCTGAGAAAATGCTGGTGGAATTCGGACAAGAGGGCGTGGCACCTCTCATATAAGCAAAAGCTTGAAAACGCTGTACTGAAAGCGTTTTTTGAGATAATCAAACTAGATTTGTCTCGGAAACTAAAAACTATAAATGCAAGCTTTAAGCAAAAACTGGATAAAATCGGACAAGAGGGCGTGGCTCCTCCCATATAAGCAAAAGCTTCAAAACGCTATTCTGAAAATATTTTTTCAGATAATCCAACCAAATTTCACATAAATACTAAGAACTATAAATGCAAACTCTGAGAATAAACTGGGTGAATTTGGAGGGCGTGGCACCTCCCATATTAGCAAAATTTTCAAAATACTGCTGTGTAGGGTATTTAATGTTTGGCCAGGCCAAAGGTAACACCCTTACTAGTTAATACATAATTTTAATGGCAAACCGAATATTAAGTGAAATAAAAATAATTGTATATCAATCCTTAAATTTGCAAAACATAATTGAGATAGTGCTTATGTCATAAGATTTACTATTGTTAGCACTATAATCAAAGTTAAATATATCAATAAAAAATAATAGTCTAAGATCCGGCAATAAAAAAATGTATCGATCGAGTTTTTAGTTAAAACCTAATTTTTACATATATTTAGGAATGTGGAATATATTTTTGCTGGGTTGCCTCTCAGAATGTGGCCGCAAGTATTATCAAATTGCAATAACTTATGAACCATGGGTCTCTCGGGGAAAAGTGTCAACATCTTTTTTATGAAGAGTCATATGCTCTACATGTAATTTTCATTATATGCTAAAAAAAATTTACCGTTTAAGAATTATTTATTAAAAACCGATTTTTTTACGCAATAAACAATAAACGATTGGTTTTATGGAATTTATATCCAGGTATATAGAAATTATACTTATCAGTCAGATGTGTCTCTGAAACAAGCATAATATCAATTTCGTCTTTATTCAGGTAATGAGACATTTCATTTTGATACCGTTTGCGTTCCAGACACAAATGTTTAATTTACTTACTTTTGAGCAATCAAAATTTGGAGGAGCTGGTTTTGCGTTTTAACTAACTCTTGAAGAGTTGATTGCATTGACATCATAAATTGATTCAATGTTTGCGTTAAGTTTGTAATTTGACTTTCTAAACTATTTTGTTGTGCATTTATTGTGCATTTATTGTGCCTGATTTCAATGCACTTGAATATTAAACAGATGGATCAATGGGATTTGGATTGCCTTGTTGTTGGACAAATTTATGAGTAGTAATTACATTATGATTTAAATTACGATTCACTTGTCTTTTCTCAGAAATTTTTGCTTTAAGCTCTCTATAAATAGGGCAGCCCCCTGCAGTGTGGTCTCCTTGACAATTAGCGCACTTTTTAAATTAACGTCATTTTGAAACTTGATTTTGCATTCAGAAATGTGTTGAAGCTCTCCACATATAACACAGACAGCGTGTAGGGTACAATATGATTTTGTATGCCCATACTCTTGGCAATTAGTGCACTGTACCGAGCCATTTCGTTTATGGGGATCCTCTATTACTACTCGGCGGTGAAGCAGGTATTGCAGGTTATAGATTGGATGAATCTAAAAATATTTGAAAAGAAAATCGTTAAGAAACCACAAGCTCTAAAAGTAGTTTTTATATAAATGAATTCAGCAAAATTAAAGGGAATGGAAAGAAGAATGGGGATTAGTTAATAGTTTACTGAATAGATCCAATAAAAATTACCGAATATCTGAAATAAATTCTCATGGTAGGTTGATATTTTTTTTTTTTTTCTCTTCCTTGCAGATGTTGTAAAAATATAGTCTCTAACGGTATTTCATCTGGAAATTGTATTTGATTATCGCAAGAGGAGTCCTATATAGTAGTTCAAGTTTGTGCTTTGAGTTAGTAACATCCTTTGAGATATATAAAATTGTAATGTCGCTTAAAAATTCTTATTCTAGAACTAGAGATGGTTTTACAAATATTTATATAAACAAAATTGTTCTGAATATTTAAGACGTGATATGTCAACTTGCAAACAAAAGTGTTAAAGCTGATAGTTTTCCAAACAGCCTTAAAAAGCTGAAGTAATCCCCTTTTTCAAAAAAGGAGAAAAATCTGGCTTAATTAACTATAGGCCCATTTCGTCGCTCCTTATATTATCAAAAATTTATGAAAAAGAGACTACTGAGCTTTTTTGAGAGATCAAAATTTTTTAGTGATTGTCAATTTGGGTTTCGAGAAGGACTATCAACGGAACTGGCTCTTTTGGAGTTTGGGAATAATATTTATGGTAGTTTTAACCATAAAAAAAATATCTGGAGCACTTTTTATTGATATAACGAAGCCTTTCGACACCGCCAACCATACGATACTTTTAGAAAAATTATACAAAATTGGCGTAAGAGGATCTTCCCACAAATAGTTAACTTCATACCTAAAAAACAGAGTCCAGAGAGTTAAAATATTAAATAATTATAGCTCCTATTCAAATATAGATATAGGCGTCCCTCAAGGATCAGTGTTAAATCCGATCCTTTTCTTAGTTTTTTATTAACTCAATTTCACTTAGATTTTTTAGCAAAATTGTAGCTTACGCAGATATGGCTTGTAATTTTTCTTGCAATTCTATACTCTGCCTTATAGTTGATTTTAATAATGATTTGTGCACATTAAGACATTGGTTCTCTTATCATAAGATGGTATTAAGTGAAAAAACTAAAATCATGATGTGTTTTTGTTTTCCAAATTAAATTAAATTATTTCGTATAGATGCATCAAATTTTATTTGTAGATCATGTAAATATTAATAAAATAGATCCCGTTAGTTTTTATAAAGCGAAAAAAGCTCCAGAGATTTCCTTAAAAACTAGTTTTTCAAAATTTGAACAGTTTGTGAAAAATATCACCTAAACCATAGGTCCTACGAAAAAAAGAGCTGAGAATGGTTTGTAGGAAATATAATTTTCTACAAACAAGTGTACATTTACTTTTTTTGTGCGGTTAGTCGTTCGAGAGTTATCTCAATTTAAAAAGTACAACATATAAATATCGCGAAGTTTTAAAACTTTTTAAATTGACATACTTCCTAAACCATGAGTAATAGGAAAAAAATGTTTGAGGTTTTTTCGTTGTAAATCATTGAAGCTAAAAAACTGTGTACTCGGCAAATAACTGTCAACCACTATTTTTTCGTAATTGCAGCCGTAAGCGAAATAATTGAAAAAAATTTATTTTTGCAACTTTAGAACTTGAATAACTTTTTTTGGTAATACGATTTTGCAATGTACTTTTCACACGTTATTTTTTATGCATTAGTGAATACAATTCCGGAAAAAAATATTCATTTGGAACTATTTTTCAGAATTATCCTTTTTTGCTTCGGCTAAAGCAACATGGAAATCGTTCGTTAGCCGATCATTTCCGAAGTGCTCTAAGGATTTTGAAATTTTTTATTGAAAACATGTAGAAATACGATGTTTAATAGAATTCCGTAAAAAAAATGGGGTACTCGAAAATTTTATTCAAATCACCCACAGGACAGGCGTGAAAATTGTTACGTACGTTAACTCTAACAAATGCTCTGACAAATGTTTTCGTACGGATTGCGTTATAACTTTCACATATTGGCATTTCATCAGACTGGAAGTTAAGCTGGCTCAATCAAGCTGCTTACGTGACTACATTATGGCCTTTTGCATTCTAAAATAGAAATGGCAGGCTTCGAATAAGGTACAGTAATGCCATATTTCTGCAGTTATGACTTTAAATTTGCAGTAATGATTTCAGAATATTGTTAGAAATCGTAGTAATGATTTTCAACCAAATTCATAATTGTTGTCCGTTATTCTTTGAAACGAAATACACCTTTTTTTTCGCATATAACCGTTGTTTTTAACTGTCTAACCACTCCAATCTGGACTAAAATGTAGCAACCATAAAAAGTAATCGGGAACTGTTTTTACGTTTCGCAGTACAATAAAATCAGGGTTTCATTATTTTTGTTTTCTACAGGGTGGCTGATGAAAGCTGCTACATAAAGGAAGTTAAATAACTTTTTGTTAAATTTATTTAGTTAATGTTTTATTGTTTTATTTGAAAGATAATACATTTTTATTTAGTTTAATTAAGAGGTTTTAAAAATTATAGAGTTTAAATGGCCTCCACGCCCGTTGATGCATGAGCGGCTAGTAAAAAGTTGTTCATAACTGTGCGAAGAGTTGCAGCAGGAATCGCTGCGACTATTGTTCGAATGGATTGCTTTAAGTCATTCAAATTTGCTGGTTTTGTTTTATAAACTTCCTGTTTGAAATAACCCTATAAGAAAAAATCAGGTGTAGTAAGGTCAGGAGACCTGGGAGGCCAACGGAATGGGGAGTTTCTGGAAATCAGGTTATTTGAAAATTTTCGCTGTATTCTGTCATAACAGGCCGGGTCATGTGAGGAGTTGCACTATCTTGTTGAAACTACACAGATTTGATAGAGATTTTCTTTCGGCGTAATTCTAGGTAAACAAATTCTTTTAAAATTTTTAAGTAACGGTCTGCAGGGACCGTAACAGTAGCACCAATCTCTTTAAAGAAGTATGGCCCGACATTGCATTTTGATGAAACTGCACACCACACTGTGACACGTAATGGATTCAATTCCGTCTCATGGAGTATGTGGGGATTATAATCACTCCATATTCGACAATTTTGTTTGTTAACATTGCCATTTAGGACAAAATGAGCCTCGTGAGACATAAAAATACAGTTTAAGACGTTTTCGTCCTCTTCCGCCATTTGAAGGATCGTCTGGCAAAATTCCGAGCTAATCGGCAAGTCTGCTGCATTCAGTTTATTAGACATTTGAATTTTGTATGGAAACAAGTTCAAATCTTTGTGCATAATTGCCTGCAGTGACTGTCTGCTGATACTCATTTGGGCCGATAAGATCCTTGTCGAAATTCTGGGATTGCCTTGTACAGCAGCGATAGTTTCCTGCGTCCGAACTGGAGCGTTTCGATAAAAACGCCTTCTTTCAATTGTCCCGTTCTCGGCAAAATTGTTTTAGAGCCTCATTATAGTCCATCTGCTCGGGGGAGTGCCCCCAAACGTGGGCCTATATTCTCTTTGTACTGAAACTACGGACTCCAATGCGAGATAACGGCGGACAATCCAAATCCTTGTCTCAGTGTCCCATTCCTCCATTTTCGTTAAATCTAAAGATTAATCTGTAAAATAAAAAAAAAAATGAAAAAGATTAATTGGTTAAAAAAAAAGTTATAACATTTTTTTTTTGGTAGCAGCTTTCATCAGCCACCCTGTATCATGTCTCCAACGCTTTATGTGCTGCTTACAGGCCTGACGAGAGGGAGGGGGTAAGGGGGCGATTACCCCCGGGCCCGAAGTTTTTGGGAGAGCCCGGACTTAAGCAAAAATTGATAAAATTTGTAGTAGTTTTTTTGCAAGCTTGAAAAATAGATTTAAGAGGCCCGGCATGAACACGATACAAGCACTTGAGAAAAAGCCCGGGTCCGCACAATTATTATTTTTTTTTATACCCTACACCCAGGGTATATCCACTTTGTCCTTCCGTTTGTAACGCAAAGAAGGAGGCGTGGCAGGTATGGAAAAGTATATATATTCTTGATCAGCGTCACCTCCTGAGTCGATATAGCCATGTCCTTCTGTCTGGCTGGCTGTGCGTGGAAATATTTTTTACGGGAAAACTAACCATGATAATTCAATGAAATTTGATGCGTTAGCTTTGTAGTAAAAGTTAGCTCGTGGGATTGAAAATGAGCGAAATCGGTCAACGGACACGCCTACCGCCCATACAAAAAATATATTCAAAATGCAACTTTAGGAGTGTTTTTTCACAAATATTAAACCAAAATACACTTAAATACTACGAATTATTAGCGCAAGCTCTGAGAAAAAACTGGGAGGGTTCGGACAAGAGGGCGTGGCACCTTTTATATAAGCAAAAGCTTTAAAACGCTAACTAAAAGCGATTTTTGAGATAATCGACTTAATTTTACTCAGACAAAAAGAACTATAAATGCAAGCTCTCAACAAAAACTGGGTGACATCGGGCAAGAGGGCGTGGCACCTCCCATATAAGCAAGATTTTCGAAATACTTCAGTGTAGGGCATTTAATGTTTGGCCAGGCCAAACGTTATACCCTTACAGTTATACCCTACACCCAGGGTATATTCACTTTTTCCTTCCGTTTGTAACGCAGAGAAGGAGTCGTGGCAGGTATGGGAAAGTATATATATTCTTGATCAGCGTCACCTCCTGAGTCGATATAGCCATGTCCGTCTGTCTGGCTGGCTGGCTGTCTGTGTGTGAAAATACATTTTTTGAGAAAACTGAGCAAGATAATTCAATGAAATTTGGTACTCTACCTCCGTCGTCAAAGTTAGCTCGAGGGATTGAAAATGAGCGAAATCGGTCAACGGCCACGCCTACCGCCCATACAAAAAATATATTCAAAATGCAACTTTAGGAGTATTTTTAACGGCAATGCAACCAAAATACACATAAGTACTAGAAATAGTTATCGCAAGCTTTAGAAAAAAACTAGGTGAATTCGGACGAGAGGGCGTGGCACCTCTTATACAAGCAAAAGTTTCAAAATGCTATACCGAAAGTGTTTTTTGAGATAATCCAGCCAAATTTCACTCAGATAATAAAAACAGTAAATACAGGCTACCAGCAAAACAGAGCGAAATCGGACAAGAGGGTGGCACCTCTCATATAACCAAAGTTTCAAAATGCTATACTGAAAGAAACGCTAAGGGCTATAAATGTAAGCTCTGAGAAAAATCTGGGTAAACTCGGACAAGAGGGCGTGGCACATTCCATATAAGCAAAATTTTCGAAATACTGTTGTGTAGGGTATTTAATGTTTGGCCAGGCCGAAGCTTACACCAGTGATTCTCAACGTTTTTTTCGTCACGGCACATTTTTAATAATACAAAAATTGGGCAGCACACTAACAACAACAAAAATTTGAAGAGAATTTTAATTGGTTTATTGATTTATGTAGGCTTAGTTAGGTAAAATCCATGGGATCACCATGTTGTCATCATTAACTTAGGCCTTGGAATTGGCCCCATTGTGTACCCAACACAGAGAGTTTTAGCAAAGTATTTCTAGGAGAATCATATGCATGTTCATAAACATATACTACCATATGAATTTAAGACACAATTCAGATAGTGAGCCAAAATCAAAATTGAAATGACCAATGAAATGAAGAACTGTACATATCTTCCATATCAGTTTCTTTACAACTTCTACAAATGTATGGTTTTCTATGCCACAATTTATAGTAATATCACCAATTAAGTTACGCACATTGTTTTTCTTCATTGCTATAAAAAATTTAGTTCGATTCATACTTAAGGATGACAAAATAAATTGATCTAATATTCTTTCAAGTTTGTAGACTTGACCATCTGGAATTATCAAGCTGAATACATTTACTTTCGATTGTTCTCTTGATAATTCAAATGTATTTTCTTATTGAAAGGTCAGCCAAAAGGATATTCTGGTTTGATCCTTTCCTAGCTAGTTCATAAGCAAATACTATGACCGGGAACCCAGCAAAATGTCATACTAAAGTCCAGGCATTGAAATAAGCTGTAGTAATACCCTATTTCTGCAGTAATAACTTCAAATTTGCAGTAATAACTTCAGAATATTGTAAAAAATTTTAATAATAATTTTCACCCAAATTCATATTACTTTGTTTTGAGTTAATCGTTGAAACTAAATACTCATTTTATTTCGCTTATAACCGTTGTTTTAGTTGTCTAACCTCACCAATTTGGGCTAAAATGTAGCATCCACAATAAGTACTCGGCAACTCTACTTTAAACATATTTTTTTAAATGCATTCGAAGAAAATTTCGCTATAAATTTTCAATTTTAAATTGAACCATTGCCATGATATCTGTTATTTAATATTAATATTTGAATGGGTTTATTTGAAAGTGGAATAAGTTCAATTCCGGAAAAATTGAGTTTATGGTAGTTATAGCTAGCTATATATGTCCTCTTTTTATATTGAAAATTACAGACTCGTTAGACCACGATTTCATCAAAAATTACTCAAAAGAATTTTTCATGAAAAACATTTTTACAAAAATGATTTTTTTGAAAGTGGAATAAGTCCATTTTTTCATCTGCTGCTATGCAGAAGATTTTGCTTTTAAATCAATTTAAAAATATTGGCAAGCGTTATTAAACCGGTGTTAAGTGTTTACCACTGTAAATTAATCAAATTTTGTAATGCTGCAAAAATTTTTACAAGTGTAATAGAAAATAGTTGAGTTTTTTTGGTCTGAATGGACTTATTCCACTTTCATTTATAATAAATTTAAAAATTTGTTATACTTTTGTATGACTTATTCCATTTTTACTCACAAAACATTTTATAAATTAAAGCAAAGGAAAATTAAAACTTAGAAAAATTTTACTTTAAAAATTGTTGTTGTTTCTTTTCTTTTCTTTTTGCTCAAGTGGGGCTTTGAAAATTAGTCACAACAACAACAAAAACAAAAAGTTCTTGTCGGACCTACTTTCGGAGATACAGCCATCGGAAGATTGAGATATATCTTTTTTAAAAATTATTATAAGTTGGGAACCCCTGAAAGGACTATAATATTAGTGTCATACGAAAGATATGTTGATTTGCTACAAAATTGATTTGCTAAAAATTTTAATCCGAGTCGTGGTTTCAGAGATATTGCAAATTTTCAGAAATTTTGACAATTTTTATTTTTAAAGCACTATTTTTCAAAAAATTGTATCATTAATGCATAGTTTTAGTAACATATTATAAAAGCCCAATTTATTTGCTTTCATTTGACATGTAATTTGTACCTGATTTTTTGCATTATCATATTTTTTTAAAGGAAAACAAAAAAGTGAACCAAAGAAATTTTCATGAAATTTAGAATAACATTACAAGAACAACAATAATGCCAACAACAAAAATAACAATAACAGCTATAAAAACAACAATAACGATGTTTTTAGATAGTTTTCGATTAATTCCGATTCCTGTAGACTCTTCCGATGTTTTCCAATAACCTACTTTTTTGTTTTCCTTTAAAAAGATATGATAATGCAAAAAATCAGGTACAAATTGCATGTCAAATGAAAGCAAATAAATTGGGCTTTTATAATGTTACTAAACCTATGCATTAATTATACAATTTTTGGAAAAATAGTGCTTTAAAAAAAAAAAAAATGGTCAAAATTCCTGAAAATTTGCAATATCTCTAAAACCACGACTCGGATTAAAATTTTTAGCAAATCAATTTTGTAGCAAATCAACATATCTTTCGTATGACACTAATATTATTAAAGTCCTTTCAGGGGTTCCCAACTTATAATAATTTTTAAAAAAGATATATCTCAATCTTCCGATGGCTGTATCTCCGAAAGTAGGTCCGACAAGAACTTTTTGTTTTTGTTGTTGTTGTGACTAATTTTCAAAGCCCCACTTGAGCAAAAAGAAAAGAAAAGAAACAACAACAATTTTTAAAGTAAAATTTTTCTAAGTTTTAATTTTCCTTTGCTTTAATTTACAAAATGTTTTGTGAGTAAAAATGGAATAAGTCATACAAAAGTATAACAAATTTTTAAATTTATTATAAATGAAAGTGGAATAAGTCCATTCAGACCAAAAAAACTCAACTATTTTCTATTACACTTGTAAAAATTTTGACAGCATAACAAAATTTGATTAATTTACAGTGGTAAACACTTAACACCGGTTTAATAGCGCTTGCCAATATTTTTAAATTGAGTCGTACGCAAACCCTTTAATATCTCAGTTTATGAAAAAGTGGACTTACTCCACTTTCAAAAAAACCCATTCATTTAATATTAATCACTTGAATAAGACATTAAAAAAATGTTGCTAAAAATTGCAAATAAAAACAAAAAAAAAAAATTCTGCAGTAATAACTTTTACTTATTTCAACCCCTGCTAAAGTCCTTACTAATACCGCAAAATATCCTTTTAACAGCTAAGAACAAGTTTTGAAATAATTTGATTTGATGAAGTTGTTTTGATGGCCACCTGGCTGTCAAAGTAAATAAATAACAACACATCCAAGAAATTACGACTTTGAGAACAGCATAAGCTTCTGCCTGAAAGACACTACAGTCGTTTGGCTGCCTGTACGATTTTGTTAGTTCTATATACTCGAAAAAATTTCCAATTTTGACCCATCCATGTATATTTTAAAGAACGTATTTAAAATAGCCCAACTATAAATTTTAGGTACTACCACCTGGCAGTTTGTTAGGAACAGAAGGTGTGGTAGGAAGTAGTCTGTACATTATTACATCACAATTTATAAATTGGTGTAAAATGCTATAATGACCAAAAGGTTTTTATTTCCAGAAACCTTAAAAACTCATGTCGACAAATTTGCTTTCTGGCAGTGGCGGCACACTTTAAAAATCTCACGGTACACTAAAGTGCCGCTACACTTAGGTTGAGAATCACTGGGTTACACCCTTGCTAGTTTTTTTTTTTTTTTTTTTAAAAGGAGAAAAAACAAAGATTATACATTACTTGAGCTTTTTGGTCAAATCTAATAAGTTTTTTTTGTTTGACTTAACTTACTTTATTTTCATTCGTCGCTGGAAAGTAGAGCCCCGCGGGCCAAAAAAAGAACCCGAGCCCTAACCATCCTTACACTCAACTATAAAAAAATAAAATCTTTTTAAATCTTTAAATCTTTTTACACGATTCATAACTAAAAAACTGAAAGGTACCGAATCCTGTCTTTAGTAAAATATTAAATTTAATTCTTAAATTGAAGTATTTAAGGAAAAAAAAAAATTAAAAAGGTTCTTTCTTGTTCCATCTCAAACAAAAATAGCGATTTTCCAAATATGTAAAATTGGCGTTATGAGGCCAAAACGATAAGGTTTCAAAAAAATTTTGAAAATTAAAAATAGACTTAAAAATGACAATCCGCTCTAACTTTCGCCGTAACTTCGAAACTACTGATCTTTTCAGAAACATTCTTAAATAAACTTTTGTGGAGACTTACTAGGTCAACATTATCTTAGTGAGATAATGAAATTTGTTGTACAAAAATAGCAATTTTTTAAGGAAAGTTTTATGACTTTTTCTAGAAATTGGTTTTTTCGTAATTTTCAAAGAGCGGAATATTTGTCCGGAAAATCTTATGTTGAAACGAATTAAATGTAGAGTACTTAAAAACTAGTAAGGGTGTAACCTTTGGCCTGGCCAAACATTAAATACCCTACACTGCAGTATTTTTAAAATTTTGCTCATATGGGAGGTGCCACGCCATCTTGTCCGAGTTCACCCAGTTGTTTTTGCTCAGAACGTGCATTTATAGTCCTTAGTATTTGTGTGAAATTTAATTGGATTATCTTAAAAAACTCTTGCAGTATAGCATTTTGAAACTTTTGCTTATATCGGAGGTGCCACGCCCTCATGTACGATTTCACCCCGTTTTTGCTCAGAGCTTGCATTTATAGTTTTTAGTGACTGAGTAAAATTTGGTTCGATTATCTTAAAAACGCGTTTAGTATAGCGTTTACAAGATTTTGCTTGTATGGGAGGTGCCACGCCCTCTTGTCCAATTTCACCCAGTTTTTACTGAGAGCTTGCATTTATAGTTCTTAGTGTCTGAGTAAAATTTAGTTCGATTATCTCAAAAAACGCTTCAGTATAGCGTTTTGAAGCTTTTGCTTATATAGGAGGTGGCACGCCCTCTTGTCCGAATTCGACCACATTTTGCTCAGACCTTGCACTTACAATTCGTACTATTTATGTGTATTTTGGTTGCATTATCGTGAAAAATACTTAAAAAGTTGCATTTTGAATATATTTTTTGTATGGGCGGTAGGCGTGTCCGTTGACCGATTTCGCTTATTTTCAATCCCCCGAGCTAACTTTGACGACGAAGGCTTAGTTTTCCCAAAAAATGAATTTTCACACACAGCCAGCCAGACAGACGGACATGGCTATATCGACTCAGGAGGTGACGCTGATCAAGAATATATATACTTTTCTATATCTGCCACGCCTCCTTCTCAGCGTTACATACGGAAGGACAAAGTGAATATACCCTGGGTGTAGGGTATAAAAAAAATTATTTAAATATATAAAAATTTTAGGCTATGGAGCCTTAAAGCTAAAAAAAAAAATATAGTTTTTAAGTTTTTTTTATACCCTACACCCATGGTATATTCACTTTGTCCTTCCGTTTGTAATGCAGAGAAGGAGGCATGGCAGATATAAAAAAGCAGAGATGGGCATAACTAGTTACTTTTGTAACTTGATACATTTTTGTTACTTGTTGCTTTTGTATCAAGTATCAAAATTTTTTTTAGTTACTTGTTACTTTTGTATCAGTATCAAAAAAAAATTTTGTTGCTTGATACAAAAGAAACAAGTAACTAAAAAATATTTTGTTCCTTGATACAAAAGTAACAAGTAACCAAAAAATGTTTGATACTTCTTACAAAAGTAGCAATATCACAAGTAACTACGTGGGCCACTCGATATATTTCTGGCCTAGGCAACACTAATGTCAATAGCTAAAATCTGGCAACGCCATAATAAAGTTCGACATTTTTTAGCATAAACTTACTCACAACGTTTTGATGTACAAGTGCTATTTGTTTTGTTTACAGTGAGCTAAGAAAATCAATTTTTCCATTGAAAATTTAAGCAATTGATAAATTATGAGGTTTCCAACGAGAACAAACATTTTTTACAACTAAGTGTTCATGCAAAATCGAATGTATTGGAGTGGAACTAATGCCCAAGGATGCCTCTATCTCACGGTATGTCACATGACGATCTTGCATTATTAGTTCACGCACGACATCAATGTTCTCTGGCACAACAGACGTTTTTGGACGACCTTCACGGAATTCGTCTTTGAGCGAGCGTCGGCCACGATTGAATTCATTAAACCAGTTTTTCACAGTGCTATAGGATGGTGCTTCATCGCCATATAAAGAATTAAGTTCATCGATGCACTCTTGTCGTGATAATCCACGTCGAAAGTTTTGAAAAATGATCGCACGAAAATGTTCACGAGCTAATTCCATTTTTTTGCTAAATTGATTTTTTCAAGTCACTGTACACGGTGCTCTTAAACAGTCGATAGGTTTTTTAGCTATGTGGAGAAAATCTGTGAATGGGGTTTCATTTGTATTAGTTTAGTAGTCTGAAAAATGCAAACCCCGAAATCGTAGCTGATCATCCCCGCGAAATATCGCAAAAATACATATCCCATATAAAAAAAAAAAAAAAATCGGAAAAAAAAACGTAACAAACAAATATCAAAATAGTTATATTTTATGTATTTTGCAATGCTGAACCTGAATCTGGCCTTACAATTGCTATATCTTATACGGTTTTTGAGATATCTTAGCCTAAACAAGGAAAAAAGACCGTTTTTGCTATATTTTTAAGCTATATAACTAGAATATAGAACATTCATACGCAGAATTCGATACAATATCTGAAAGCTCTAATCTTTTTCTTTAAAACCACATTTAAATTTTATCAATAGCTTAATTTTTCTCCGAAATATCGTAGACTGAAATAATGACAAAACACGTTTTTTGCACTTTTTTAACTTTTTAGGTTAGGATATCTCCGAGAAAAATAAAGATATCGACATTATTTGAATTAGGTTTAGAAGATTGATTAGAGTTTTCCATTTCTGCATCAGAATTTACGGATATACATCCTGTTATATAGCTCCAAAATACAGCAATAAAACATACCATCGGCTTTTTTTCCTTGTTTTGGGTAAGATATCTCAAAAACCGTATGAGATACAGCAATTCTAAGGCCAGATTTGGATTCAGCATTGCAAAATACATTATATATAATAATTTTTATATTTGTTTGTTGCGTTTTTTTTTGATTTTTTTTTTTTTTATATGGGATATGTATTTTTGCGATATTTCGCGGGGATGATCAGCTACGATTTCGGGGTTTGCATTTTTCAGACTACTAAACTAGTATAAATGAAACCCCATTCACAGATTTTCTCCACATAGCTAAAAAACCTATCGACTGTTTAAGAGCACCGTGTGTAAACAACACAAATGATGGTCGTACGTCAAAACGTTCTGAGTACGATTATGCTAAAAAATATCAAGCTTTCCAATAGGAATGTTAGATTGAACCTGGCAACACTTAGTGTTGCCTAGGCCAGAAATATATCGAGCAGCCTACGTATTGTTATTGATACATATATGTATAAAAAATTAACATTTTTAATGGTTTTCAGGACTGCCAACTGTTATTTATTTTTATTTTGGTTAAATGGAACTTTTTTAAATTTAATTTAAAAAAAATAAATTTAGGTCTTGAAGTTCTTAGATAAGCTTTTTAAAAAATCCAACATATTTTTAGGGTTGCCACCTGGTTATTTTCTGAAATTTTGCTAAAATCATACTTTTTGTGACTTATTGGGTGTACAACTTAAAAACCGGAATTTGACAGTGGATGTCCGTACTAACAAATATCGTGAAAGCTCGAACTTTATATATATGTCATTTTGAAGGTACATTTGACAGCTGTCAAAATCAGTCAACAAAACAATTTTATCTTGTGTGCATCATTATTATTTTTCACGATGAATAACTTCGAAAATTGGAGAAAAAGACACCATTTGCGGGAGGTTCTGTTGGGTCATTTTTTTGCAAAGAAAACTGCTTACAAAAGTCATTTTTGCATCGGATCGTGACTGGGGATGAAAAATGGATCCATTACTACAACCCGAAACACAAACATTCATATATGAAGCCCGGACAACCAGGACCTTCCCAGCCAAAGGCAAATATCCATGGTGCCAAGGTAATGCTCTGTAATGGTCACAGGTGACCTCTATCGAACACAATTAATACGTTTGAAGCGTACCATCATCGAATAACGCCCGGAAAATGCGACCAGACACGAAGCAATAATTTTTCATCATGACAACGCTCGGCCAAATATTGCTGCCCCAGTCAAAAATACCTGGAAAACAACGGAAAACAACCGATGGGAAATTTTGCCTCACCCGCTTTATAGTCCAGACCTTGCACCATCAGACTACCATTTGTTCCGATCGATGCAGAATGCCCTATCAGGAATACGCTTCACTTAAGTTCAAGATATCGAAAATTGGATAGATTCATTTTTGGCCGCCAAGCCGGCGCAATTTTTTTGGGATGGAATTCATAAATTGCCTGAAAGATGGGGAAATGTTGTAGCTTCCAATGGACAATACTTTGAATAAAATAAATTGTAACATTTTTCCACAATAAAGCATCAAATTTCGCTAAAAAATTCCGGTTTTTAAGTTGTACACCCAATAATTCAAATTTTTACTTTAGCATATGCTCAGATAAATTTTTTAAAAATTATAGAAAAACTTTTAGGGTTGCCACCTGATTTTTTTTCTGTAAATTTTGCTTAAACCATATATGTATGTATTTGGAAAAAAAAAATTTAATTTTAGTCTTAAAACGCTTGGATAAACTTTTTAAAAATCCAGCACATTTTTGGGGTTGCCACCTGGTTTTTTTAAAATCAAAATGTTCTTCAAAAAAATTACTCGAATCAACATTTTCTCTCTATAAATTAACATCTTAAGTTCAAAAACAACGAAACACAAATTAAGGGTTGCCATATTAGGGTTGCCAGACGTTTTTTCGCCAAATTGCCTTTCTTTGTTAACTTTCTTTATTGAAAAGTTATAGGATCGACCCAAAAACTAATAGAAAATTTTTAGGGTTGCCACCTGGTTTTTTAAAAAAATAAAAATGTTCTTCCAAAAAATTTCTTAAATCAACATTTTCTCTCTATAAATTAACATATTGGGTCCAAAAACAACGAAACAAAAATTAAGGGTTGCCATATTAGGGTTGCCAGACGTTTTTTCGCAAAATTGCCTTTCTCTGTTAACTTTTATTATTGAAAAGTTATAGGATCGACCCAAAAACCCATTGTAATTTTTTTAGGGTTGCCACCTGGTTTTTTTAATAAAATCAAAATTTTCTTCTAATAAATTCCTTAAATCAACATTTTCACTCTATAAATTGACACAGTGGGTCTAAACATAACAGAACAAAAAATATGGCAACCCCATATTTTTTTTTCGTTGTTTTTTACTCAAGATGTTAATTTATAGAGAGAAAATGTTGATTTGAGTAATTTATTGGAAGATTTTTTTGAAAAAAACAGGTGGCAACCCTAAAAAAATTACAATGGGTTTTTGGGTCGATCCTATAACTTTTCAATAAAGAAAGTTAACGAAGAAAGGCAATTTTGCGAAAAAATGTCTGGCAGCCCTAAATTTTTGTTTCGTTGATAAGTCTTCGTGTCGTCGTGGGGTGCACACGTACTTTTTTAAGCTCGTAAAATTTTTAAGTTTTAATATGAACTGCTTAGTTTGCAAACAAAAAATAGAACGCAGTGATTGTTCAAAAATCACTTGTGGCGATTGCGCTAATTACTTTCATGGCGCGTGTGTCAATTTAAATAAAACCGAAATTAATTACTTTTGCAATAGCAACACAAAATATAGATGCGATAAATGTAGTGTTCTTCGTCGTGGATCGATGCAACAACAAACATTGCCCGTTCCCAGCGCAGTGAGTCATTCGATCGAAGAGAACCGCCAAAATAATGAAGATATCCAACATGCATCACACAGTAATAAGTTAACTTCTCAGCAACAACAATATAATTCAGAGAACAAGCAACAACCACATCAACAGACATCATCAGTGCAAAAGAATGCAATACAACAAAAATCAAATAAAGAAAAAGACACAATCTCATCACGAACTGCAACTCAACACCAACAGCAGAAAACAGCAATCAAACAACAACAATATCAACAGAAAACGACTCAAAAGAAAGCAGAAAATGCATCACATCTAGCAACAAAACAAGCGCTAAGTCCAAAAACTGCAATTTCTTGCCTAAATAACAGACAGCAGCAGCAATCAGAACAGGGAGAGATAACGCTTGCAATTATTTACGAAGAAATTATTGCGATAAAAGAGATGTACAATAATTCGCTCTCTTTAATTGGTTCTCTGCAAGAGGAGAACAAAGCACTTTCCGAAAAGGTCGATACTTTGCAAAAAGAAGTGCGCTGGTTGCAAGGAGAAAAGTTTGACAAAAGCATTGAAATTGTTGGTGTTCCTAATTTGAATAATAACAATGCATTGGATTGCGCTCTTAAAGTTTTTTCAGCAGGTCTCACCACTAACGTTACTGAAGCACAAATCGATAATTGCTACATAAAAAATGTTAATAAAGACAGTGCTTCTGCATCAAGTCATGTGACCCAACCTATTTTGTGTGTAAAATTTGTTTCTGGTCTTATAAAGAAGAAAGTAATGAGGGAAAAATATATTAATAGAAATAACTTTGTTTTTCTGTCAGAAACTTGGATTTTTGAAGGAGAAATTTGCCTATATGATTTACCTGGGTATACATTTTTTGCAAAATGTAATAATAATTATGCTTCTGGTGGAGTAGGGGTATTTGTGAAAAATGAATATACCTGTGAATCTTTTTCTTTTGATTTATTGTGTGCTGATGTGCTTAATATTAAATGTGCAATTGATAAGAAAAAATTTTCCTTCTATTGTTTATATCGTTTTAACAACTCCTCTACACATGAAACTTTTTTAAATGAGATTAATGTGCTATTAATGGGCGACAAGACTGATAACGTAATATTACTTGGTGATATTAATTTAAATTTACTGGTAGAGTCAGATTTTGCTGATAAGTATCTTTTGTTACTTTCTTCATATGGGCTAGAATCCTGCATAAACCAACCTACCAGAATAACGGAAACTTCTGCAACGTGTATTGACCATATTTTTGTGCGCCTGAGTCGATCTAGCAATTTATCGCTTTGTAGCTCTGTAGCGCGGTTTGATATTACTGACCATTGCATGACGTGTCTATGTTTGCAATTTGTAGAAAAATTCAAAAATCAACCCTGTCACAGTACGTTCTATAGTGAAAAAACCGACTTTATTGCCGTGAATAACCGCCTTCGCTATGAATCATGGGATAAAGTATATGAAGAAGCAAATCCGTCCATAGCCTTTTCTCTTTTTAGTGATATTCTATCTAGCCATGTCCGTGATTGCACTGTTAAATTAAAATATGGAAACAAAAAGGTCAAGAGACTGAAGCCGTGGATATCGTTAGGCTTACTAAAGAAAATTGATCTTAAAAAGAAAGCTTATAAAAAAAGTATAAAAAATCCAGGTAATGAAAATTTCAAAACCATTTATAAGAAACTCTGCAAGGAAGTAGCAATTGAATCTACCAATTGCAAAAACAATTTTTATGAGGCTGAATTTTGTAAAGTACAGGGGAACATTAAAAAAGAGTGGCAACTTGTCAATAATCTATTAAATAAAACACGCGCAAATGAACAAATTGGAAATTTAATTATAGGTGACGAGGTTATATCAGACTCTATTGCAACAGCTAATGCTTTCAACCATTTCTTTGCAAAAATAGGCAATGACGTTGTTTCTGAGAATGGCCTTAGAAATAATTATTGTGATTGTTTGAAAAAAGAGAAGGTCTATTCTGAGAGTTTTTTCTTTGAGCCTGTCTCTTCTTTTGAAATTTATAACATTATTAAGTCTCTGAAATTTTCTAGCTCGAGTACAGAAAATAGTTTTTCAAACACGTTCATAAAACTGATTGCTTTTAACGTTGCTGATGTACTTTGTGCTATTTTCAATAAAAGTATTTATGCTGGTGTATTCCCGACCGATCTGAAAGCAGCTGAAGTTATTCCTTTATTTAAAAAGGGTAACAAAATGCTTCTTAATAACTACAGGCCTATATCGTTACTTCCGGTTTTCTCAAAAATTTTTGAGAAAGCTGTTAAGAAACGAATGATGAATTTTTTAAACAAAATACATTATTTCAGCAAATGTCAATTTGGCTTCCGAGAAGGTTTATCAACTGAAGAAGCCCTCCTAAATTTTTGTAATGTTATTAACTCTGGCCTTAATCGGAAAAAATGTACTGCAGCTTTGTTCATTGACATAACAAAGGCGTTTGACACAGTCGATCACTCAATTCTTTTGGACAAACTCTTTAAATGCGGTTTTAGAGGCGAAATTCTCAATTGGTTTAAGTCGTATTTAACTGGTAGAAGTCAAAGGGTTAAAATTAATAGTCAATATAGTAATTTTTTGAATATTACCATTGGTGTTCCATAAGGCTCAGTCCTCGGACCTATTTTGTTCCTCATTTTTATAAATTCTATGTTTTCTAATAAGTTTTCCAATGAGATTATAGCATTTGCTGATGATATGGCTTGTACTTTCTCAAGTGACTCATTTCATAACCTAACTATACAAATAAATCATGATTTGAGTATCTTAAGGCACTGGTTTTCAATGCATAAACTTGTACTAAGTGATAAAACTAAGCTTATGTACTTCAATGTCTCAGGAAAAGAACGTCACTTGTGCAAGCCCATATTCCATTCTGCTGAATGTCAGAGATATATTATAGATAGTGCTATTTGTACTTCTTTGAATGAGAAACAAACCTACCATGACAATCTTGTCTGCTCCGATAATTGCTTTACCATTGATTGGGTAAAATCTTATAAGTATCTTGGATTGCTAATTGACTGGAAAATGTCCTGGAGTGTACACACTTCTTCATTGAAAAAATATTTACTTGGTACTACTCGGCATTTATACCATTTAAGAAAATTCTGCAACACAAAATTATTAACTGGCATTTACTTCGGTATCTTTCAATCCAAGATTCAATACGGTATTGCATGCTGGGGAGGCACAAATGCATGTAAAATAAGCCCATTGTTGATTGCACAAAAGCACGCCATTCGTACAATATGCAAAATGGATCGCATTGCAAGAAGCTTTCCATTATTTAGGAATTTAAAGATTTTACCTATTAAACATCTGTATTGTTTCAAAGTTTTAAAAGTTTACTTTATTAAATGCGGGTGTTTGGTCAACAGAAACTATTTGACCTATGCTCTTAGAGCTAATAATCTAAACCTGGCCTTAATTCCATCTCACACCACACAGCATTTTTTTCATTGTTACCTATCTGCTGCACCCAGACTATTCAGTAGCCTTCCAGAATCCATTAGATGCCTGCGGAATCAACAAGCTTTCCTTAAGGAGGTTAAATCGTGGCTATTAAGTCTTAAGTTTGATGATATTGATAGAATCTTTCGTGTTTTGGTGTAAATAAAGCAACTAATTTCTAATAAGTATTATCAAAGTATTCAGTTATTTATAAATATAAACCATATATATTTGTATTTGTTTTCCTTCTTCATAAAAATTTAAAAAAAAAAAAAAAACATCAATAATAGTCTTTTTAATATCATTAATAATAGTTTTTTATATTTTTATTTCGCTTTAAATTGTATTCTGAGGCCCCCACGCTTCTAATCGTTTTTAATAAATTTATGTAATAGTTTTATGTAAGGCTGCCTTCGCTACTTGTTCTAGCAACAATAGAATGCAGCTCTTTTGTTAATGTAAATTTAAATTATTATATTTCAATGATTGTACCTTTTTTCTTTTCTTATAAGAATTTGCATTGATAAATAAATAAATAATAAAAAAAAAAATATATATCGGGTATACAATGGGCCTAATCGCGGCCTAAGTTATGATGGCAACTGCCATCTCCCGCGCTAACCTAACCTAACCTAATTTATAGAGAGAAAATGTTGTTTTAAGGAATTTTTTGGAAGAAAATTTTTATTTGAAAAAAAACCAGGTGGCAACCCTAAAAATTTACTATGGGTTTTTGGGTCGATCCTATAACTTTTCAATAAAAAAATTTAGCTAAGAATGGCAATTTTGCGAAAAAACGTCTGGCAACTCTAAAATGGCGACCCTAAATTTTTGTTTCGTTATTTTTTGACTCAAGATGTTAATTTATAGAGAGAAAATGTTGATTTGAGTAATTTTTGGAAGATCATTTTGATTTTTTAAAAAAACACCAGGTGGCAACCCCAAAAATGTGCTGGATTTTTAAAAAGTTTATCTGAGCGTGTCCTAAAGTAACAATTTGAATTAAGTCACAAAAAGTATGATTTTAGGAAGATTTCAGAAAATAACCAGGTGGCAACCCTAAAAATATATGTTGGATTTTTTAAAATGCTTATCTAAGAACTTCAAGACCTAAATTTATTTTTTTTAATTAAATTTAAAAAAGTTCCATTTAACCAAAATAAAAATAAATAACAGTTGGCAGTCCTGAAAACCATTAAAAAATGTTAATTTATACATATTGTGACGAAAAGTAAGAACACATGAAAAGAATCTTCACGAAAATACTCGACAGTTCGAGACGTCAATAAAACCAGTGACGTCACGAAAGTACTTGACAGTGATGCCAAGTTTTGTCAAGAAGCTATTAGCCGAAGGAATCAACGAGATGTTGCCAGATGTTTCGGTAATGCAATTCTGGAACGTTCATCCGGGTATAAAAGGAGCTGTTCATGAGAGTTGCAACACAGTTGATTTTAAGCAATACTAGTGAAAAGGTAGTAGACACAGTGCCCGTGAAAGTAAATAAAGTGTTAATTGTAATATTAGATTTTGAATGGAATAAATAATGAAATAAACAATTGTACCGTGTGAAAATAAACATTTGTAATTTAAATAAACCATTTCATAACTAAATAAAGTGTGTGTTTTTGATTGCTACACAATCCAGTGATCGAACTCAGAAAACAGTAAGAGATTGAAATTATCGTCATAGAGACAGGAAATTTCGAAACAATATATGTATCAATAGCAATTGTTACTCGTGATATTGCTACTTTTGTAACAAGTATCAAAAATTTTTTGGTTACTTGTTACTTTTGTATCAAGTAACAAAATAAAAAATAAAAAAATTTTTGATACTTGATACAAAAGTAACAAAGTATCAGCAACAAAAAGTTACAATTTTGCCCATCTCTGTAGAAAAGTATATATATTCTTGATCAGCGTCACCTCCTTCCTGAGTCGATATAGCCATGTCCGTCTGTCTGGCTGGCTGTGTTTAGAAATACACTTTTTGGGAAAACTAAAAAAGATAATTCAATGAAATTTAGTGCACAGCCTCCGTCGTCAAAGTTAGCTCGGGGGATTGAAAATGAGCGAAATCGGTCAACGGACACGCCTACCGCCCATAAAAAAAATATATTCAAAATGCAATTTTAAGAGTATTTTTCACGACAATGCAACCAAAATACACATAAATACCACGAGTTGTAAGCGAAAGTTTTAAAAAAAAACTGGGCGAATTTGGACAAGAGGGCGTGCCACCTCCCATATAAGCAAAAGCTTCAAAACGCTATACTGAAAACGTTTTTTAATATATTCGAACCAAATTTGACTCAGATACTAAAAATTATAAATGAAAGCTTTCAACAAAAATTGGGTGAATTCAGACAATGGGGCATGGCACCTCCCATATAAGCAAAAGTTTCGAAATGCTATACTGAAAGAGTTTTTTTGAGATATCCAACTAAATTTCACTCAAATACTTAAGACCATAAATGCACGCTCTAAGCTTAAACTAGACGAACTCGGACAAGAGGGCGCGGCACCTCCTATATAAGCAAAAGCTTCAAAAGGCTATGTTGAAAACGTTTTTTGAGATATTCCAACCAAATTTCATTCAGACACTTAAAATTATAAATGCAAGCTCTGAGCAAAAACTGGGTGAACTCGGACAAGAGGGTGTGACACCTCCCAAATAAGCAAAATTTTCAAAATACTGCAGTGAAGGATATTTAGTTTTTGGCCAGGCCAAAAGTTACACCCTTACTTGTTTCTTCTTAATTTTTGATTTGTTTGCTTGTCATATCTTCTAAACTAATTTGGGGTCGCTGAACACGAAAATAGCTTTTGCTTTCGATTTTTTTAAGGTTGCTGCAGCACAAACTATCAAAAATTTCGATTGTCGAGCTCGCCAAAAAGGTGTTAAAATGTGCTATGAAGGAAGACCACGGAAGAACACGGCTATAATGACATATGTTTCGTCTTTCGCCACAAAGACTCATCAGACTATTTTTGTTGTAATTATAATTATATTTATTTCACTAAATTAATTATAATTGAAAAATTGCAAGTTTAACCCTTTCGAACCGGTTGGGACAATATATCCCAAAAATTTTTAAATGCTTTTGAATAATATATTGTAACTCGGTTATTTACGTCGCTTAAATTGAATGAATTAATAAAATTAATCCAATTTTTATCAACCACTGTTTTTTCTTATAACCACTCCAAGGACATTGTATCCCGAAAATTCAAATCAAAAACATCTGTTGGGAGTACAGACCAGAAGCGCCTCTGGCGGTGAAAATTTGAATTTAGAGACGGTCAAACATTTTACTTAAATTTAGTTTCTAAGTTTAACCTATCACAAATATTATGTATCCCACAGTTTTTTTCCGGGTCGAAAGGGTTAAAACTTTTTGTGTTTTTGGCCTGGGCGGGAGTTGAACCAAGGACCTCCCGGTTGATTGTACTACTATAGTTAAGGAGATATTTTTTCAACAAACCTAAAATTTTGAAAAAAAACAGTTTTTTCAAAATAGCTTCGTACGGGTGGTCCTAGAAAAAAAAATTTTGCATGCATTTTGTAGAACGTTCAATTCCCTATAAGAGTCTCTTCCCTTACCTTACCCTTCATGAGATATCGCGACTTGAAAATCATTCAAAATTGAACATAGTAGGGCGCGTAGTACAATGTTCAATTTTGAATGATTTTCAAGACGCGATATCTCATGAACGGTAAGTCGGACGAAAAAACAGTTCGAAGAGACCCTTATAGGGAATTGAACGGTGCCGTGACATAATCCCCACGGACATAATCCCCATTCACTATATGGGGATTATGTCCGCAAGTTATTCGGACATAATCCCCATATTTTCAATGGGGATTATGTCCGCAAGTGTTTCGGACATAATCCCCAGGAAAAAACGGACATAGTCCCCATAACGATATTTTGTTATTGACAACAAAAGCAGCGCAGGATGTACAACTCCCAAAAATTCCACAGTAATTTTACATAAAAGTAGGGGTAAGTGGGCGGCCTGCGGCCGCAGCTCAGGATTTAAAACTCCCAAAAATCCAACACCGGCTTCGCGGCGGCCTTCGGCCGCGGATCGGTCTATAACATCCAACACTATATAAATTTTTTAAATGGATTATTGCAAAAATTTTGTTCAATCTTAATTAAATTTTTCGGACATAACCCCCATTGGGATTAAGTCCGAAAAATTTGCGGACATAACCCCCATGGCCAAAATGGGGGTTATGACCGAAAAATTTTCGGACATAATCCCCATTTACGAAATGGGGATTATGTCCGTTGGGATTATGTCCGGTAACCGAATTGAACGTTCTACAAAAACGGAGAAAATTTATTTTTCTAGAACGTACCGTTTCGGAGATTTTTTTGAAAAAACAGTTTTTTCTAAATTTCAGGTTTATTAAAAAATATCTCCTAAACTATAGGTCGTATGGAAAAAAATAATATGCAGCTTTTAGTGCAAGTAATTCCCTATAAAAAGTTATTTTTACTTTAAGCGTGTGACTCACCGTTCATAAGTTATCGCAATTTTAAACTCATCACATAACTATGCCTACTCATAAGCGACATGCACAATTTACTAATTTTTTTTCGATTTTTGAACTAAATATTATATCTCCTGAGTTATAAGTCGTACGAAAACAATTAAAAGGTAATTTTTATAGAAAATTTTATAAGCTACAATATTGCGCCACAATATTTTTCTCTAAATGTAAGCGTTACAGAGATATTTGTAAAAAACTGATTTTTGACGCCATTTTTTCAATGTGGCGGCGCGAGCGAACATGACTCGAGGTAGCAAAGTTGAAATTCTGAAAGAGCACATCGAAATCTATAAAATAACTCGTTTGCAAAAATCCCGCAAAACTTTCCAGGTAAATCTACCAAATGACTACTATTTTTTGTATTGGAGAAAAAGACAGCATTTGCGGGAGGTTCTGTTGGGTCATTTTTTTGCAAAGAAAACTGCTGCGGAAAGTCATAGTTTGCTTGTCGAAGTTTATGGGGACTATGCTCCAGCTGAATCAAGCTGTCGTGAGTGGTTTCGACGGTTTAAAAGTGGTGATTTTGATGTCGAAGACAAAGAACGTCCTGGTCAGGACAAGCTAGGTGTGATCCATTATGAGCTGTTGCCAGGTGGCCAAACCATTAATGCTCAACTCTATCGTCAACAATTGATCCGATTGAAGCAGAAAATCCAGGCAGAGCGGCCAACGTATGCGACCAGACACGAGTCAATCATTTTCCACCACGATAACGCTCGGCCACATATTGCTGCCCCAGTCAAAAATTACCTGGAAAACAACGGATGGGAAATCTATACAAATTTTGCCTCACCCGCTTTATAGCCCAGACCTTGCACCATCAGACTACCATTTGTTCCGATCAATGCAGAATGCCCTATCAGGAATACGGTTCACTTAAGTTCAAGATATCGAAAATTGGCTCGATTCATTTTTGGCCGCCAAGCCGGCGCAATTTTTTTGGGATGGAATTCATAAATTGCCTGAAAGATGGGGAAATGTTGTAGCTTCCAATGGACAATACTTTGAATAAAATACACCTAATTCTGTTTTTACACGGTAGATTGGTTCCAGAAAAAACCGTGTAGAAAAAAACCGTGTAAAAAAAGACATTGATCTTATACAAAAATAGGTGATTGGTTTCTTATCTTTAAAACCTATTAAGATTAGTGAAAAATGAAAAAACTACAAAATTTGTCTATAAAAAATGTCTTTACCAAGCACGTTCACAAAATATTAACACTTTTCAAATTTGCTTGTATGCACAATAAGACAATTCCCCTAAATTTGTGATATCTGCCGTAAAATTATAATATGACGCAACTCATTTTCATAGTTTTGGGAAAATCAAAATTTTATTTTTATTCAGAAATAGCCCAGGAAAATAAGACGAAAAATGAACTTCTGTGCGAAAAAATTTCCAGTGGAAATTTTTCACCGAAATTGTCTTTATTTATGCATGATACACAAACTGTGAAAAGTCCATTGCAAAGTCGTGTGCGCATAAAAAGTTATTCGGGCTCAAAGGTTGCTAAAATCATTTTTTTGCAAATATCTCGCTAACGCTAACTTTTACAGAAAAATGTTGGTCTCCAATTTTGTAGCACAGGAAATTTCCTACAAAAACACGTTAAAAGTATTTGCGTACAAAAAATAAGCGATATGTGTACACAAAGAAGTAACCGTTTAGAAGATATTCAATAGAAACCGGTTTTTTGGCATTTTAAAGGTTTTTTGGAATATCTTCTAAACGGTTACTTCTTTGTGTACACATATCGCTTATTTTTTGTAGATCTTGTAATTCTCTACAAATTTGGTCCCATTACTTTTTATCGTAGTACTTACCAATTCGCAGATATCCTTAAAAAACCAGTAATTTCGAAGCCTTAACGGTTATTCAAGAATATTTTTGAGGTCATGAGCCGTTCGGAAAAAAAATTATGTAGGGTATATAGAAAATTAAATTATCTTTCAAACGGCATTTTAATTTTGTTTGTACAACTTCTCATTGAAGAGTTATTGCAATTTAAAAAGTAAGGTATTTTAATATGAATTCATAGGTAGTATTTCATATCTTAACTGTTAACAACTTTTTAAATTGGGTGATCTCCTAAACTAAAAGTCGTACGCAAATACATTTAACGTACTTTTGTAGGAAATTTCCTGTGCTACAAAATTGGAGACCAACATTTTTCTGTAAAAGTTAGCATTAGCGAGATATTTGCAAAAAACTGATTTTAGCGACCTTTGAGCCTTAATAACTTTTTATGCGCACACGACTTTGCAATGGACTTTTCACAGTTTGTGTATCATGCGTAAATAAAGACAATTCCGGTGAAAAATTTCCACTGGGAATTTTTTCGCAGAAAATGTCTTATTTTCCTGGGCTAAAAAGGCAGCAACTTCTCTTTCTTAAAAAATTTATTTTATTTTTCATCTTTTTTGTATGGAGTTACTGCCTTTTATGATTTTAATTATGAAAAATATGAAAACAGGGTGTAATGTTTACATTTCTTTATTTGCAATTTGCAAGAGAAGTGAAAAACGCAAAAAATTGGCGATTGGACTAAAATATAGATAAAAAATTGCTTAATCCGATGGAGAAATAATGTTTGAAATGCCGTAACTTAGGTTGCGGCCTTATATTTTTTACAGCAGATATGAACACATTTCGCAAAAATTAAATCTGGCAAATAAAATTTAAGCCCAAAAAATTTTGAATCGTGTTAAATGGATTAAAATCGTGTAAAAATGTTTCTAAAAAAATATTTTCAAACCGTGTTAAATCAAAACCGTGTAAAAAAAGACCGTGTAAAAACAGAATTAAGTGTATATTGTAACATATTTCCACAATAAAGCATCAAATTTCGCTAAAAAATTCCGGTTTTTAAGTTGTACCCCCAATAAAATTTTTATTTTGGTAAAAAGTGGGCGTGGCAATTATTGAACAAAGCCCACTTTTCGTTATGCTTTAGATACTCGTGATCCAGATCCGCATACCAAATTTCATCAAAATATGTTGTACCATTTGCGTTAAATAGCACTTAATTTGTTTTACTTGTATGGGAGGTTCCACGCCCACCTGCGATATTTTGCCCACTTTCAGCTCGTAGGTGCTTCATAAAAAGAAGATTCCCTGCAGTTAAATTCAGAAAGATTTCTTTAGTACTTTTCTTTTTATAGCGTATTAAATTTTTGTGGGCGGTGCCACGCCCTCCAACGAGTTTTCCTAATATAACGGCATATCACATATTAATACTTGTTTTCAGCGGAAAATATTTTAAATTTTCATTAAAATTGTTGAATTCGTTTTCGAGTAATATTGAATTAAAATTTTTAATGGTTAAAAAAGGGGCGTGCCACTTCTTAGATACCGCCCACTTTTCGGTTATTACAAGGCATTGATAAGTAGTACCTATGTAGGTACTTTATTATATTATATACTTTGCAAGTTTGATGTTCACTGTAATATTTTAAATTTCAATTTCCTATTTTAAAAATTCTAAAAAAATTCAGTTCTATCAAAAGTAGTAGTAGTAGTAAAAATATTTTATTATTCATAAATTAAATTGATTTACATGGTACAAAATGTTTGAACAAAATATAAATTTAATGACATTAACATTAATGTGTTGTGTGTCGCTTATAAATAAGAAAAAGTATACAATTTGTTTGTGAAAGTTTTTTATATAAAAAGGCTCTGGCAAATATTATTCAAAATGCAAATTCATTAATCAGAAGATTTCTATATTTAAGGGAAACTCTTAAAAACTCATAAAGCTTAGTGTAGCTTTTACTATTTAATAAATTCAAGACTTCTGCGCAAGAAAGTAATTCTTTGCCGAAGTAACGTTGTCTGGCTGCTTTAAAAATGGGACATACCCCTAATAGGTGATATGTATTTTCAACACAACTTAAATTACAAATAGAACAAGGTCCTAAAGGCTCGTTTGTAAAGGCTCTTTCATTCAAGTCAAGCAAACCACCTCTAGCTTTAAAAATCAGGCTTACTACATTTGCAGACTTATGTTGAAAAAAGTAATGGTTCCCTTCATGTTGAAGTTTTCATTGTATAAAAAAATTTAAAATAGAATCATCATATTCTAAGAATTTATGTTAAATATACGATATAAAAATAAAATAAATAAATAAACAAATAATCAACAAAATAAATTAATTTATTAAACTACAACAAGGACCACAATTGGCGATCCTGCCAACGATCCTGAACGTTAGAAAAGTCAACGAAAGCTTCAATAACAGGAAGAAGACCAACGTGCTCCTCAACAACAATATTCCACGCAACAGCAACACCTATCAACGAAGCTAAAAAGAAAAGCCACAACAGCATCTGTAAAAGGAGATCATTTCCCAGCAAAAATAAAGTGCTTAACCGACGACAACAAGAGAATCCAGCAAATAAGAACACAAAATATAAGTAAGTGATCCATTTGTGAACTGCTAGTTTTTCGCTGATCCAAACAGAAACGAACCGTCAAGACGCGTTGTTTGGGCATCAACTTCCAGCAATATAACATCCCCAACGAATTCACTAAGGTTATTTTTATCAACCACTAAGATAAGTACATTAAGTATATACTCGTATATATATACATAAAATATATAATAATATAAACATAAATAAAAAATATAAGCAATATATTTAAAAACTTAGTAAAATAGTAAAAATTGTACACCCCCCTCCTCGATAAATATGATACGTTCCCCTGTCCATGCTCCAGCTAGTGGAGATACATCAAATCTAATACAGCTAACACACCTTGACACAGATAATTCACAAATTCACACAAATACTCAAAACACATCTACAGAACATTTAGAGATTTTTGCAACTTCGGTCAAACTTCCACATTTCTGGACTAATTGTCCAGAGGCTTGGTTTGTTCATGCCGAAATGCAATTTGCTACAAAAGGTATTTCACAAGACAACACAAAATACGAACACATAATCACTGCACTACCGCAGGACGTTATAATGAACGTTCTTGACGTAATACAAAAACCACCTCAACATAACAAATACGAAAACATTAAAAACACTTTGATCGAACGTAATTCTCTAAGTGAACAACGAAAACTCGAGAAAATATTGTCGGATTCGGAAATCGGTGACCGAAAACCATCAGAATATTACAGGTCCTTAGAACTACTTGCCGGAACAAGTATTTCTTCTGACCTTCTTAAAAAACTTTGGATAAGAAAATTACCAAAGAACTTAAATATCGCGTTAACAAGTTCAAATCTTAATAATATTCGTGATTTAATTCGGTCACTTCGAAATGCATCTAGGTTAGTGTAGTTTTTTAAATATTTTTTTAATTTTATTAAAATTAACCCGACTCAAGTGCGGTCAAATTAAAGTTTTTTTTACGACTAAATAATTTATATTATTTTCGGACCGCACGCCGTTCAACAGTATGAATACAATGTATTCTGATCACTTATTTAATTCGTCTTGCGGATAACATATGGGAAGTAACTCATTATAGTGAAGTAAGTTCCATACAGAATAACTCAACTTCAAATCTTGAAAAAGTTTTAGAAAATTTAACTCGCGTTACTTCGACAATGTGTGAAAATTTTCAAAAACTAAGTGTTGAAGTGAACTCGATTTAACAACAGTTTCACGAAAGAAGTTCTCGGCCACAATTTACGCAAAGATTCCAACAGCGTAGGAGATCTTCGTCTAAAAACTGGGTCTGTCGTTTTCACTACCGATTCGGAAACCAGGCTAGAAAATGCGAACAGCCTTGTTCCTTTAATAACAATAATAACAATTCACCTTCAACAAACTAAAGAAACCCATTGTCGCAGCGACAGACAATGGGAACTTGGACATTTTCACTCGTCGCTTGTTTGTCTACGATAAAGACAACAAGTTGAATTTCCTTATCGATAGTGGAGCAGAAATTTCAGTTTTTACCTTTCTCCAAATTCAAAAACAGTTCAAGATCTTCGGACATCATTTTAACGGCTGCAAATGGCAGCACCATTTCAACTTTTGGAAAGAAGATACTTAACATAAATTTCGGCCTACGTAGAGAATTTCCTTTCTTTTTTCTCATTGCAGATATATCAAAACCGATCATTGGAGCAGATTTTCTCTCCAAATACGGACTTCTTATAGATGTTAAAAATAAGTGTTTAATAGATCCTCTTACGAAATTAACAATAAATGCCATTTCAGTTCTATCCAATATTTCCTTATCTCGTATTTTTACAGAAGAAAATAAATGCTCCTTAAACTTTTCCCCTCCATTACAGCAGAACCAAATTATAATCTACCAGTGAAACATTCTACTATACACCACCTTGTTACTGAAGGACAGTTACCATTTTCCAAACCGAGACGTTTAGACCCCATTAAACATAAAGTTGCTAACACAGAATTTGATTTCTTAGTAAAATCCGGCATTTGTCGTGCTTCATGTTCATCAGTTTCATCACCATTACATTTAGTTGCAAAGAAAGAACCAAATGAATGGCGACCTTGTGGTGATTATCGCAGATTAAACGTTGTTACCGTTCCAGACAGATACCCACTTCCACACATTCACGATCTCAATATTGACCTTCGCGACAAAACCATTTTTTCCAAATTAGACCTCATACGTGCTTATCATCAAATTCCAATGGCCGAAGAGGACATACACAAAACCGCAATAACAACACCTTTTGGAATGTATGAGTTTATTCGAATGCCTTTTGGTCTTCGAAACTCAGCGCAAACATTCCAAAGGTTTATCAATGATGTTTTGACTGGTTTAAATTTCCCATTTGTTTACCTTGACGACATCCTCATAGCAAGTCACGATAAAAAGCAACATCTTACACACCTTAAAACAGTTTTCGAAAGATTAGCGGAATACGGATTAAATATCAAACCAACCAAATGGATATTTGGAGTTTGAAATATTGATTTTCTTAGCTATAATATTTCATCCCAAGGGATAAAAGCTTCAGAAACCAAAGTACAAGCTATCAGAGATTTCGAACAGCCAAAATCAATAAAACAAATACAAAAGTTTGTTGGAATGGTAAACTTTTACCACCGTTATATTCCAAATCTAGCGCATATACTCAGTCCAATTCACTCCATGATAACCGCCGCGACCAAAAATAAATCAAAAACACTCGTATGGAACACTAACACAGTAGAAGCATTTAAGCAAATTAAGGAAAATTTTGCTAAGAACACGCTGTTAAATCATTTTGATAGCAAAGCAAAATTGTCCATTGCAGTAGATGCTTCTACAATTGCAATTGGAGGAATTCTTCAACAAGAAGTCAATAATGAAATTGAACCCCTCGCGTTTTTCTCGAAGAAACTAAGTGAAATGAAATATAGTACGTTTGATAGAGAATTGTTGGCAATCTATATAAATTTAAAACATTTTAAACATTTTCTTGAGGGACTGAACATTTACTGTTCTTACTAACCATAAGCCTCTAACGTACGCCCTTAGCTCCAAAGCTGACAGAAGCCCAAGACAGACAAGACATTTAGAATATATTTCCAAATTTACAAACGACATTATGCACATAAGCGGTGACCAAAATATTGTTGCAGATTTATTATCTAGACCTTTAGAAATGGAAGCAATCAAAAATGAAGACATAAATTTAAAATTATTGTATACTGAACAACAGAAAGACAAAGAACTAAAACAGTTGATAACAGACTCACAAAATTCGTACAAATTAAAATTAATCAAAATAGAATCGTTACACATCGAAATCTTGTGCGAAAATTCTTCTAACTCTCCCAGACCTTTCATTCCAGAGAGTTTAAGAAAAAGAATTTTCGAAAATTTACATAGTATCTCACATCCGGGAACGAGATCATCGCGAAACCTAGTTTCTACAAGGTATTTTTGACCAAAGATGAATATAATGATTAATCAATGGGTGACAGAATGCTTAACTTGTCAAAAAGCCAAAATTCAACGACACACGAAATCACCAACACTTAAGATCGAAATTCCCTCAGGGATTTTTGAACACATTCACATGGACATAGTAGGACCCTTACCTTCTTCACATGACCATAGATACCTCTTAACGATTATAGACCGATATACGCGTTGGCCAGAGGTATACCCTCTTAAAAATATTTTGACCATAACCATTGTTGAAACTTTCCTTTACCAATACGTTTCACGTTTCGGTGTACCATTGAAAATCACTACCGATCAAGGTCCGCAATTCATGTCAAAATTTTTTACTAGTCTTATTGATTATCTAGGAACCCACAATATAACAACTTCACCGTACCACCCTCAAGCTAATGGAATGATTGAGCGTTTTCATAGACAAATCAAAAATTCCATTTTAGCAAGCGAAAACACAAAGGATTGGTACAATGAATTACCACTTATATTATTAGGATTGAGATCTTCATTGAAAGAAGACATTAAATCTACAGCCGCGGAAATGGTGTACGGTCAAAACCTACGACTACCGAACCAACTCGTTGTTCCTTCCGAAAAATCAGTTGATCCCACTGACATTTTGATCAACGTAAGAAAACACTTCTCAAACGTTCGATCAAACATCTCACATCACAATACATCAAACAATTTTTACATACCCAAAACACTTAATGAATGCAAATTTGTTCTGGTAAGAACAGAAAACAAGAAATCAAGCCTACAAAATCCATACGAAAGACCTTACGAAGTAATAGAGAAAACTCCTAAATGGTTCACACTTTACGTTAACAATCAACCCAAAAACATTTCAATTGACAGAATTAAACCAGCAATTCTAGACACTAATAAACTTACACAACTCAAGCAAATACAGTCTGTTAAATAAGAGCGTGGTCATTGTTGTGAGAAAATGAAAATACCCATTGCGAAAATTCTTTTTAATATTGATTTATTTGATCGAAAACTTCAATGCAAATACATTAATAGCAGGTCCAATCACCCCCAGCATCAATTATAGCTTGACATCTTCGCGACATACTTTGAACAAGATTTTGCGCATACCCTTCTGAAAACGACCTCCAAATTTTGTGAATGCGTCGAACCTGCTGTTTCAAGTTGCAGGGTCCAGGGTCCAGGCATGCCTGATGATAGGAAAGGCCCAAAAAGAGGATTCATCAGTGAAGATAACGTTGCCCCAGTCACGATCCAAATTGTCTTTGGCCCATTCAAGACGTTTTTGGACATGTTTTTCACTGAGCATCGGTTTTTGCAAAGTACTTCGGTATTTCACACTATTTGCAATCAAATGATTACGAATAGTTCCGTGGGAGATATTCAAACCTTTTTGGGACAATTTCGAAGCACCTTCACGCAAAGTTAATGTTGGATTTTTCGAAAATAGAGCACAGATCAGTTTTTCCTGTTTTTCCGTCACTACACCGACAGACCCGCGATTTGGAAAGTCATCGACATTTTTTACTTCTTTGAAGCGATTCACCCACTTACTCACAAACTGTTTCGACTTTTGCATATACTTCGCAGCCGCCGCTTGGGTCATTTTGGGACCTTTGGGGTGCAAACACAAAAAAACGGCTTCAAAGCGCGACGCGTACGCGGTACTCATTTTGGAAAAATGCTGAGAACGCATTGAAAACAGTGGTCAGCTGATTCACTTTCACGAAGCATGAAGGACAATACTGCCCTCTGTGTGAGAAAAAAAAAAATTACAGCATTATACTTTACCGATCGCGAGTAATCGTGACCACGCTCTTATTTAACAGACATTTAATCTTATGCCTATTAATCTTCTTGGAGGGGGAGTATTGTAGGTACTTTATTATATTATATACTTTGCAAGTTTGATGTTCACTGTAATATTTTAAATTTCAATTTCCTATTTTAAAAATTCTAAAAAAATTCAGTTCTATCAAAAGTTTTCATTGTATAAAAAAATTTAAAATAGAATCATCATATTCTAAGATTTGAATTTATGTTAAATATACGATATAAAAATAAAATAAATAAATAAACAAATAATCAACAAAATAAATTAATTTATTAAACTATAACAAGGACCACACCTAGAGTAGAACGGGGCAATGTCGTGCACTCAACTTTGACATGCTCGTAAAGCCGTACATCTCAAGCGAATGCGACGAGTAAGCATCCGATCGAAAGATAATTTTGTTGGTTACATCCATGTGTAACAACATTTGTGTAGCGAGAAATTGTGTTTGTGTAAGTGAAGAAAAAAAAAAATGTGCACGACATTACCCCCCTCAAAATTTGTGGGGTTATGTCGTGCATTGTTTTCCGAGTATAGTAAAGGTACCAAAATGTGTGAGAAATGATAGGTAGTGGTTCTATCAGAGGAGATTTAGCATTATCATGTATTTATTCATTATTATACAAGTGTGAAGTACATAATATGTTGTGTAGAGTAGAACGGGGCAATGTCGTGCACTCAACTTTGACATGCTCGTAAAGCCGTACATCTCAAGCGAATGCAACGAGTAAGCATCCGATCGAAAGATAATTTTGTTGGTTACATCCATGTGTAACAACATTTGTGTAGCGAGAAATTGTGTTTGTATAAGTGAATGTGCACGACATTACCCCAATGGTCGTTTTAAAGGTCAACTTCGATAACTCTGTGAAGCCCAAAATTTTTTTGGAAATCAAATACTTCTTTTCTTTGGCAGGATATTTCGTTTCAGAAAACACTTACCTGGTATATTTTCCCGCAAGGAAAATTATTTATCTGACCCGATGAAAAAACACTTTTATCGTCCCGAAAGCGTACTTTTTGAAAAAAAAGGTTACTCTGTAGAGACGAACTGGTGAAAATTGCTAGTATTATGTGCATAAGCTCAGTAGGTCAGCAGGTCCCTACCTTACGAACAGTTGGTAAATCATTCAATTCCTTGGGCTAAAACAGCCAGTGCACGACATTACCCCCTGCACGACATTACCCCGTTGTACTCTACATACCAAATTTCATTAAAATATCTTTTAACATTTGCGAGAAATAGAATTTAACGTATTTTGCTTGTATGGTAGGTTCCACGCGCAATGGCGACATTTCGCCCATTTTCAAATCAGAGATGCCCTATTACAATTAGGCTCCTCACAGTTATTTTCAGAATGTTTGCTTTATTGGTTCTCTTTTTATACCGTTTTATATTTTTTTGTGGGCGGTGCCACGCCCTTCAACGAGTTTTTCCAATATAACGGCGTATTACATATGAATCCTTGTTTTCAGAGGTAATATCTCCTAAATTTTCATAAAAATTGTTGGAGTCGTTTTCGAGTAATATTGAATCAAATTTTCAAGGGCTAAAAAGTGGGCGTGGCACTTCTTCGATCCCGCTCACTTTTTTCTGTTACAAGGCAATATTAAGCCGTACCCGCTCACCAAATTTCGTCCAAATACCTTGTATGGTTTGTGAGTTATGACTAAATCAAATTTAAAATTTAGTGCAGTGCCACGCCCTCTGGTGAGCATTTATAAAGTACAAACCTAGCTCATTCTTCATTATTTGCTAATGTCTAACACTATTTCAAGTTTCATTGAAATCGCTGTAGCCGTTTGGGAGAAAAAATTTTGGCACAGAAATAAGTACAAACAAAAAAACAAAAAACATACAATTTTAGCTCCTAGAAGAAGAGGAGATATCTGTGCCACATATTTTTCTCGAAAACGGCTATAGCGATTTTAATGAAACTTGAAACAGTGTTAGATATTAGCATACAATGAAGAATGAGCTTGGTTTGAACTTTGTAAATGCTCACCAGGGGGCGTGGCGCTGCCCTAAATTTTAAAATTGATTTTGTCATAACTCGCAAACCATTCAAGTTATTTGAATGAAATTTGGTGAGGGGGTATGGCTTAATAATACCTTGTAACAGACAAAAAGTGGGCAGGATCGAAGAAGTGCCACGCCCACTTTTTGAACCTAGAAAATTTTGATTCAATAGTATTCGAAAACGACTCCAACAATTTGAATGAAAATTTAGGAGATGTTACCTCTGCAAACAAGGATTATTATGTACTACGCCGTTATATTGGGAAAACTCGTTGAAGGGCGTGGCACCGCCCACAAAAATATAAATCGGTATAAAAAGAAAATTAATTAAGTAAACATTCTGAAATTAACTGTGAAGAGCCTAATTGCTAAAGGGCACCTCTGATCTGATTGTGGGCGAAATATCGCCGTTGCGCGTGGAACCTCCCATACAAGCAAAATACGTAAAATTCTATTTCTCGCAAACGTTTAAAGATATTTTAATGAAATTTGGCATGTAGGTACTGCTCATCAGTGCCTTTTAATAACTGAAAAGTGGGCGAAATCGAAGAAGTACCACGCCCCCTTTTTAACCATTGAAAATTTTAATTCAATATCACTCGAAAACAACTCCAACAATTTTAATGATAATTTAGGAGATGCTACCACTGCAAACAGGGATTAATATGTGACATAACGTTATATTGGGAAAATACGTTGAAGGGCGTGGCACCGCCCACAAAAAATATAATACGCTATAAAAAGAAAACTATGTACTAAAGCAATCTTTCTGAATTTAACTATAGGGAGTCTACTTGCTATTAGGCACCTATGACCTGAAAGTGGGCAAAATATCGCCGGTGTGCGTGGAACCTCCCATACAAGTAAAACAAATTAAATGCTATTTCTCACAAATGGTACAACATATTTTGATGAAATTTGGTATGCGGATCTGTATCATGAGTATCTAAAGCATAACGAAAAGTAGGCTTTGTTCAATAATTGCCACGCCCACTTTTTATCAAAATAAAAATTTTGGTTAAAAACTCAGGCACAAAAAAAAAAATGGAATGAACTTTTTAATTGTTATATGCAGCCTTATGTACTTTTTGACGCTGAATCCGCCTCCATGGCAGAACTTTCATTACACCTGCAGGATTTTGAAATATCCTTGCTTGAATTTGAAGAAAACGCTGTGTTTACTGTTACAACATAGCTACAAGAAAACGTGAAATTCTTTTTTATTAATAGCATCGAATCTTCCTTATCAAAATATCCTTTCGGATTTTTACAATATGACTCTTATTTTCCGAGTTATGATCCTTTGGAGATAATATACTTCAGCTCCCATACAAAAGACGAAATATGTTGGGTTTGTGGCATATCCCATTTATTTATTTTAGGGCATTCTATTTCATCAAAAAAAAATTGAGTTTTTGATATTTTTCTATACCATTCGATATTTTCCGAGTTTTTTCTTATTATTATTCTCATCGGTTTATTTATCATTTTGAAAGCATGACCATTAGAGGTGAAAAAGAACAAGTTTCATAACAAAAAATAGCTATGAATAAAAACATCGACTAAAATAATAAAATCAGGTTGTTGACCGAGCAGCGATCGGTCTCCAGGTACTTTAAATAATTATGCTACAAAAGACATCTGCGAAAAAACCAATAGTTTCGAAGTTACGGGCAGTTAAAAAAAAATTTTTTAGTACATTTTTCAAGCTTTGACCGCAGACCGGCTGAAACCTTATTTTTTGACCTTTATTTTATGAATATGAGCGGGAAGCAAACAAAATCACAACTTTACACATTTCATATATTTCTTGGGCATCCTTGAGTTTACGGAAAAACAATATTCAGTTCAGTTCAGTTTATTAACAATATTCGCTCGATGATGTGAGTCTCGAATAAAAAAAAATCTAGTAGTGGAGGGGGCCCGGTATATAATAACCCCCGGGCCCGGATTTTTTCTCCACGCCCCTGGCGGCTTACGTGAGATAAAACTTATCGGCGGATTTGAATCGAAGTTATGGGACCAAGTGAATATTAAGGATGACAAATATTTCTTAAAAAACATTGAATTGTCACAAAAATCAAAAACAAGCCAAAGGCTAACGCAATCAGTTGACGATATTCGAAAGGATGTTATTGATTCTTTATCTGCTTTTTTAACAGCACGTCTATAAACTTTTGATAGCGAATTGAATAGTTTTTGGCGTGATTTCTGTTATTTAATATTTATCACTTGAACAAGCCTGTACAAAAATTTTATTAAAAAATTGCAAAAAAAAAAAAAAAATCTGCAGTAATAATTTTTTTCTTATATCAACCCCTGGAATATGTTGTATAGTTTGTTGTGGTGGTATACACACTCATTATTCAAAAGCATATTGTACGTATTATACGTAAAAGAAAGTTTTTCAGAAATGAATGTGGCTTCAGATCCGGAATCGATCAGAGCCCGAGCAGTATAGGTGATGCCTAAGTGACATATTTGCACGACTGCTGTACCCAAGAGAACACTTTTGGAACTGGATGCAAAACAAGTTTGCACCGTATCGGCATTAGAAATAGATTCAATAGACTGTACTTGAGATATATGAGATATTTGGACATTGTTACCTGAAAATGATGGAGAATTCGAACTTAAGGGGGCTGAATTGGCTACAAAATTCTCATGATGCAAGAGAGTATTGTGTCTCTTGTTACGTTTAAAACAATTATGCTTACTCTTACATTCCTTAATCGTGTGCTCATGTGCAAAGCAATTAATGCAGAGACCAAGTTTTTTAAAGGTGGATAGTCGATCTGTTGTATTCATTTTCAAAAACTGCGAACAGATGCGAATCGTATGCTGTTGGTTATTGCAGATCTTGCATTTTAGAATGGTCATATTAGCATGATAAGTGTTAATTTTTCTTACTGAATTACGATTACTTGTATTGGAGGCTGAATAAAATCTGGAATTGACTATTCGCTAAGATTCTCTTGTTTTCGAAGCGATCTTTAAGGTTGGTCCAGGCCAAATCAAACCCATCGTTGGTTAAAGGAGATTTTTACCGATGTCGCGGGCCTCCGCTCGCGTTTTCTGATTTAAGTGAAACAGCTTCTCAACTTGGAATTGTTGATATATATGGCGGTGAACATATCACGGATAGAAGGCCAGGAGAGATAATCACCATTAAATATTTCCATATCGCATGGTGGTAAGAGGAAATTGCTTCCTTGATTGTCAGCAGTTTTAGCTTCCATCGGTAAAGGAGTTTTGATACGCTCCTGAATGAGCTCACCCACCTTTCCAAGGCATTGAACGTATGTGTGATACGTTTTTCGGTACCTGCTTTTTATGGATACAATGTCTTGCTTCTCCGATTTATCAGCTCCAACGCTGCCCGCAGCCACCTCCCGCAAGCTGGCATTGTAAGTTTCCTTCACGTCACGATGGAATAAAGTCATAACTCCTGTTTGGAAGCAGCTAGAAGCCTGAAATTTTTAGCAATGAAATATATTATAGAAAGGGTACTTCACAATAATGGGCGGTATACGTGGCGCAACTTCTTCATGGTAGTAGGTAGAGACCCGAGTTTTTAGGGTTTTACTTTATTATGGAAACAGTACTTTACATCAAAATGAACGGTGTACGTCAAGTGGGCGCGGCACATGCGTTCTTAGTTTTTTCACTGATTTGAAGTTTAGTGCAAAAAAAGAAATTTAAAAATTAAAAAATTATTTTTTATTTACTTAATCATCAATATAAGCATCAGATGGTTAACACAAACAATTACAATCTACCTGAATAACTTTCAAACATCTTATTTCCTCGCTTCTTGTTAAATTACCCATTATGACTTTATTTCCGGGTAATAGGTGTGTAACCTACAAATGCAATAAAAATTGAAGGGGCACCTAGTGGCAGCTAATTTTTTCTTCATTATTTACACGACAATTCATAGATAAAAGAAACATAAACAGTTTTGCAATATCGATCAATATGGGTAGTTAAAAGTTTAACTAAACTTTGGGCTACACAAAAAAGTAGTACAAAAATAATACACTTTTTACATTAATTTTTTCTACCCAAAAAATATTTTAATTGAACACATATTTACAGTAAAATTAGTTCATACCTGACTTAATTAAGGAAAAAAACAATAATTTAAAAAAGTTTTCTAGTTCACTCACACAAACTCTTCAAAGATAACTGCATCAATGCAATTGCTTATGTTTCGATCAACATAGCAAAAAAAATAATGCGTAAATGTAAACAACCAACATACCGTTATGAACTGGTGTCAATTCTCAATCAACTAGTAAAAAAGTTTCATGCTTTCGAAAAACTAGAAAATTGACTTTATTCCATCTAGATTGACCTTCCGGACCACTGTGCGTCGTTCCACATTGCTTTTAGTTGATCCCTATGAATTTCTAACGAGTGAGCGGAAAAGTCCTGTGGAGGTACAGTAGGTCAAAGCCAAACTCGTACACCTAAGATACTATTTTTCAATGCCCCAAAACTAAGTACACAAAAATAATTTAAGAAACTTGAAGTACATTTTTAAATAGCACATTTATTCCTTCAATTTTGACAAAAAAAAACTTCAAATTTTCCGTTATTTTTGAAAATAAATAAAAAGTTACAGAAATCAAGCATATTCAGTCCCAAAGCCCAACTCGTACACCTTAACAAAATGATAATTTTGACATGAGTCCAGTATTTAGTGTACATTATTTTGTTTTTAATTGTCAAGTTTATTTTTGATTTTACTTAGTTTGATTAAATTATTTTTTTAAATTCACAAGCAGTTTTCTTTTAATGAATAACATTTAACTTTTCATAAAAAATTTTCTTTCACTGTATTTATCTTAAAGACACTGTTTTTGTATGCACTCAGTGAAATTTTGTACGTACGCATGTTTTTGACGTGGTCCGGCCTTTCTCTGCGTTCTCGTGTCCTGTGTGTGCTCCTCCGCCTATTTACATTTTTTGACAACGAACAGCTGATGGTGTTTATTACCGGTTGCTGCCGTTGCCACTGTGTAATAATCCTTAGAATTTAATATCAAGCTAAAACCGTTGCCAGAAAATTAAGACCTAAAATGGGTAGTCAAAGTGAAAAAATAAAAGAAAAGATGAGTAATAATGATCTATGCGATAAAATCCAAAATTTGGAAAACCTGTGCGCGGCACTAAAAAACGAAATATCTTTACTCAAAGCTGAAAATGCAAGGCTATAATTAAATAATAATTCCAACGATGCTAGTGCGAGTGTGTCGAATACACAACAAAAAAATTTAAATCCACAAAACTTTGAAATGGATGAGGAAGATCTTGCTCGAGAAACAGGATGGATACCAAAAATGAAACGCCCGAACAAAAAAAGAAAAGCTGAATCATCCATAAACAAACTGGATTCACAAAGAAACTCACAGATAAAGTAACAAATGTAAACTCCAAAGAATCTGAAACCACGAAAACCTCCAAAAAAGCATACAGGGTGGCTGATTCGAAGTGTTACCAATTCAAAAGACTATATTTTTAGTTTCCATGCAGAGATTTTATTGATCGAACGCTATAATTGTTGGGAAATGTTCAAATTTTAAGAATCTACTTGAGATTTTCGATATGGCCACCTTTGGCCTTAACTATGGCCCGTAGACGGTCGAAGAACGAGTCGCATGCTGCACGAATTTGATTTTGTGGAAGTTTGCGCCATTCTCGTTGAAGGGCCACTTTTAGCGCATCAACGCTCTGGTATTTTTTAGTCAAGACCTTCCTGTCCAACATACCCCAGATTGAGAAATCCAGCGGATTCGCATCAGGCGAATTTGAGAGCCATTGTTGAGCAGAAATGAAGCTAGGAACGTTTTTTTTCTAACCATTCTTGATTCACACGAGCTTTGTGTGACGGTGCCGAGTCTTGTTGGAATGTCCATGGCTTGCGACCGAAATGTTTGCGTGCCCACGGTAGTAAAGCACCCTCCAACACTGATTCACGATACACCTGGGTGTTTACTTTGACGCCAGCGGCCAAAAAAACGAGTGGTGAGCGCCCATCAGCAGTCACTGCAGCCCAAACCATCACATGCGGTGGTGCCTGCGTCCTGGTGGCCAAACAAACATTCAAATTTTCGTGGGACCTCTCTGTCAAGTAAGCCCGATCATTTTGTTTGTTTACATATTGCTGGATACAGTAATTTTTCTCATCAGAGAAGACAATTTGTGACAGATTTCCGGCGGCGTGCAAGCGCAACAACTCCTTGGCTCTATCGAGCCTAACTTTTTTTTGAGCAGGAGTGAGATCATGCGCCTTTTGGAACTTGAGGGCCTTTAGTCCGAGCTTGTTTGACAATATGTGTTGCATTCGTTCACGCGATATTTTCAGCTCGGCAGCCATTTGTCTGCCACTGCGTCTCGGATTTCGCTCAATTCTGGCCTTCACCTTTCGAACCATTTCTGGTGATGTTGCAGTTATTTTCCGACCACCACCATGTCGTTTGGTCGTTTGGCAACGCTGCCGGTACCATTGTAACGTGTTATGGTCCGATACACAAACATTTTATTCACTTTTAAATGTTTCAGCTCACGAACAATTGCTGGTTGCGATTTTCCAGCCAAATAAAGAGCAATCACACTATTACGTTTGAATTCCATTTCGAAAATTTTTTATTTTCAATAAATTGACGCGCAAATGCTTTTGGTTACTTGTTGACAATAGAATGAACTAACATCATGCCAAATTTTAGACAGCTGTCATGTTCCATCTGTCAGATAAGTCTATCTGAAGTTGGTAACAGTTCGAATCAGCCACCCTGTAGTAAAATCGCAAAGGCCCCCACCGATTATGGTACGTAATATTGAAGATTATAAGTCACTACATAAAAAAATTATTGCTGTAGCTAATAGTACATTTTTCATAAAACTACTGAACATTGGCTCATACAAAATTAACGTTTTCGACCCCAATGATTATAGGGCAGTATCAAAAATGCTTAATGATTCTAACATAGCTTGGCATAGCTATTCAGATAAACAAACCCGACCCCTTAAAGTTATGGCAAAAGATTTACACCACACATGTGACATCGATGAGATGGTTTCTGATCTCCTAAGTCAAGGACTCAAAGCAATTGGTGCGGTAAATAAATTAAAAAGGAAAGCCAAAGAGCCGTTAAATATGTTCCTTTATCTGAAGAAATTAAAAAAGTCTATGAAATCAAACATTTTCTAAATACAATAGTCAAAATTGAATCCATCAAAAGCTCAAAAATCATTCGCCAAAAGCTGTCAATGTTTTGGCCATACAAAAAATTATTGCGAAAAACCTCCTAGATGCGTCAAATGTGCTGGAAAACATCGTACTCTCGATTGTACAAAACTAGAAGCTGTAAAACCAAAATGTTGTAATTGTGGTGAAGCTCATCCAGCTAACTACAGAGGTTGTATTGTAGCTAAACAACTACAAAAAATCAGAAATAATAAGGTTCAGCAACAAAATAAGTCACCAGTTGATAATAATAACCGAAAAGAAATAAACGAAACACGTAGAAACACTTCCACACAAAACACGCATTAATGCCCCTGCAGAAACTTCATCCTTTTCACAAGTAGCTAAAATAGTTAATGCTCAAAATGGTGGCAACAATGATGGTCTCACTCAAATTCTAGCAAAATTAAATAAGAAGATTTCTATAAATCAATCGAAAAACGCCGTAACAAGCTTGAGTTACAAATCGCAAACACAACCAATGTCCAAACCACTTAAAATAATGCTTTGGAATGCCAAAGGCCTTCTCAAACATAAACACGAACGTAGAAATAATCTTATTCAAGGAACAAATCGATGTATGTCTTATATCAGAAACTCACTTCACAACTCAAACGTATACCAAATTTAAAAATTACGAGTTATATCACACTATTCATCCAGACAACTCTGCCAGGGGTGGTAGTGCAATATTGATAAAACAATACATTAAACATCATGAAGAAAACAAATTTTCATCGGAAGGGTTTCAAGCTACCACAATAACTATTGAAACTATTGGACAAAATTTATCTCTTGCCGCTATATACAGTCCCCCAAGAAGCGCTATCAACTGCGAAACTTATAAACATAATTGAGAAGCATAAAAGTAGATTCATAATGGGCGGAGATTGTAACGCAAAACACATGCATTAGAGTTCTCGCCTTATTACAACCAATGGGCGTGAGCTACTCAAAGCTCTTTAAGCAACAGGATGTGACTACATATCAACTGGAAAACCAACTTACTGGCCAACAGACCCAAACAAAATACCAGACTTACTCGATTTTTTCATAACAAAGAAGGTTTCAACCCTTTTCCTTCGCACAAAAGAGGGACTAGACTTACACTCAGATCATCCTCCGGTATATTTAACGCTTACAGAAACAGTGGCACAAAAAGAAGAAATCCCTTTCCTATCAAGCAAGTTTACAGATTGGTGAGACTACTTCAAATCAATTTTGAACTCATCTAAAGATATTCCCGTTGAAATAGAGACACCACATAAGTTAGAAAATGAAGTTTGGAGGTTTACATAAAGCTTACAACTGGCAGCATGGCGCAGCACGCCAATCTTAAAGCAAAAACCATCATGCACCCATTATCCAAATAACATTTTAGAAATGATATCAAAAAAACAAACTCTTCGACGTCGGTGGCACACAACAAGGTCGCCTGTTGACAAAACAAAATTAAACAAAATGTCCGATGAACTAAGAAAAGAAATAAGAACGTTCAAAAATGAGTTGGTCAACAATTCCCTTAGGCGTCTAACAAACGACAAAAGCACCGACTACTCTCTATGGAAGTCAACCAAAAATCTCAAACGACCAATTACCCAAGTTGCCCCAATCAGGAAAAATGACAGCTCATGGGCGAAAAATAGCGAAGAAAAAGCAATACTGTTTTCGGAGCATTTGTATAACGTTTTTATCCCCAACGAAAGTCAACATGGCGAAGTTTTTCCACATGACCCAAATAACAATATTGAAGCGAACAACATAAATGAACTTAAAAATGAAATCAAGAACCTTAAAGCGGGAAAAGCGCTTTAAAACTTAAACACGTTCCTGACTGCTGGAAAGTTGCTGAGGTAATCATGCTAAGCCAAGAAAACCACTAAATGAAGTGTCGTCGTATAGACCCATATCTCAACTACCTTTGATTTCAAAGCTACTCGAAAAATTATTGCTGAAGAGGATCTCTCCGATCATTGAAAACTATTGAACAAGTTCATAGGATCGCGAACCTTATTGAATAAACTTTGGAAGGGAAGAAAGTTTGTTCCGCGGTATTCCTTGACGTCTCGCACTTTCGTATAAAGCATGGAGGCGCATACTCAAACCTAAAAGAAATAAGAGCCGGTGCACCTCAAGGAAGCATCTTGTGTCCTTTACTCTACCTGTTGTACACTAGCGATGTACCGATTCAACAAAATTACAAAACTGCTACTTTTGATGACGACACCGCACTTAACAGTTAGTGAAACCGCTGTACAGTCAACGCAAACCCTTCAAAAGGCGATCAACGAGATATCGACCTGGACAAAAAAGTGGAGAGTATAGTAAGTTCGGGTAATGTGATATAGGCATTTTTGTTTCCTAAATTACACGTAGTTTTCAAAGCATAGCTGCTACCACTTTATGTATTATGTTTTATTGATGTATTGTGCAGTATATTATGATTTTGGAGCTCTTTAGCGTGGGCCAATCTTAAGCTATTTCAATAAAATTGAAAAAAGGCAAAAAAAGTTAAGAAATAAAATTGGCGGGTAATGTGATATACTATATCGCATAGACCAATAAATTGCATTTTCGGCAAAAAGATCATCGAGTAATAAAGATACTTCAGTTGTGGAACATTTACTTCATGTAAGGAGTGATAAACATTACTAAAACTGCTTTTACAAAGCTTTAGCTCATTTTTCTTAAAAACTGTGACCTTTATACAAAAATGTTGGACAAACAAATTGTTAATAAGGAAAAACGTTTTAGATTTGGGCCAAAAGACCATCGTGTCAAACATTTTGCATTGCAAGTGGAACATCAAATATTTTCGGTGCCAGAAATACACTATATCACATTACCCGAATTTCAGTCTTAAAACAATCAAGTTATTTTTGAAAAACACACTCCAGCAAATAAAAAATTCAATTGATTTATGGTTAGGTATATTCACCCACTAGCAGAATTTTATGTTTTGGATATGATATCAATTTTATTTTAGGATAGATCCTAATATTAAGCACACGCAAATGAAGATTTTATTCACTGCTAAATCGATTTTACCACACTGAAGGCAGAATAAATAGAGGTGGGCGCTCAAAAACTAGCATCACGTTTCTTTTTCAGTTACTGTGGTGTTGACGAAAAATCACTATCGAGAGTTGTTTATTAAAGGCGATATGCTGGTATATCACATTACCCGCCTACTTCACATTACCCGAAGTTACTCTAAAATTGAACAACACCAAATCCATACACGTCGATTTCACAAATAAAAGAAAACGACATTACCCGCTATTTATTGATACTGTCCCTATACCCTATGTGAACACTGCGAAATATCTTGTTATGACCCTCGACGCCAAGCTTCGCTGGAAAGAACACAGAAAGAAAAACTAGTAAGGGTGTTACCTTTGGCCTGGTTAAACATTAAATACCCTACACAGCTGTATTTTGAAAATTTTGCTTATATGGGAGGGGAAACGCCCTCTTGTCCGAATTCACCCAGTTTTTTCTCTGAATTTAAAGTTCTTAATATTTGAGTGAAATTTGGTTGGATTATCTCAAAAAATGGTTTCAGTATAGCGTTTTGAACATCTTGCTTATATGGGTGATTCTCAGATAACTGTACTTTTTGTGTCCTCTGGCGATTTCACCTATACAGTAGGCTTTTTTTTTACAAAAAATTACGCTATAAGTTAGAAACTATGCTTTTCTAATAGAACGTATCCATTTTACCACCAAATATTTATTGGTCTACTTTGAAAGTTTGCAAATATACCCCAAATGTCACAAACGTGGCATGTCCTACCCCTACTTTTTATACACAAAACGATGAAAAACGACCAAAAAACGGAAATAGAACAGAAAAAAAGTTACTACACATATTAAGTAAATACTTAAGGCTACAATATTCTGAGCTCATCTGCAGTTTTAAATAATTTTTAGAGGGCACAATTTCGAATTGAAAACTGTCCCCTAGTTTTGAAAAAAAAAATGTCTGGAAAGCATTATGCTACTACTGCATGGTACTACTGTTTCAGTCAATAGATTGCAATAGATTGCAATACATATGCATTAGTTCTGATCACTATCCATCACCCAAAGGTCATCATGTCAAGACGAGTCCAAAAAGAAATCTGTTTGCGTTTAATAGGGCAGTTTATAAACAAAAGCAGTTTTCTTAAAAAATTATGGTCACAAACGTGGCACTCGGCACTCCCAGGTAGTACATTTTATTTTATGCATGAAACAATTTTTTTGTAGGATTTGCATACATGACCCCAAATTCTTTCGGAAAAATCTTGAACTCAAAAGCGTGCTTTACAATGAGCGATAAACTACAAAAATGTCACAAACGTGGCGCATCAAAAATGTCACAAACGTGGCACTTTTTATCAGTCTGCTAAAAACATATTTCGATATAAAGTTTCAGTATAGAGATGTTTAGTTGAAGGCTATTAATTATATTTTTAACACAAAAATTTTTCTACACCATCAGAATCCTGAGTTATCCTTGCTCAAAAGTGAAAAAATCACTGTTTTGACATCTACTTAAAGGTATAGAACAAAAACAACAGCAAGTAAAATTAATTTTTGTCAATGGATTCAGACAGCCCAATTTATTGTCAACAAGACATAATTTACCGTTTTTCAATTGCATTCCCAGCTTTCGAGTTATAAGCGTTTAAAATAAGGACATCTTTCGATAACATACAAAAGATTTTTCGAGACCCAAAAGTTACAAAAAATCAAGTTTTATTATTTTGATCAAAAACATATTTAATTACAAAAATTTCGTGACCTTGCAGACCATAATCGCATGAAAAATGACAGTTCTTTGCGAGATTTAGTGAATGACCGTACTAAAATACTGCTTTGCAAATTAATAGAATCAAAATTTCATCTGTTTATTCACTAAATCTACAATAGAGCCTTATTTTTTCGTTCGATTTTAGTCTGCAAGGGCTTAAAATTTTTGTGATAAATTATATTTTTGATAAAAATAATAAAACTTACCATTTTTGTTAATTTTTCGGTCCAGAAAATCCTTTGTGTGTTATTGAGAGGTATCCTTTTTTTTAAAGGCTTATAACTCGGAAACTAGGAATCCAATTGAAAAACGGTAAATTATGTCTTGTTGATAATAAATTCGGCTGTCGGAATCCATTGACAAAAATTAATTTTACTTGTTGCTGTTTTTATTAAGTAGATGTCAAAACTGTGATTTTTTCACTTTTGAGCAAGGATAACTAAGGATACTGATGTAATAGAAAAAAATCAAGATCAGATTCGTAATAGGAGATCCTAATCCACCATAAACGGCTATAAAAACAGAGAACAGGAAACCATTGTTGATCTTTAGGGCGATAGGGTATAAAAAAAATGGACCATTGGAGACATGACACTGTTGAAAAATTAGTCTTGAAGTGTAAATTTGTCATTATATGCAATATATCTCTCATCAAAACGCTTCAAAACCATAATTTTTCCATACTGAGGCTAAAATGTCACAAACGTGGCAATTTGGTAACAAACGTGGCAGCAAAATTTCTTAATTTCGACCTCAAAGCCGTAAATTCACACTTGTAATTGATCTACTGAAAAGGTGAGTTTTAAGAGTGTGTTTACATAAGATAGCATGAAGAAACTTGCAAAAATCCAAAAAAATTTTCTGCCAATTTTACAACTCGAAAAAACACAGTTATCTAAGAATCACCCATATGGGAGGTGCCACGCCCTCTTGTCCGATTTTATCCAGTTTTTGTTTAAAGCTCGTATTTATAATTCTTAGTGTCTGAGTAAAATTTAGTTTGATTAACTCAAAAAACGCATTCAGTATAGCGATTCGAACCTTTTGCTTATATGAGACGTGCCACGCCCTCTTGTCCGAATTCGCCCAGTTTTTGCTCAGAGTTTGCGCTTACAATTCATAGTATTTATGTTATTGGTTGCATTATCGTGAAAAATACTTCAAAAGTTGCTTTTTGAATATATTTATTGTATGGGCGGTAGGCGTGTCCGTTGACCGATTTCACTCATTTTCAATCCCCCGAGCTAACTTTGAAGACGGAGGCTGTGTACCAAATTTCATTGAATTATCTTGCTTAGCTTTCCCAAAAAATGTATTTCCACACACAGCCAGACAGACAGACGGATATGGCTATATCGACTCAGGAGGTGACGCTGATCAAGAATATATATACTTTTCTATATCTGCCACGCCTCCTTCTCAGCGTTAAAGTGAAAATACCCTGGGTGTAGGGTATAAAAAGAGGAACTCGAAATCAAGTTCAGAAAAGTTTACTGGCTCATTGGCAGAAAATCTGTGGTATCGACCTACAACAAGCTCATGCTGTATAAGCAAATTTTAAAACCTATATGGACCTATGGCATCCAACTCTGGGGCTGCGCAAGCAAAACTCACATAAATATTATCCAGCGTTTCCAAAATAAGGTACTTCGCAGTATTGTAAACACACCATGGTATATCCGAAGCGCCGACTTACATCGTGACCTTGGCATTGACTTTGTAGCCAAAGAGATATTAAAGTTTGCCAACGCTCATGAAGATAGCCTTTGCAGCCATGTTAACGACGAGGCGTCTAAATTGTCAGCTGCAACCGTAACAGATCGACGACTCAGACGCATCAAGCCTTCCGACCTTGTTAGGCAACCATAAATTTACGGTTTTAAGGAAAACCACATGTAGACAGCATAATTGAATATAGTTTATTAGAATAAAATTGCTTGTTAGTTATAAAAACTAGTCGCAGTATCCGTGCAATCATTTTGTAATAACTAAATTTATTATTAGTTAAATAAAATTTGGAAATTAAAAAAAAAAAAAAAAAAAAAAAAACTTGCTGAAAAGGTGGTGTAAATAAACCATGTCAAAACGATCAAGAAATTTGTTCATAGAATCCGATTTAATTATAAATTGGAGTTAGCAATAGCAGTATAGTGGAGAAAATTACTACCAAATATTTTTTCAAAATTGAAAAAAATGGCGGAGATATAGGACTTTGAAATTTTTAGGTTAGCTTTCTTTGAGAAGCTATAACTTTAGTTGTATTTATGCAATTCTCAATTATATGGCGTCAAATGATTTGTCTTGAAACAGGCTTTAAAATAAAAACTAGCAAAAAAAAGTTTTTTTTTTTTGTATAATTTACACTGAAAAAAAAAAAAAAAAATTTTAAATTGAGTTTCCCAAAATATGTCATTTTTGATATTTTTAATTTTTCTTGCAATTTCTTAAAAATTTCAAATTCAAAAAAATTGAATTGAAAAATTGCGGTAGAAGCCACATTTTATTGTTTTTCTGGAGAACCACTGGCAGGCCCACTCCAATTTTTGGAGGACTGGTAAGTTACATCTGTAGCTTTTTTTACAAGAAAAATAAAATATGTATATCAAAAATTACGTATTTTGGGAAACTCAATTTAAAATTTCTTTTTCAGTGTTAACTACATATGGGCCATTCCATCAATTGGCGACATGGTTTTGTACCCGTGGTTTGATCAAACTATAGAATATCATAATATAGACCAGAAGAAGAATATCCTTCAACTTTTTAGTGGTCAAAGTTGCTCCACTGTTTTTTGGCGCGCAATTCAAATTTCGATCAAACGAAAAAATGACTATTTCTTTTATTTTTTAACGACCTGAAAATTGAGTGCAAGAAATTTTGAAGTTATACAATTCTATGTAAAAAAATCTCAGCTTTCCGATAAAAATATTTTCAAAATCCAAAAAAATTTTCAAAATCCAAAAAACCATTTTTTTTTCCAAAAAAACCAGTTTTTTGTGCTTTTCCCCCAACTTTTTTTCAAAATTGACTTTTCCATTCGATTTCTCGTTCAATTTTACATAAGAATCAGTGTTCAAAAATATGGGACTCTGATCCCATGAACAGCAAAAAAAATCCAAAGTTATCGCTACACGGCGCAGTCTGTTCGCTTAAAAGGTTGTGTGCAGGAGGCAAATAACACTATGCAACAAATGAGTAAAAATTTTTTCCCCAGGGAATTCCATTATTCATTTTATATGTAAAATGGGCTGCTGATTTCGGAAATTGCATCATTTTTTTTTTTATTTCGTGTCGTTTTTGAGATATCGGTCATTTTCGGTTTTCGGACCAAAAAAAAGAGATAGGTCCATTTAAATACAAATATCTCAAGAACCAATATTTGTGTTCAAACGTATTATATCTCATATTAAAGATAATTAAATTACCTCCAAATGATATTCACATTACATTTTGGTTGGTTTGTTAGTTTCGGCGAAATAAATTGATTTCTAAAAAAAACTTTTTTTTTTCGAAAAAATTAACAAAAAATCAAAATCAACTGCAGATTTATACAAGAAGAAATAACTTTTTTAGAATTTTTCTTCCTTTTGTATCATAGACCATATATTTGTAAAGAAAATAAGATATCATTTAAAAAAATCGATGGAAAAATGTAAAAGTTGTATACAATTCATTGAAAAGTTACCAAAATGCGTTTTTCCCTATTTTTTTCGTTTTTATGTAATAAACTGTTCGATAATATGAAACTTTTTGTAAAAGACATGAGAAAATCCAAAAAATTCTTAAAGTAGGCGTTAAAATAAAATACCCGTGTCTCGTCGTTTTTCTCCAGCACGTCAGATTTTTTTTTAATCGATTCTTGAAGTTTTTTAATCCACTGTACATGAAAAATACAAAAATAGCGCATTCTTGTGTTAAATCGATGAATTTAACTATATGATCTTTACATTTGAGGTGTATTATGTGTTCTTATGTAAAATTGAACGAGAAATCGAATGGAAAAGTCAATTTTGAAAAAAAGTTGGGGGAAAAGCACAAAAAACTGGTTTTTTGGAAAAAAAAATGGTTTTTTTGGATTTTGAAAATTTTTTTGGATTTTGAAAATATTTTTATCGGAAAGCTGAGATTTTTTTTACATAGAATTGTATAACTTCAAAATTTCTTGCACTCAATTTTCAGGTCGTTAAAAAATAAAAGAAATAGTCATTTTTTCGTTTGATCGAAATTTGAATTGCGCGCCAAAAAACAGTGGAGCAACTTTGACCACTAAAAAGTTGACGGATATTCTTCTTCTGGTCTATATTATGATATTTTATAGTTTGATCAAAATCGGAGAACCACGGGTACAAAACCATGTCGCCAATTGATGGAATGGCCCATATATAAAAAAATAAAATTATTTTTGCTAATTTTTATTTTAAAGCCTGTTTCAAGACAAATCATTTTCAGTGTTAGCTATATAAAAAAAATAAAATTATTTTTGCTAATTTTTATTTTAAAGCCTGTTTCAAGACAAATCATTTGACACCATAAATGAGGATTGGATAAATGCAACTAAAGTTATAGCTTCTCAAAGAAAGCTAACCTAAAAATTTCAAAGTTCTATATCTCTGCCATTTTTTAAAATTTTGAAAAAATATTTGGTAGCAATTTTTTTCACTATGCGAAAACTTGAAGAAGTTGCCTTTAATTATAACATTTGCATGGAAGACGAAACGAATCGAGTGACTAAAAATCAATCGTTAATATCAGCCTATTGAAATTTTCATTAAAAACTTGGTTTGACTTAAGCTTCCATTTTAACTCAAAGAATTAAGTTTGTAAGCGAAAATTTTAATTCTTGTCTTAACTTTGAAGTTGTAAGCAATTGAAAATCAGTCATTTTTTTATCACGTGCAGCACGACCACCATTCCAATCCCCTGCAGTGATGAAGAGCTGATGCCAATGATTTTATGATGGTATGCTCACTAGGAAGATCTTCTTTCGATTTTGAAAAAATTTCAACGAAAGCATCTGCAAAGAAAAAAAAAAATTAATTTCATTGGACACTGTTAAGAAATAACGTGACAACCCTTGAAAAATGTTTTTAACTAAAGAATGCAGTTCGATTTCAAATAGTAACATATACATTTCTGAATATCGTTGCATTTGTTCTTCGACAAGGAAAGAAAAACGTAATTATCTCAAAACATTTTTCAAGTAAGCTGCGTAAAATGTTTAAGTATACGTACCCCTTCGGCTGCTTTGGTGCAGTTAAATTTAAGCGCCAGTTCGCAACTAAAAGCATAAAGCAAATGCGCCGGCTGACGACCAACCCAATCAGCGACAGTGAATTTAATAGCAAGATGTATCAGAGCAACTGCAATTATCCCTGGTTCCAACTGTAGACAGACGACAGAGCTTAAGGAATCATTTACGAAATTCCATGCCATTTGCACCATTTTTATACCCTACACCCAGGGTATATTCACTTTGTCCTTCCGTTTGTAACGCAGAGAAGGAGGCGTGGCAGATATAGGAAAGTATATATATTCTTGATCAGCGTCACCTCCTGAGTCGATATAGCCATGTCCGTCTGTCTGGCTGGCTGGCTGTGTGTGGAAATACACTTTTTGGGAAAACTAAGCAAGATAATTCAATTAAATTTGGTGCACAGCCTTCGTCGTCAAAGTTAGCTCGGGGGGATTGAAAATGAGCGAAATCGGTCAACGGACACGCCTACCGCCCGTACAAAAAATATATTCAAAATGCAACTTTTTGAGTTTTTTTCACGATAATGCAACCGAAATACACATAAATACTACGAATTGTAAGCGCACGCTCTGAACAAAAACCAGGAGAATTCGGAAAAGAGGGCGTGGCACCTCCCATATACGCAAAAACTTCAAAACGCTATAATGAAAGTGTTTTTTGAGATAATCAAACTAAATTTCACTCAAATGCTAAGAACTATAAATTCAAACTCTGAGAAAAAACTGGGTGAATTTGGATAAGAGGGCGTGGCACCTCCCATATAAGCAAAACTTTCAAAACACTGCTGTGTAGGGTATTTATTACTTACTAGTTTGAAGTTTCTGCTGATCGCCTTTGAGGCATTTCGCATATTTGAGCAAGAATGTGTATGGATGTTCCACCTGGAGATCGAAATTTATGGTTTGCAGTAGAATACGCTCCAAAGTCATAACTTCCTATAAGAGAATTAAAGAAAAATTTACCCAAATAATAATAAATTTAGTTTTCTACTAACGCACCTCCTTTGGATCTTCTCCGAATGAATAGAATTGCGTGTCCGTTAAAGGTCCACGTGCGGTCTTTATTATATCCCTGCATTTCTTGGGCGTTTCCTCCACTTTGCCCGCCATGAAGAGGCAACAGCATGCAGTAACATAACGCGGAAAGCTCTTAAACGAATGAAACATATAAAAGCGATTAAAGTACACCACTCCGATAGCAATGGTATTGTGTCCAAGGCCTATTTCGGTGCCACAACTCATGATGAAGCGTGCGCCTTCTTTGCGATAGTGACGTTCCGTGTCCAATGTTATGCCATCCAATACAGATGGTGTGTCTTTTAACTCTTTTTTGTCATAATACCAGCAAGGCATTGTCCCAAGTGCTACTTTGACTAGGATTTGTGGAGTTTTGTTGTTGCGGCGTCTGCTTCAGAATCTGGCTCAGTTGTTGTTGTAGATACAGGCATGAGAAAATGATTACGCTATCGCTTAATTCGTTGTGTATTTTCATTTACTTATTAAAAAATAACAAAAGCACTTAAATTATGTTTAATCCAAGATGCAAAATATTTTTTTCCAACTACATTTTATTAGAGTTTTATTGACAAACCGAACAACAAATTAAATGTCAGGGCTGCCGATGGATGATTTGATTCCCAACTCTATTTAGACAAGCGGTGGAGGGTAGAGTCCATGCAAATCCCGGGACTGATTAAAACTATTTTTATCAAAAATATTAAATTAAGTTGAAAAAATTGGGTAAACATTATTTAATTTTGTTGAACAAGCCCCGATTTTAGATTTATGCAGTTTAAAAAAAAAAACTAATAAGGGTGTTACCTTTGGCCTGGCCAAACATTAAATACCCTACACAAATTTCATTGAATTATCTGGCTCAGTTTTACCAAAAAGTGTATTTCCACACACAGCCAGCCAGCCAGCCAGCCAGCCACCCACCCAGCCAGCCAGCCACCCAGCCAGCCAGCCAGACAGACGGACATGGCTAAATCGGCTCAGGAGGTGACGCTGATCAAGAATATATATACTTTTCTATATCTGCCACGCCTCCTTCTCTGCGTTACAAACGGAAGGACAAAGTGAATATACCCTGGGTGTAGGGTATAAAAATAAAATGGGAACAATTCTCAACAAAAATATTAGTTTTCGATATATATGTCGATTCTTAATCTGAACCTAGCATCAGAATCGGTCTATCATGTATGGTTTTTGAGATATCCTCAACTAAAAGTTGAAATAACAACATTTTTGTGAGGTTATATGGAGGACACTCGACACCGTTCATAAGTTATCGCAATTTGAAAATTACCACGCGTCAAAAAAAGACACGGCTAAAGAATAGAACTAGATGCTGCATTTAATAGAAATTAATTTCGTGCATACTCCATAAAACCTCAAAAATCATATTTTTTGAACTTTTAGTTAAGGACATCTCAAAAACCGTACGCGATAGACCGATTCGGATTCAGAACTGGCAAATGCAGTGAAAATTACTATTTTTGGTTAGAATTGTTCTATTTTTTTTTTTAAAAACCGCATAAATTTAAAGAGTTGGTTTTTTTTTCAATTTCGGGATTGCAATTTATAATCCCGAAAATCTCGGGATCGCCAAAAGGCCCAAAAATTGGCATCCCTAATACATATATATCGAACAAATTAAAATGGCATAGACTTAAAAAAGGCTTTAAAAAAAAAAAAATGGTCAAAATTTGCCATATTTCGAGAATCATGACTCGGATTTAAGGTACCGGTTTTCATAAAGACATATCCCGATCTTCCGATAGCTATATCTCCGTAAGTTTTTGAAAAATTGAACTAAGAGAAGTTGTTCGTCCCATGAATCTTACATTTTTCGGTGTTCTACCGATTATCAACCACCACCACAAATAAAAATGGCAAAGGCCTAAGAATATTTTCAAACAAATGAGTTTTTTGGCACGAAAGGAAAATAAAAAATATGTAGCTGTGTTTTAGACGACATTTTATATATGCTTATATAAGCACGTAGAAAAAAAATTCACAATGGAGTCCCTTGTAAAAAAGCGATGACAGCTGTTATGATCTTAAAATAAAAGTTCCTGTAGTCGATTTGACCAAGCTTTTAAGCCAACACCTGAGTGAAAAGATCTATTTAAGTTATACACCTCAGGTCGCAACTCGACAGTAAAAAGTTTTTTATGATCTGTTCCAAAGTATTTAATCAACTGGAAATGGGAAGAGTCATTCGTTTGCATTTAGTGTTTTATATCTACTTTGTGATACGATTTGGGTTTGTGCAAATATAAATGGTTAAAACATTATTTTTAGGCTTTTCTAAAAAAGTGTCATGTATTGGGGTATGAGACCATCATGTATCCGGGTATGAGATACTTTTTATTTTCGAACCCAAATCGTGTGCAACTGTCAAATATCGACATGAATGTAATGATACGTGAATCAAGGTTTGTGTTTGCGTACAGTTATGGAGTTTTCGTTTCGTATTTTCTCATTTTCATTTCATTTTTAAAGGTGTCTCCTCATACCCGGATACAAAATTTGTAACGATATGGAAATTTATACTCCCAGAGTATATTCACTTTGTCCTTCCGTTTGCAACGCAAAGAAGGAGGCGTGGCAGATATAGAAAAGTAGTACCTGGAGACCGATCCCTGCTCGGTCAACAATCTGATTTTATTATTTAAGTCGATGTTTTATTCATAGCTATTTCAAAATCCTGCAGGTGTAATGAAAGTTCAGCAATGGAGACGGATTCAGCGTCAAAAAGTACATAAAGCTGCATATAAGAATTAAAAAGTTCATTCTAATGTTTTTTTGTACCAGAGTTATTAAGAGGACATTCGCTTTTGTAATTGAAAAGAAAAACACTTTTTAAAAATTTTACTATAAAAAAACTATTATAGTTTATGACAAAATTTCTTTTGGACATTGTTAAACATTGTTTAAGAAATATGAAAAAATTTTTTTTTTTATTTTTAGTTTTCCTTAGCTGCTGTAGAGGGCGATATCCAAAAGTTACTTTTTAAACGGTAGGAAATATTTAAGACCTCCTGTAACAGATTTTTGAAAAATTCAAAATGGATTTTATTCTTGAGACCAAAAACTATACAATAAGCCTTTAAAAATCATACTTTTTTATATTTTGAAGTTTTTGTATGAATATTTTTGAAAAATGCGAAAAAATTGTGAGACTTAACCTCAAAAAATGCCCCGTAAAAAGAGGGGGGCGTATTTTTTAAAACTCTCAGAGGTTTATTGTTTAATATTTTTTATGAGTAATCGAATGCTTTTTGGTTTTTTAAAATCCGTCGAGCAGATTCGGAGAAAAATTTCCTACCAGTTTGAAAAGTAACTTTTGGATGACGCCCTCTACAGCAGCCAAGGGAAACTAAAAATAAAAAAAATAAAATTTTTTTCATATTTTTTGGACAATACTTAACAATGTTCAAAAGAAATTTTGTCAATAAATATTATAGTTTTAACATAATAAAATTTTTAAAAAGTGTTTTTTTGTATTCAATACAAAAGCGAATGTCCCCTTAACCAAAATTTTTATTTTGATAAAAAGTGGGCGTGGCAACTATTGAACAAAGCCTACTTTTCGTTATGCTTTAGATACTCCTGATCCAGATCTGCATACCAAATTTCATCAAAATATGTTGTATCTTTTGCTAGAAATAGCATTTAATGTGTTTTACTTGTATGGGAGGTTCCACGCACACCGGCGATATTTTGCCCACTTTCAGGTCATAGGTGCCTAATAGCAAGTAGACTTCCTATAGTTAAATTCAGAAAAATTACTTTAGTAGTTTTGTTCTTATGGCGTATTATATTTTTTGTGGGCGGTGCCACGCCCTTCAACGTATTTTGCTAATATAACGTTATGTCACATATTAATCCTTGTTTGCAGTGGTAACATCTCCTAAATTATTATTAAAATTGTTGGAGTCGCTTTCGAGTAATATTCAATTAAAATTTTCAATGGCCAAAAAGAGGGTGTGGCACTTCTTCGATATCGCCCACTTTTCGGTTATTAAAAGGAATTGATAAGCAGTACCTGCATACCAAATTTCATTAAAATATCTTGTAACATTTGCGAGATATAGCATTTTACGTATTTTTCATGTATGGGAGGTTCCACGCGCAACTGCGATACTTTGCCCACTTTCAGATCAGAGATGTCCTATAGCAATTAGGCTCCTCACAGTTAATTTCGAATGTTTGCTTTTTTAGTTTTCTTTTTATACCGTTTTATATTTTTGTGGGCGGTGCCACGCCCTTCAACGAGTTTTCCCAATATAACGGTGTATCACATAATAATCTTCGTTTGTAAAGGTAACACCTCCTAAGTTTTCATTAAAATTGTTGGAGTGGTTTTCGAGTAATATTGAATTAAAATTTTCAAGGGCCGAAAAGTGGGCGTGGCACTTATTCGATCCCGCCCACTTTTTGTCTGTTACAAGGTATAACTAAGCCGTACCCGTTCACCAAATTTATTCCTAATAACTTGAATAGTTTGCGAGTTATGACTAAATCAATTTTAAAATTTAGGGCAGTGCCACGCCCCCTGGTGAGCATTTACGAAGTTTAAAACTAGCTCATTCTTCATTGTATGCTAATCTCTGACACTGTTCCAAGTTTCATTAAAATCGATGCATCCGTTCTCGAGAAAAATTTGGGCACATATATATTTATATATTTATAAATTTATAAATATATAAATTTATAAATTTATATATTTATAAATATATATAAATATATGAAAATATATAAATTTATAATTTTATAAATATATAAATTTATGAACATACAATTTTATCTAGTTTAAGAAGAGAAGATATATTCTTGATCAGCGTCACCTCCTGAGTCGTTATAGCCATGTCCGTCTGTCTGGCTGGCTGTGCGTGGAAATATTTTTTTACAGGAAAACTTACCATGATAGCTCATTCTTCATTGTATGCTAATCTCTGACACTGTTCCAAGTTTCATTAAAATCGATGCATCCGTTCTCGAGAAAAATTTGGGCACATATATATTATAAATATATAAATTTATAAATATATAAATTTATAAATTTATAAATATATAAATTTATAAACATACAATTTTATCTAGTTTAAGAAGAGAAGATATATTCTTGATCGTCACCTCCTGAGTCGTTATAGCCATGTCCGTCTGTCTGGCTGGCTGTGCGTGGAAATATTTTTTTACAGGAAAACTTACCATGATAGTTCAATGAAATTTGGTGCGCTGGCTTTGTCGTAAAAAGTTAGGTCGTGGGATCGAAAATAAGTGGAATAGGTCAACGGAAACGCCTACCGCCCATACAAAAGATATATTCAAAATGCAACTTTTGGAGTATTTTTCACAACAATTCAAGCAAAATACACTTAAATACTACGAATTATTAGCGCAAGGTCTGAGAAAAAACTAGGCGGATTCGGAAGAGAGGGCGTGACACCTTCTATATAAGCAAAATCTTTAAAACGCTATACTAAAAGCGTTTTTTGAGATAATCAAACTAAATTTACACTTAGAACTATAAATGCAAGCTCTCAACAAGAACTTGGTGAAATCAGACAAGAGGGCATGGCACCTCCCATATAGGCAAAATTTTCAAAACACTGCAGTGTAGGGTATTTAATGTTTGGCCAGGCCAAATGTTACACCCTTACTACAATAGTTTTTTTTTTTCAAACCAAAAACTGGTGCAACTATCAAATATCGATATTATTGTAACGAAGAATGCACAAAAGTTTTTGCTAACGCACAGCCATGAGGTTTTTATTTCATATTTTCTGATTTTCATTGCTTTTCTCTAGGTGTCTCATACCCGGATACAAATTTTAAATTGCGAAAAAAAGTACTTAGAAAACCGGCTATAACTTCTGCAGGTGATAAAATAACCCTGCAAACAGTGTACTAGATACAAACGGCGTATGTATCGGGGACATAAACACGTATTTTTTTTGTTTGTTTTTGAAAATCACATAGAAATTGCCGTACTCTTTCAATAACGTTTACATTGCTGTCGGGAAAAATACAGGTATTGGTTTTGCCGTACCAATACTGGTATTGTATCTGTTTCTCGTCCCTGAATAAATACTTAGATACGCATACCGGTACTATATCTGTTATACGTATCTGGAATAGTACAAGTACGTTTCTAAATGTGCGTACAGGTACTATACTCGTTGTACGTATCTACAATAATCCCGGTACGTTTCTAAGCAAGCGTACTGGTACTGTGTCTAGTAGGTATGCTAATAAAAATACTATTTAAAGTTACAGAAAAAAACGAAAATGTCAATAATTCAGTGCGAAATTTTATTTTCTAATAAGGATGATTTTGTTTTATCGATTTTGAAGGCTTTATAGTTACAAATTTTAATAAATTAAATGGAAATTAGCATATATAAAAAATCAAAGTTAGTTATGATCCAATCCAATTATCTTCCGGAGTGCTTGTTCATAGTACTTTAGACCTTAGAAGACCAGTGATTACAAAAGACTTTTCTTTATCTAATATCCACCAATGGCTATCGACAATGTATTCTGCACTTGTGTTAAAATATTCACATTTAGGTGGCTTTTATTATACTTATGTATGGTTTCTGTGGCTACCATTGTACCTATAGATTGTATTATAAAATTATTTACAATTTGAAATAGATTTAATTTTTAGGTACAAGACTACTATATCTGTGGCGATAAGCGATAACAACTTAAGTCGACTTAAGAAAAATGGGTTTGAGCTCAGTTTTCCATCAATTTTGGTTAAAATTACACTTTTATTTGTATGCATATCCTTAGTGCTTATTTAGGTTCTAACAATGCCCAAAAAATTTGAAATTAATTTTACCCAGAACTAGTGGAAAATTGGGCTCAAACCCATTTTTCTTAAGTCGACTTAAGCTGTTATCGCTTATTGCCACAGATATATACATTAGAAAACCTATGTGATATATGAAATGAGCAAAGTTGTAAAATTTCTACTTTCGTAAAAAAAGGTAAAAACATAATAAAAAAATTGGAATCTGTAGTGGAAAAAATCAACCGATTTTCGATTTAAGTTTCAAAAGTGGATTTTAAAAGCGCAAATCGCTTATACTGTCAATATCTTTTTAACTATGGATTTTTTCGTTAATGAGTTAAGGCATCTTTTGTAGAGAATAAGCAGAAAAAATACAACTTTGCACATGTGAGCATTGCATAAAACACTCACCATTATAAGACGGTGCGACTGCAAACTTAAAGCAGCATCTAGGGATTTTGACTGCAATTTTGTAGCAAAAAGTGACTGACTCTATTCCAAACTTTTGCTGTAATTTTCCAACAGTGCAGACCATAAATTTCCAGCTCGCGAATTGTCTCGACAAATTTTATTGGAACTGTACAAGCCACCGCTAGTGAATTTCACGCTAATGATTCCGCAGTTTTAACTGCTTTTTCCCCAGCATCAGACGATTGAAGATGAATTTTCTATTTTTTTTATTTTTTGAGTGGCATATAAAACAAAACTGTCATTCAAGCCATAAAAATTTCACACATTGACAAAAAAAAAAAACAAATGTTTATCTACGAATACCTGCGAAATACGGGAAATGTACCAGATACTTGTATGGCATGCAAAAAATTTTATAAAAATGTAAAAAAATTCAAAGATAACCGGTACTCATTTTTTGCAGGGAACTTTCTACGTTTCTAAGAGAAAGTTATGTGCATTTCTTACCTTTCGATCGATATATAAGACACCTGAAACAGTTTGACCAGTAAAAACCCTGCAAACAGTGTACTAGATACAAACGGCGTATGTATCGGGGACACAAACACGTATTTTTTTTTGTTTGTTTTTGAAAATCACATAGAAATTGCCGTACTCTTTCAATAACGTTTACATTGCTGTCGGGAAAAATACAGGCATTGGTTTTGCCGTACCAATACTTGTATTGTATCTGGTTCTCGTCCCTGCATAAATACTTAGATACGCATACCGGTACTATATCTGTTATACGTATCTGAAATAGTACAGGTACGTTTCATAATATGCGTACAGGTACTATACTCGCTACATGTATCTTAAATAATACAGGTACTAGTATGGTACGTATCCTAATGAAATCCCATATTAAATTAATGAATTATTTATTTTTATTTCAAATTAAGTTTACAATACATTGCTTTTGCTATTACAAATTATGCAAACTTTTCCCAAACTTTAGTAACTCTTGTTAAAATGTTTCTATCACCATCTCTGATACTATCCAATTGCGAATTTCTTGCATATTAGAGGCCATGCGATCGATCAATAGCACTTGCATCATATTGGTCGCACTGTCCATCTGAGCCTGCATTTCAAATTTAACTTTTGCAACCGGTGCACATATACAAATTTTCCTGCTGATGGCTTGCACGCAAGAGATGTTCTAATTGTGAAAAAGCGGCACTATCACCTTTGCAGAGTGGACTTAAGAACGAGTTTACACCGGTGTGCTTTAGTATATCTACCTTAAGTACTCTGAAATGTGCAAAGGATTGTAAGAAAATCTGAAAAAATAAAATTGTTTGCAACACCCTATACAACTTACCCTGCCGCTTACCGGAATGCATACGCATACTTTATGTAGATTATCTTGAGATTTCTGCATTAATAGCATATGCAAAAGTTGAACAAATTATTTGGATCCTGTTCATGACGTTTGATAAATTTTTATTTTGTTTTTAAAATTTTAACACTCAAAAACTGACAGAAAACTCTATTGGAAAAATAATATTACGAATACCTACAAAATACGGGAAATGTTACGGATACTCGTACGTGAAATAAAAATAGAAGTAAAAAAATAAAAAAATTCAAAGACAACCGGTACTCATTTTTTGCAGGGAAGTTATGGTTCAAAAACAAAACCCGTCTCATACCCGGATACACTCCCTTACATTTTATATAAAACTGATTTTTATACTTAATTAAATATATTTTTTTTAAATAAATTTTTTTTTTCGAAATGGAAATTGTGGACGACGACTATGAAGGAGATATCTCACATAATTCAAGTTTGAAAACAAATAAAGAATCTACCATGTCCTAATAGCACTAAAACGCAGATTATTGATATTTTGCTTTTAAAACTGGTTTGGTTTGTTAAGCTTTTGTTGCTGTTGTTGTAATTAATTCATAGAACTCTAATTGGGCAAAACAAAACAACAGTTTTTTATACTAATCAAATGAAAATTTTCCTTTTTGAGAGCAATAAAAGCACTTAAAAATTCAAGTTTTAAATAATATTTTATCTTAAAGATTAGAACAAATATTTCATTCGTACATTTACATAATTTAATTTGGGAGCAGCTTCAAATGTTCTCATTAATATCGTATTACTTTTTCCCCAGATTTACCGAAATTCGGCAACTTCTCTTTTTTCATTAGGCGTTCATTAAGTAAATCTTAAGCCTGCCCAACTAGGCAAATGTTAGGCATTCCGAACTAGGCAACCGTTCGTTTATCACTATGACCCCCGCGCAACTGTTCGTTTATCACTATGACCACCGCATTAGGCGTTCATTAGGCAAACTTAATTTGGGCAAACCCAAAGCCTACTAGCAGGCTTCTATCAAAGCTTCAAAGAGATTTTTTTTTGGTTATGCAATTTTCTTTGTAGATTTTCATGTTAATAATCTCGCAGAGGTTTTCAATGGGATTAAAATCTAGGGACTGGCCAGGCCAACCAGGAACTTCTATCCAATTGTTCTGAAGCCAGGTTTTACAAACTTAAGAGGTGTGTGTTTAGATCGTTGTCCTGTTGAAATCCGTCGGGCCGTTTTTGAAAAATCTCATTTTGAAAATTGTACTAAAATTTCCGTATAAAATTAAAAAAACCTAAAAAATGAAACCGACAAATAACTAGTAAGGGTGAAACATTTGGCCTGGCCAAACATTTAATACCCTACACTGCAGTGTTTTCAAATTTTGATTATATGGGAGGCGCCACGCCCTTTTTTCCGAGTTCACCCAGTTTTTGCTCAGAGCGTGCATTTATAGTTCTTAGTGTTTGAGTGAAATTCGGTTGGATCATCTCAAAAACTCTTTTAGTATAGCGTTTTGAAGCTTTTGCTTGTATTGGAGGTGCCACGCCCTCTTGTCCAATTTCACTCAGTTTTCGTTGACAGCTTGCATTTATAGTTCTTAGTGTCTGAGTAAAATTTAGTATGATTATCTCAAAAAACGCTTTTAGTATAGCGTTTTGAAGCTTTTGCTTATATGGGATGTGCCACGCCCTCTTGTCCGAATCCGCCTTGTTTTTGCTCAGAGCTAATAATTTGTAGTATTTATGTGTATTTTGGTTAAATTGTTAAATATATTTGCATATATGTTGCATTTTAAATATATTTTTTGTATGGGCGGTAGGCGTGTCCGTTGACCGATTTCGCTAATTTTTAATCCCACGAGCTAACTTTTACGACAAAGCCAACGCACCAAATTTCATTGAATTATCATGGTTAGTTTTCCCGTAAAAAATATTTCCACGCACAGCCAGCTAGCCAGCCAGACAGACGGACATGGCTATATCGACTGGGTGAAGGGTATAAAAACAGAAATATTTAATCTACACCTTTTTTAATTTAATTTCAGAAGTTTTCATTTATATTTGAGAAATTTTCATTTATATTTGAGAAATTTTCATTTACATTTCAGAAACATTCATTTATATTTGAGAAATTTTCATTTTAATTTCAGAAATTTTCATTTATATTTCAGAAATTTTCATTCGTATCTCACAATATTTCAATTGTATTTCAGAAATTTTCATTTTAATTTCAGAAATTTTCATTTTAATTTCAGACAAAAATTTAATTTTAGTTTAATATTTTAATTTTTTAAGAAAGATGGTACGTAGAGTTAACAAAAGGGCATGCATCGATATTGCTCATTGACATTATAGTAAGTTAGGACCCTACTCGCCTATGCTCAACCCAATTGAAACCATTTGGTCTAAGCTAAAGACTCATGTCAAGTCACACATGCAGGTTCTAATTGTGCACGGAGTAGGTGTTGGAGAGTAACGGCTTGTTTATTTAGAGCATCAATTGCTTGCAGTGATTGAGCTAGGGCTGTGCAACATGCATCGTCATTTACAGCAGCTCGTTTGAAGCTCGAAAATATGGCGGTTGGAGAGTTAATTGTATATGCATCAATAACTAACACATGTTATTCAGTTTTCATTGTAATTGTTTCATTGTTAAATTACTATCTCATGACTTTCTTTGAAATGAAATATTTGAACTTGTGATTTTTACTTTCCGCGATTCATGCTCTTCTGTTAACTCTACGAACCATCTTTCTTAAAAAATTAAAATAAGCAAAGTGGTTTTTGCTATAAATACAAACCTTATTAAACTAAAATAAAATTTTTGTCTGAAATTAAACTGAAAATTTCTGAAATTAAACTGAAAATTTCTGAAATTAAACTGAAAATTTCCGAAATTAAAATGAATGAATACAAATGGAAATATTCTGAGGTATAAATGAAAAGTTCTGAAATAGAAATGAAAATTTTTGCAATTAAAATGAAAATTTCTCAAATATAAATGAATGTTTCTGAAATGTAAATGAAAATTTCTCAAATATAAATGAAAACTTCTGAAATTAAATTAAAAAAGGAGTAGATGTATTTTTTGATGCTAAATCCGACATCAGAATTTCGCTAACTTATCAGGATTTTTAGATATTATAACCTTAAAGTGTAAAAAAACACAGTTTTTAGCTATTTTGGAAGTTAGTATAGTTTCAGGCCATGAATCCTGATATGGTATTTGAAAGTACTAATTTGGTCGACGAGAGTTCAAAGACTAATGACCTGACAAATGAAAAGAAAAATGTATTGGGAAGCAGGCAGGGGCGTAGATAGGATTTAATTTCGAGGGTGTCCAACAAGCTGTTTTGTTATCCACTTCTTACCCAACATTCCAAAGGCATAAAAAGGTCCCCTTGTACATACAACTGTGTCCAAAATAATAGTAGTGCTTTTTATAAAATTGAAAACGACCTTAAAAATATCTGAATTTTTATTTTGATCAAATTGAAATACATTTTTTTACAAGAGTGGTATCCTAAGGAGAAATTAAAAAAATAATTAACAAGATTTCAAGGCAGTTGGGATAAATAAATTAAAGTTTGCACAAGTTCTTAAAATTTGGCTGCTCAAAATAATAGTAGTGGTAACTTTGCAGTCGTGTAACTTTTGGAAAATAGCCACGTTTTTAAAATAATGGGTTATTTAAAACACAACGTTATTACTAGTATTTAGTTGCATGGCCTTTATTCGCATAAACACAAACACAGCGCTTTGGCATTGACTCCACAAGACAGGTATGGATTTCCAGGCGTCTTTTACTGTTTCCCAAAGTTGCGAAACATTGGTCGGTCGACATTGGGCGACTGCATTCTTCACGTTGCACCATAGATTCTCAATGGGATTCAGGTCTGGCGACTGGGCGGGCCATTCAAAAACATTTATGTCGTTGCCCTGAAACCATTGTTTGGCGACTTAACTAGTGTGCTTGGGGTCGTTGTCCTGTTGAAAGACCCAATTCAGTGGCATTGCCGAGACCGCCTTCCACCGTAAAGCACAATTTTGGATTCATCAGTCCATAAAATATTTCTCCAATTCTGAACTGGCCAGTCGATGTGTTTTTGAGCTAATTTTATACTTGCTGCTACATGTTTTTTATTTAGAAGCGGCTATGTGCTGACAACTTATTTTCCCGCAAATATCTTCGTACTGTTTGTAGACTGGCATTGACTTTAAGTTCATCCTTTATCTTGGAAGAGCTCGCAAAAGGATTTAGTCTTGAGTATCTCACCACACGATTTTCTTCTTTCTTGGAGATTAGACGAGGTCGGCCGCGTTTTTCAAGGCGTGGGGTGAACGTGATAGCATTTCGAACCATCCTTGGTGAACAACCTACTAAATTTTGCACTTCCTTGTAAGTTTTGCCCGCCGCTCAGAACTGCACTGCTTGCCTCGTCCCATTTTTAGAAAAGTTTTTGTTGCACGCCGATGATAAATGATTATAATAATACCCTTTTTGTTAGGAATATCCGGTTTATTCTAATTTTTTGGCAAAATTTTCACATACACTACTATTATTTTGATCACACAAAAAACAGCTCAACTGCGAATTTTTCAAATAAAAATTAGAACAAGTACCTAAAAATTGAAAGTAGTAGGTCTTCTTATTATGCTTTCATAGCGTTACAAATTGGTAAAAAAAAAATATCGAAAACTCAAATAATCAGTTAGATATGACAAAAACAAGCTAACCTGTAGTATCACTACTATTTTTTTGAGGACAACTGTATATAAAAAAATGAACCGATTTGGGGGTATAAAATTAAAATTTTCAAACACATAATGTATTATTTTTTTTTTTTACAGGATATATCTAGTATGAAAAACATTATCAGCCGCGTTAAAGGTGCTCAGCCAGCTCCTATTCTGCTAGTCGCGAACAAATTTGATTTAGAATGCCAAAGAGAGGTTTCAACAGCTGAAGGTATGTACACGTTTAGTTATTAAAACTGTTGAGCAGTATATTTGTCAAAAGAGCGTGAAGTTAAATTCCATAGCGAACTTAGAATAGACACAAACCACATGACTTAACAGAGTGTTATAAGAGACTTAACAGAAAAATGTTACCTTGACGCTAGGGAGATTTCAAGACAGATGACTGGTATATTAAATTAAAATAGTTGTAACTATTAGAACATAAACCATTGTTTCATATGATAGGTATACATCTTCGTTACAATTTATTTTTCTAAACAAAATTATTTTTCAATCAAAAAATGGAAAATGGTCATCCGGCCCCTGACCACTTGACAAGGAGAGTGCGTGAATCAAACAAAGTCGATTCCTTAGATAATGGAACGTTGTTGACAACTGCATATCACTTTGGTGAAGTTTCATTTTCCTAAGGTACGAATTCATCTCTCGAAAAAGTAGACTTTTTATAATGAAAACTCAATATGGTCAGATGGTTACTCCACAATGAGAGTGCACGGATCAAACTAGGTGGATTCCATAGATTATGGAAAGGTGTTGAAAACTGCATATCACTTTGGTGAAGTTTCATTTTCCTTATATATATAAAATTATACTTATAAAATGAAACATTTTGTATAGAAAAGTTAACATGTTGTCTCTCATTTTAAATTAACCTCTCTTAGCAGAGACACTTATCAAATCGCTATGAAATGCAACGTCTCTTGTTAAAATTTCATAGCGATCCTGTTAGTCAGATTTTCCCATTTTTAAAACAATTAGAATCAAAATGGGTGAAATAAATAAAACAAAGTTTTAAATAATATATAGATTTTCTCAAGTTTCAACTTCGTACTTAACAAATTTTTTATTTTTTATTTTTATTAAAAAAAAAGGACTTTTTGTACAGAAAACCCGAAATAATCACATTGTCACTCCACAATTAGAGTGCACGGATCAAACTAGTTGGATTCTATAGATTATGGAGCGGTGTAGAAAACTGCATATCTTTTTGGTGCAGTTTCATTTTCCTAAGGTACGAATTCATCCCTCGAAAAAGTGGAATTTTTATACTGAAAACCCGGTGACCGGTCAAAAAGGACATTTTTTTGGCCAAAATTCATAACGTCCATATTATCATTGTGACCAACTTCAAATGAAGTTTTTATGTTGACTTTAGGCTAAAAGAACAATTCTGAAAAGAATCTTAACCCCTGTACTACCGGGTCAAAAATGGTACGTAATAAATTTTCTAAATTAATAACACATGCCAACAATTTGTTGCCAAGCATTTCCGAAGTAAATTTATGCGTAAAATCCGAATCCGCGGTCAGAATTGACCTACCACCTCAGGATTTGGAAATATTTAAGGTCAAACTCATGAAAAATGGCCATTTTGTCTATATTTGAGGTTAGATGCAAACTGCAAAAAATTTTTTTTTTTTTCCAAATGCATCTCGTAATTCTAGTTTGTTTGTTCAAAATGAGCTCTGAAAAACTGCCATGCAATAATTCCTTTAAAAGTAATGGCTGATTTAAGATGTCATCTTGAAATCCCATAAAACGGGTAAAATGACACGACTTTCGATTGCATGATATCATCTTGAATCTTTAATAACTTTTGAAGAAAATATTATATGAAACATTTTAAGACCTCGTTTTGAAGTCCATTACTCATGAAGGCAAAAAATGGTAGGGGAGACTGGGGCACATTTGATACAAAATTTTCAAAGGCCTGTATCTTTGAAAATTATTGCACGATCTTAATACTCTTTACTGTTTCTGAAACATTGATTATTTAAGATTAAAACCAAGAAAAAAATAAATTTGAAAAAATTGCATTAAGAGTCCTTTTTTAAATTTTTTCAAAAAAAGTCATTTTGTCAAATGTGCCCCTAGTACGGGGCACATTTGACATTGCAAGGGACACATTTGACACTCACAAAAATAACACAAAAACACTAAACAAAACATTAATACATATATTTTTTTCATATTAATGCAAATAATAAGTATGTATGTATTAACGAAGACTTATTTTATATATAAGTCGATGTCAAATACGTATTTAGTGCGTGAACGTGAAGTTGAGGCTGGATTTGTTGGAGTTGGTAGTTTAAACTAAATTGCACTCCTCAATGTCAGGCAAACATCAAACATAAAACAAGTTTTCAATATAATGTACAATTTCCAATAATACCCTTAATGAAACATCAACATAAAATGTAAAATTCGATGAACCCAGCGTGTTGGAAATTTCTTTGGTCCGGATTTTGGGTAACATCATTGTCAAGATATCTGCAGCACTGTCAAATGATGGGACGTAGTTCAAATTGATTTGATTATTAGTAAAAATTTCGCATACATGATGAACTTTGATGTCAATATGTTTACATCGGCATTGCATCCATCCAGATTTTCAAATTAAAATAAGTGGAAAAGGTCCTGGAAAGCATCTATTCAAAAATCTTGTATTGTAGACAAAACAAAAGTAACAAATTATATCAAATCAAATGAAATGGATTCTGTGGCGGAAGTCGGGGTTCCTCGTTGGTTTCCGACACTAGAAACTGCGTTTTAAACTTTTTTTCATCGCCTTTGCGTCTGTTCGTCTTCATATCTTTAAAAAGAGAAAACTAGAAAATCTTATAAAATACACAAACACATAAGTCTGTAGAACGTCAAATGTGCCCCTTCGTCAGAAGTCAAATGTGCCCCAAAATCTCTTGAAGTATTAAAAATATTTTAAAATTCAAACTATTTGACCTTGATAAAAAACACTTTTATTTTATTAATTATAAAGGTTAGTGCTACTAAATTTGCGTACTTACTTTTAAAAAAAACATACAACTTTATTTGCAAAACCCTTACGAACAAGATGCCGAAAATTACAAAAAAAAAACACAAAAAGTTAAAAAAATATATAAGCGCTGGAGAAGTTGAAAGAGAACTGCCAAAGTTTATTACGTTGCTTCCACTCTAATGAGTTATGTTTCTGCATTTCAGGTTTTTGATTCGAAAGGCGTGTTCATACCGAAAATGGCAAAGTCAAATGTGCCCCAGTGTCAAATGTACCCCAGCTTACCCTACTCAGTAATGAATTTCGCAAAAAAAGTAAAAAAAAAATTTTAGCAGTCTACAACTAACCTCAAAAGTAAAAAAAAGTACTTATTTTTCGAATATTAACCGCAAATATCTCTATTTTTCGAAAAACTTAATGCAAAAATTATACGCACTTTTACCCAAGTTACTTGGACTAGTAGTATCTTCAGTATTTTCTTATAAGAAATTGAAAAACAGCTTCTACGTTTTCTATTTTGTCTGCCTTTTGCAACCAGATTTCGAATAAATCGGAATTACGGAAGAAAAGTTACCTGACAAAAAAATTCATTAAAAAAAAAAAAAACGGGCAAAATCGGGCGTCTATATTTCTAAATCACATTAACAATATCAGTGTTTATGCAAGAATTCGCATAAACTCCCAAAAACCGGATTTAATTTCCTGCAATTGGCAACACGAACTGTACCCATTGAAAATTCTTCAATTCATACCGCCATCTCCCTCACTCTCATGAGTATACGTGATACACGTCAAACTCATGATTTTTGGTCATTCGTTTTTTCATCGTGCTTAGCAGCGGCCGCCGTAATTATCAATTATAATTCTATTAAATACTAAATTTTGTTTAAACCTTTAAGTTACTTACAACTAATACTTAAAACTAAAGTAAAGTCGTAAACAATAAAATTATAACGTAAAGTAAACTCAAAAGTTATTTTTTTTTGCTTTGGAAGAAGACACCTGTTGGGGACAATCGATTTCAGCATTTTACTTTTGGGAACATCATAGCCCAAGAGTATTTTAAATCATCAAAGACAACAACAGCATCATCCTGGTGGTCATCAGCATCGCTCCAGCGGCCATCTATCATCACAGCCACCATCTTTACAAAACAGACAAACTACGAAAAGGTATCCTTTAAAAGCATTTATATTCGGCGCCCGCTCCATATTTACAACAAAAAAAAAGAGTTCAGTCCCCGGCTGAACATTTGGTCCTTCGGCCTTCTTGTGGCCGGCACCTATTAATACAATTTTGTAAAAATTTTTTAAAATCTTCACGGAATCCGGCATTTGAGCATTTTGATACCAGTGCCTAGTGACAACATTTGCTTTTTCGCCCAATTGAAAACCAGTTCTCATTGGAATTTACATGTTTCGTGAAATTTTTTTTTTAGAAAAAATACGTGCAGTATTATGTATATCTGCAATTTTTGATAACCTTAGAAATTTCAAGGTTAACGCAAAATCAACGTGGTTAAGTGCTGCATAGCAAAATACAGTTTTTCGATCTCGTGAGGAATTTTTGAACGCCATTTTTTATTTCATAACTTTGGCTTCTACGTTCTTTGGTCTTAAAATTTTTTGCTCGTTCGTGTTCATTAGTCCGAATGACTAACACACCAAATTCATCTCGATAGATATTTTTCGCACGTTTTACTCGGTGGATCAGAAATTTTACAACTTTTTTTTCTGATTCTTTGCTTTTTAATAAAAACTTCAAAATGGAAGGAAAGATTCAATTGCTGAAATGCCATAAATTACATATAACGAATTTTTTAACAAATACTCATAAAACGGCAAAAAATAGACAAACGCATGGCTTTCTGATAACAAGAAAAAATCTACTGGAAAAATATTGGAGTGATTATAGCTCTCTATATAATGAAATAGTGACTCCAGATCAATACAGAAAAGTTGTAAAAGACTTTATAGATACGGATGACTACAACTTTGTAGAATATATTTATTCCGAAACCATGCGTGAACTTTGTGAAAGTTTAGAGAATTTGAAGAAAAGCGTCGCAAATGCAAGTGCAAACACCACACCGCCCACCCAAACCGAACAAAACTCCGCAATACACGTTCCGCCATATGATATCCAAGTCTTTAGTGGCGATTATGTTTCGTGATTATGTTTTCGCGACATGTACACAGCAAACTACGCTAACAACTCACGTTTATCTCAAGTTGAGAAACTTTACCATCTGTTACAAAAAACCACAGGTGAAGCTCATGAGATAGTGAAAACGGTGCCCCTAACAAATGATGGGTTCGATATCGCATGGAACAACTTAAAACCTCAATATGAGAATAAGCAAATTTTGATAAACCAGCAACTAAAAATTCTTAGCAATCTTCCAATTTGCTCTCGAGAATCAGACAGTGAAATAAAACATCTTCAGCGTGAAATAAACAATTGCATTGCTACATTGAAATTATACCATATAGATATTAGTAATTTGGATGCGATATTTGTATACCAATGCTCAGTTCGTCTTCCTGAGCATACACTTTCTTTATGGAAGCAATCGATATTCCATAAAACCGAAATGCCAACCTGGAAAGATTTCGATTCATTTTTGACAGACAGACTTCGAATTGTAGAAACTGTCTCTGATTTAGCAGCATCTGTTTCATATCAGCCCAGCAAGTCGCAACCAACTAGTCTAAAACCACAAAAGTTTTCTTATAATAGTATGGTAGCTTCTAAATGCACACTATGTATAGAAGCCCATCCTCTTCGTGTATGCAAACAATTTCTGAAATTAAACGTCCAAGAACGGTTTTCAATTGTTAACAAATTTAATTGCTGTGTTAACTGCCTTTCATCTTTCCACGAGCTAAAGGAATGCAACAGCTCTTATTCATACTCCAAGTGCAAAAAGCAACATCACACTCTCACACCGAGCTTCAAGCATCGATAGGTATAAAAAAAGTGTCGACAAAAACCAAAGACAGGGATCTGTTCGTACGAGCCCACAGATTCAGAATCCGTTGGAATTAAAATCCTAGCTGCTCATTTTTTTGAGTTATCGCAAAATGAGTTTTTGTGCTTTTTTTAACGAATTTAAGCGTACCCCCCTATATGAAAGTTCATTCGATTCTATGAATATGTGCCCAAGGAACTATACCTCTGCGTTCAAATTTAGTTCGGTGCATTTTTGATCGAAAATTTTACCTTTTATTAATATTTTTTTATTTTCATACTAAATTTTAAAAATTTTTATACAAACAAAAGTAATGTCATTATATGATTTGGCTGGTATTCTGTCAGTAATCAATTAAATTGAGTTCTGTACACATAAAAAGTTCGCTTGATGGTGTGGATTTGATGCTATATATTTAAAAAAGTGATATGGGTCAGATAGCCGCCCAGTGTGCCAAACGGACTCGTTTCGGATCCGTAACGGGTTCATATTTTCGTTCTTTTTATCCGTTACGGAATCCGTTACGTATCCGTTACTGATCCGTTTGCGGGAAGGATTCCTAAAAAAAAAAACTAATCGTTTTTTCTTCTTTTATGGATCCGTTTCGAACCTGTAACGTACATCAAAAACGAATTCAAAACGGATTCGCTTTTAATAATGTTAATGCTGCTTATTAAAAAAAAGAAAATAGGGTGAAGCGCTTAATTATACCCTACACCCAGGGTATATTCACTTTGTCCTTCCGTTTGTAACGCAGAGAAGGAGGCGTGGCAGATATAGAAAAGTATATATATTCTTGATCAGCGTCACCTCCTGAGTCGATATAGCCATGTCCGTCTGTCTGGCTGGCTGGCTGGGTGGCTGGCTGGCTGGCTGGCTGGCTGGCTGGGTGGCTGGCTGTGTGTTGAAATACACTTTTTGGGAAAACTGAGCAAGATAATTCAATGAAACTTGGTACACTGCCTTCGCCACCAAAGTTAGCTCGGGGGATTGAAAATGAGCGAAATCGGTCAACGGACACGCCTACCGCCCATACAAAAAATATATTCAAAATGCAATTTTAGGAGTTTTTTTCACGACAATGCAACCAAAATACGCATTAATATTAAAAATTGTAAGCGCAAGCTCTGAGGAAAAACTAAGCGAATTCGGACAAGAGGGCGTGGCACCTCCCATATAAGCAAATGCTTAAAAACGCTATACTGAAAGCTTTTTTTGAAATATTCGAATCTAATTTGACTCAGACACTAAGAATCATAAATGAAAGCTCTCAACAAAAATTGGGTGAAATCGGACAAGGGGGCGTGGTACCTCCCACATAAGCAAAAGTTTCAAAATGCTATACTGAAACAGTTTTTTGAGATAATCGAACCAAGCTTCACTCAAATACTAAATACTATAAATGCACGCTCTAAGCTAAAACTAGACGAACTCGGTCAAGAGGGCGTGGCACCTCCTATATAAGCAAAAGCTTCAAAACGCCTTACTGAAAAAGTTTCTCACTCAGACACTAAAAACTATAAATGCAAGCGCTGAACAAAAACTGGGTGACCTCGGACAAGAGGGCGTAGCAACCCCCATATGAGCAAAATTTGAAAAATACTGCAGTGTAGGGTATTTAATGTTTGGCCAGGCCAAATTTTACACCCTTACTAGTTTTAATTAAAAAAAACAAAATAACAAAAAAAAAAAAAATTACTAGCCCGGCCGGGAGTCGAACTCAGGCTCCCGGGGCATTACTCTTTCATACACGAGACGTTAGACAACTAGGCTATTGACCGATATGATGTTTACTTAACTGATGTAGACTTATTTGATGTTGAGATTTAAAGTTTGTATATTGAACAAATTTCTGTTGTTTTTTATAAGTATTCTTTGTTGTTTTTCTTTCCTTCTTTTGATAAAAAATGTTATATACTCAAATTTGGAATCAAAAACATTTTTTCAAACAGAGTTTGAAAAGTTTACAAAAAATCATACGCAATAAAATAAAAAGAAAAAAAAAAACAAATCAAAAATATTTTTTTTATCATAAAAATTAAATAAAGCAAATCCGTTTTGAGTTCGTATTTGAAGTATTTACGGATTCGAAACGGATTTGCCCAGGTTCGAATCCTACCAGAGGTGGATTTTTACCCTTTATTTTTCTTCCTTTTTTTTATTATTTTTTAATTGCTAATAGGCGCATCAAAACGGTTTTTTTCTGTAAATATACAGCATTAACATATTTAAAAGCAAATCCGTTTTAAATTCGTTTTTACATAAGTTTCGGATTCGAAACGGGCCCGCACTGCGGAATTTAATTTTTTTTTTATTCGCTAATAAGCGCTTCAAAGTGTTTTTTTTTTTTTTTTTATCTAAATAAAGCGTTTTGAATTCGTTTTTGATGTACGTTACGGGTTCGAAATGGATCCGTTACCGCGGATTACGTTTTTTATACCTTTATGAACTCGTAATGGATTCGAAACGGATCCTCATCCGTTTTTGTGCACATTGGGCAATTATTATGACCGACTTTCAAAATAAACGATTCATATTTTTGGATGAAATTTTTCAAACAAAACACCAACCTAGGCTGAAAGTTCATTCAATTCTATGAATATTTGCCCAAGGAACCATACCTCTACGTTCAACTTTAGTTCGGCGCATTTTCGATTGAAAATTTTACCTTGTGTTTAGTATTTATTTGAATGCTTAATTTTCAAAACTCCTATAGAGACAAAAGTAATATCATAATATGTTTTGGCTGGTATTCTGTCAGTAATTAATAAAATTGGGTTTTGTTTTTACGAGCACTTTACTTGATAGCATGAAATTGATTATAATTATTCCAAAAAATTATATCGGTCAAATTATATATATTTATTATAAACGATTCATATTTTTACATAGATTTTTGGTATATTGTTCTGTAAAATTAAAAAAAGCGGCTAATTTATTTCCTAAAACTGCCACTAGATGTTGCCCTGGAAAAAAAAGAATGTCAGATTCGGCATCCTAGCATCCAGAAACACTTGGGTTGGTGTTTCGATTGAAAAAATCCATGTAAAAATATGAATTGTTTATAATAAATCGGTTATGTGACCGATATTATTTTTTAGAATAAATATAATCAAGTAAACTTTTTGTAAAAACAGAACCCAATTTTATTGATTACTGATAGAATACCAGCTAAAACATATGATAATACTTTTGTCTCTATAGGAATTTTGAAAATTAAGCATAAAAATAAATATTAAACGCTAGGTAAAATTTTCAATCGAAAATGCGCCGCACTAAAGTTGAACGAAGAGGTATGGTTCCTTGGGCAATTATTCATAGAATTGAATGACCTTTCAGCCCAGGTTGGTGTTTTGTTCAAAAAAATTTATCCAAAAATATGAATCGTTTATTTTGAAAGTCGATCATAATAATCGGCTATTTGACCCATATCACTTTTTTAAATGTATAGCATCAATTCCACACCATCAAGTGAACTTTTTATGTGTACAGAACCCAATTTAATTGATTACTGACAGAATACCAGCCAAATCATATGATGACATTACTTTTGTCTTTATAAAAATTTTTAAAATTTAGTATGAAAATAAAAAAATATTAATAAAAGGCAAAATTTTCGATCAAAAATGCGCCGAACTAAAATTGAACGCAGAGGTATAGTTCCTTGGGCACATATTTATAGAATTGAATGAACTTTCACATAGGGGGGTAGCCGAGATCAGTTTTCAAATCGACCCACCCTACTAAATACGCTTATATTCGTTAAAAAAAGCACAAAAACTCATTTTGCGATAACTCAAAAAAATGAGCAGCTAGGATTTTAATTCCAACGGATTCTGAAACTGTGGGCTCGTACGAACAAATCCCTGTCTTTGGTTTTTGTCGACACTTTTTTTATACCAATCGATGCTTGAAGCTCGGTGTGCTCTATTGCACAGAGAAACGTACTCAACAATTCAAACATAATACTTCTAATAGCAAATCACAACGTCACAATGAAAATGATAATCTGCATTAACTAAAGCATCAACTATACAGTCCACTATTGAAGATCTGGCTCCGCCAGAAAAACTTGTTTCTCTCCTTACGGGAAGAACAAATTGTTATTCAAGAGCAGCCACAAAAAATGTGCGTCTTGGCACGGCTCTTATTGATAATTACCATTCGGGCACAATATATGGAGCTCGTGCCTTATTTAATTCAGCGTCTGAGTGCACTTTTGTCTCAGAATGTATTCAACGTATTTTGAAACTTCCTACTAAGCCAATATCGGCTCAAGCATCGGGACTTAATGGTGCTATAAGCATCAAGCCATTAATGGTGACATCATTTTACATCGGCACCCCTCTATATAGAGGTAATACAATAGAAGTAATGGTTCTTGTCGTACCAAAAGCGACTGCAAATTTTTCATTTCTTACTTTCGATATTTTTAAATTAAAAAATATATACTAATTTTATGAACTTTAGTCAATGTTTTGCAAGAATCGAAAATTCCATGCATTTTCCAACTTAGAATATTATGACAATTAGGAGAAGAGAAAAAACTACTGAACATGGCTATGGTGACATATGTTTCGGTTACCGCCACGTAACCATCATCAGACCAATTTATGTTTTATTTAATTTATTTTAAATTAAATGAAATAACAATTGAAAAATTTTTGAACTTTTTGTCTGAGGCCGGGATCGATCTATGAACCTTTCGAAATCAATCTCTCTACATAGCGCATTTATCAACGGACTGCGCTGTGTGCCCTCGGAAAAATTGGTAGCTTAAGTGCCTATATGCATGTAGCGTGGTTTCATTAAAAAATATATTTACAGAAATGCCAACCTCCAAGTTTTCTGACAGTTATCGAAGCCCTTCCAACTTTCTCATTGGTAGAGAAATTTATCCATTGATACTCGGTGGAGTTAAAAATTACGTCTTTGGGACTCTGGTGGCCCAAGAGACAATTTTTGTGTGTATCCTGACAAAACCAGTACCACATCAGCAACAATCACCTTTACAGATAAATACTGTTTCGCATTTTACGGAAATTTCTTTAAATAAACAACTAAATCAATTTTGGGAGATTAAAAAACATCCACAAAAATCAGTGCTACAGAAAACTGATAAAAATTATAATAAAATCAGAAAAAGACCATCCGACGGCAAACATATTATTAATTTGATTTTATGTTGGATTTTCCTACTTTCCAATCACTTGGCCAACGAAGATTCATTGCTCGAATTCAATTTCCTTACAATGAAATTATTTTACTAAAACAGCATGATTTTACATACCAGCCATTTGCTGCAAACCAAGTAACTACAATAATCGACAAAATTAAAATCGAAAACGAGGCTCATATTGAACCAAGACACAATCCCACCGATCTAGTAACGCGGGGGGTGGATCCTCAGGACTTGAAAAGGAGTAAATTATGGTGCAATGGTCTTTTGTGGCTAAAAATGCAAAAATCCCATCGTCTACATCGATACACGCTCAGTGCAAGCTGATACAATGTTGAAGAATAAACCCATCAAATCATTTATTACTAGCTCGGCGGTAAAAGATGATATACTCGAACACTTTTCATCATTACCAAAAGCATTGCAAGTTATCTAGTACAGCCTTCGATATTGCAATCGAACTTTACGGATTCGAAACACTTTTTCCTCGATGAAAATAACTACCGAAGAACTTAAATTTGTGAAAATAAGACTTATACAAATATCTCAACAAATATATTTTCCTATTAATTATTTTAATTTACTAAATAAAAAAGCAATTGAATTCAAAATTCAATTGTCAACTTTAATTCCGTTCGTAGAAAGAAAAAAAGTTCTAAAAGCGAATTGTCATCTTACGTCTTCTCCACCAGCATTGGACTACAACGAGAAACACCAAATTATTTTCTTATATGGAATCCGCTTGTCTCGCTTAATCGTCAAATTTCTCGATACTTTTGGACTTTTATCGATATTTTGGATGTTTCTCGATACTTTTGGACTTTTATCGATATTTTGGATGTTTCTCGATACTTTTGCACTTTTATCGATATTTTGGATGTTTTTCGATGCTTTTGGACTTTTACCGATATTTTGGATGTTTCTCGATACTTTTGGACTTTTACCGATATTTTGGATGTTTTTCGATACTTTTGGACTCTCACCGATATTTTGGATGTTTCTCGATACTTTTGGACTTTTATCGATATTTTGGATGTTTCTCGATGCTTTTGGACTTTTACTGATATTTTGGATGTTTCTCGATGCTTTTGGACTTTTACTGATATTTTGGATGTTTCCCGATACTTTTGGAGTTTTACCGATATTTTGGATGTTTCTCGATACTTTTATCGATATTTTGGATGTTTCTCGATACTTTTGAACTTTTATCGATATTTTGGATGTTTCTCGATACCTTTGGACTTTTATCGATATTTTGGATGTTTCTCGATACTTTTGGACTTTTATCGATATTTTGGATGTTTCTCGATACTTTTGGACTTTTACCGATATTTTGGATGTTTTTCGATGCTTTTGGACTTTTATCGATATTTTGGGTGTTTCTCGATACTTTTGGACTTTAACCGATATTTTGGATGTTTTTCGATACTTTTGGACTCTCACCGATATTTTGGATATTTCTCGATTCTTTTGGACTTTTATCGATATTTTGGATGTTTCTCGATGCTTTTGGACTTTTACTGATATTTTGGATGTTTCCCGATACTTTCGGACTTTTACCGATATTTTAGATGTTTCTCGATACTTTTGGACTTTTATCGATATTTTGGATGTTTCTCGATACTTTTGGACTTTTATCGATATTTTGGATGTTTCTCGATACTTTTGGACTTTTACCGATATACATACCGATGTTTATCGATACTTTTGAGATCTTTTTGATATTTTGGATGTTTTCCGATATTTGTTGGCACAAGCACTACACCAATTTCTATGTTATTCGGTTTTAAGATTTACTGAGCCTGCTGCATATAAAAAATGTTGCTACGATTAATGAATACTCAATGTTCTGGCTTTCTTTTTTACCAAATGGTACTCGGAAAAAATGTATCTATCTCAAAGTAAAAGGCCAAATTTTGGCCACAGGCGATACTAGTATATAAAATTATATTTATAAAATGTAACATTTTGCATAGCAAAGATGACATTTCGCTGTCTCTTTTTTAAATGAACCTCTCTTAGCAGAGACACTCACCAAAACGCTATGAAATGCAACATCTCATTCTAAAATTTTATAGCGATGTTGGTAGTCTGATTTTTCTATTTTCAAAACAATTAAAATCAAAATGTTTGAAATTAATAAAACATAAAGCAAAGTTTTAAATAATATATAGATTTTCTCAATTTACATAATCGTACTTAACAAATTTTTTTTATTTATTTTTTTTTAATAAGACTTTTTTTGTACTGAAAACCCGACATAGTCACCTGGTCAGATGGTGACTCCACAATGAGAGTGCACGGATTAAACTATTGTAGGTGGACTTCATAGATTATAGAAAGGTGTTGAAAACTGCATATCTTTTTGGCGCAGTTTCATTTACCTAAGATACGAATTCATCCCTCGAAACAGTGGGCTTTTTATACTGAAAACCCAATATGGTTACCGAGTCAGATGGTCACTCCACAATGAGAGTGCACGGATCAAACTAGGTAGATTCCACAGATTATGGAAAGGTGTTGAAAACTGCATATCGCTTTGGTGCAGTTTCATTTACGTAAGATGCCAGTTTTTCCTTCCAAAAATTGACTTTTTACACTGAAAACTCAAAATGGTCACGTGGTCACTCCACAATAAAGGTCTGCACAGTTACCAAAAAATTACTTGTTTACGTACTCATTCAGTTTTCGGTTGGATTAGTTATGCGTACAATTTTATTAAGCTAAACAGCTACAAGTTAAAAAGTGAAATACAAAAACTTAAATATGTGTACGTATACGTACTACGTAATTATCGGTTTTATGTATTGGATAAGAAAGAGAGAGAATTTACTTATACGCAAAGGCGTTGCCAGAAGGTAGTAATTGTAAAATAAATTGTGAGTAAAAAAATAAAGTTAACTTTTGGATTAACATGTGAATCGATGAGTGTTAAAACCAGACCAATCGATAGGGAAAGTCCCCCGCCCCGACCTCTCTAAGTGACCGATTTGGGCTCATTTTCATGGAAAAATTTTATTGCACCAATCGATGGGGAAAGGTCAAAAATAGATTTTGGACATGACCAGGGATGTCCCCGACCCCTCTAAGTGACCGTTTTTGGCCCATTTTGGTGAAAAAATTTTATTGCACCAATCGATCGGGAAAGGTCGAAAATAGATTTTGGACATGACCAGGGATGTCTCCGACCCCTCTAAGTGACCGATTTGAGCCCATTTTGGTGAACAAATTTTATTGCACCAATCGATAGGGAAAGGTCAAAAATAGATTTTGGACATGACCAGGAGTATCTCCGATCCCTCAAAGTGACCGATTTGGGCCCATTTTTGTAAACAAAATTTATTGTACCAATCGATCGGGAAAGGTCGAAAATATATTTTGAGCATGACCAGATGAGTCCCAGACCTTTCTTAGGGACTAAAACGGTCACTTAAGAGCGTCGGGGATTAATGTGGTCAAGTCCAAAATCTATTTCCGACCCTATCGATTCGTGGAAAAAATTTGTTTCCCAAAAATGAGCCCAGAACAGTCACTTAGAGGGGTCGGGTACACCCAAATCGGTCACTTAGAGAGGTCGGGGACACCCCTGGTCATTTCCAAAATATATTTTCGACCTTTCCTCATCGATTGGTGCAACAAAATTTTTGTACAAAAATGGGCCCAAAACGGTCACAGAAGGGTTGGGGACACCCCAGGTCATTTCCAAAATATATTTTCGACCTTTCCTCATCGATTGGTGCAATAAAATTTTTTTACAAAAATGGGTCCCAATCGGTCACTTAGTGGGATCGGAGACGCCCCTTGTCATGTCCAAAATCTATTTTCGACCTTTCCCCATCGATTGGTGCAATACATTTTTTTTACAAAAATGGGCCCAAAACGGTCACTTAAAGGGGTCGGGGACTCTTCTGCTCTTGTCCAAAATATATTTTCGACCTTTCCCCATCGATTGATGCAGTAAAATTTGAACAATGACAACCAAATTAAAAAAACAAATTTCTAATTTTGGCGGAATTGTCACAAACTGTCAACTTTGCCTACAATCTCACACAGTGGGCTCCTCCGTGTTTTGAGTTTGACTTTATTGACGACAAAATCGTGGTATGGGGATGTGTTTGTACTCCTTTCAGGATTATAGAACTGCTTCAAGTAAAATCGGAGCTGATCGGTTTCGAAAGTTAGAGCCAATTACATGGTTTTTTATTTTCTACTGTACAGTAACAAAAAAAATTAAATCAAAATGTCATGGATTCAACACGAAATCACGTAAAATTATTCGTGAGGACTAATGGAATCTAAAAAATAGGGTTCTGAAATCAAACCATTGCACAGTGTTTCACGTAGAACAAGCTAGCTGGACAAAATTATTTTTTGATATTTTTGGGTTGTGTTAGCCTTATTACGACATATTACTAATATTTTGATACACAGGGTGTTCCAAGATTTCCGGAACGGTCAAGTGTTTTTAATGCGGCACGTTAAATAAATAAAAAAAACACGTGTCCAATATTTTTAAGAGGGCAGTGCAACAATACCAATTTTGACCCTCTACACCTCTCCTCCCGCGGTTGACGGAAAAAACTTCAAAATTTTATATGAAAACTTCCAATTTTTATTGTGGATTCTGATTTTACGTGCAAAAATACGACACTTTTGTCTGAAACATTTTTTCTTATTCGGCATAGATCACCATCATAACCAGGAATTGCTCATTGGGGGGTTTTCACTCAGATTAATTTCATTTTATTTCAATATTTTCAATTCAAATATATAAGAAAAATATCTTAATAGAGAGAGTTTGAACCCGCAAAAATTGGTATCGTTGAATAGCTCTCTAAAAAAAATTATACAAAAACCAAAATAGAAATAAAACAACAGAATTTTTTTATGTTGGAAAAGGTATAAAAACCAACATTTATTGTTTCTTTTTTTGGGAAATGTTCAATTACTGCTCAGTTTCATCGTTAATTTCATCCGATGAATCTGATACAGTATAATCTTTCTTAGGTTCTGGCAAGATATTTGGTCGTGATTGTGGAACTATTGTAGGAGGGATAATTAGTTTTAAGACCTCTGCACACAATTTATCTTGCTTTTTTTTTTGGTATTTCTCTTAAGGAAATTATAAAAGGATCAGAAGTTTAGAGTAGCATAGATAATAAATAATTATTTGTGGTTGTGAAGAAAATATACCAAATTTAAAACCCTCACCATCCAACCAGCTTTTAAACTTTATCATAAAGCGGTCTTTGGACTTCCCTGCAGAAACCCACTTTGGATCGATTTTTGAAGAACAGTTGGCAATTTTCTCCTTAATTACCCTCACACAGTCTTCAGTTACATCAAACACTTTGAATTTTGATACTATTAAATCGTAAAGACAGTCATTTTTTTTGACCTTGTCATGCTTAAGCCACTCTTGAAAAAACTCACTTCTTGAGATTGAGTGAAAATGTTCTGAAAAAAATGAAATAGTTGTAATCCAATGGTCAGGTACAACTAACTTATATCCAAAAATTTGTCTGGACACACAGAGATAAACGTTATTTTTTAAGTGTTTTCGAAACTTTCCCTGAGGGAAGTTATGACAAATGTCTTATTTAAACACAAAATACTAACTTCTTATTCTGTTAAAAAATCCATCATGGAATTGTCACAAAATTTCGAACTTTTTAAATGCACATATAACGGACGTTAAAAACAAAGCAAAAAATTCGAATATAAATTAAAATAAAAAAATGATTAGAGATTCTGGAAAAAATTAAAATAAAATAGATGAACTCTAATGTGCAAGTTAAAACTAATATATTTATCAATGGAATAGATGTAGCTAACTTATATCTAAAATCAATACTGGGTACACGCGGGTACATGCAATTCCAGTTCCTTTAAAGTTGAAAAATAATAAAACTACGAGTTATTTTTTTAAGTGTTTTCAAAACATTTCCTGAGGAAAGGATTGACAAAAATCTTATTTAAAGACAAAACGCTAACCTTCATTTATAAAATCCATCACTAAAAATGTCATAAAATTAAGACCTTTTTAAGACAAAGCAAAAAATTCGAATATAAATTTAAAAAAAAATATATTCATCAAGGGAATAGATGCAGCTAACATATATCCAAAATTTAGACTGGGTACAAGCGTACCAATACATTGGTAGTTCTTTGCAATTTTGTAAAGAAAAGGGGCTTTTTGCAAATTGGGCCAAAACCTTTAAAAATAACAAGAAATTAAGACAAAAATTGTAATTTATAATGGATTTGCCAAATCTAAATCAGAATCTGGTCGCAGAATTGTTCTATCGCATATAGTTTTTGAGATATTCTATCATATAAAATAATGACGATTTTTCGTAATTTTTGATGTTATATTATAAGAACAGATAATTGTAAGTCATAAAACCTGATACAGAAGATGAAAGATTCATTCTTTTTCTTTAAAATTCAGTTTCAATTACATCAATATCTTTTGTTTTTTCCAAAATATCTTAACCTTAAAAGTTGAAAAAGAGCTAAAAATCGGTTTTTGGCTATATTTGGGGTTAAATATAGGACGAATAAAATTGTTAAGCTATTTTATATTCATTGCAATATTTAGTACTATCCTTAGTATTCAGAATGAGTTACAAAAGAGCTCGTATTATTTTCCATTTCAAAGCTATAATCATTTTAAAAAGGCATTACATTTACATTTTCAGGTGAATTTGTATGAGAGCCTCCCTAGGAGGTTGAGATAAGGGACGGACATTTTAGAAACAAATGTTGAGGAGAGGCAAATGTAAGGAGTTGCTTATCAGTTTTTCCTTCATAGGGAACTAATTTATTATTTACTGCACAGTATAAAAGAAAGAACATGTATTTGGTTGTAACTTACGAAACCGATCAGCTCCGATTTTACTTGAAGCAGTTCTATAATCCTGAAATGTGTGCGAACACATCCCCATACCCCGATTTTGTCGTCAACAAAGTCAAACTCAAAACACGTAGGAGCCCACTGTGCTCAATAGCTATAAAAAAATAATTGTTATAATTGTTTACGCATATTATGCGTACATCTAGTTATAGTTAAAAGAGATATGAATAACTAGGTAACTGAAGTACGTAGAAAAAAAAAAAAACGGCACGTAATCTATTGCCTTCGGTAACAGTTATATCGGTTAATGATTTAACTGATGCAGACCTTTACTCCACAAGGAGAGTGCACTGATCAATTTAGATGGATTCAATAGATTATGAAACGGTATTAAAAATTGCTTACCGTCTTTGTCCAGTTTCTTTTTTCTAAGATATGATTTTTATTTTTAAAATAAAGACTTTTTATTACCAAAAACCCTATATGATGAACTGGGCGCAGCACTATGGTTTTTTTTTTTTTTTTTTTTTTTTGACAAAAAAGTGTACACAAAAATAATTCACTACAAGGACACATTTTCTTTAAAAATATCAAACACGAAATTAAAGGTAATACATTCACCTATCTGAAAAGATGCCCGCTTTTTCCAGCATCTGATTCACAAAATAGTGGCACGGGTCGAAATCTCTTGAATTTTGAAAAAATCGATTTTCTGTTTAAAAATGTTAGTCACATTAAACGCAGGAGTGATATATGAATAAATTTATGTGCATTCAATCAAATCAAGTAAGATGAAATCAACTCAAAGTGAAAATGGGCGGTGTCACGCCCCAAAAACAAATTCGTCATATCTCCGAAACTATTAGACGCAGATAGATAAGATTCGGTGTGTTTGCAACAGGTACAGAGAGAAATAATATCCACTGAAAAAGTGGGCGGAGCCACGCCCTACAAATATGAAACATCATATCTCGGAACTATTTGACTTTTTTTGTTTTTGTGCACCAGCTAGTTATGGGACTTCAAAAATAAAATTTATGTAACACGAATTGGGAATTTTTTTGGAAGCTGTCGCTGGAATTAAACAATATTTAATAAAATATTTGAAATAGTGTTTGGCATAGAAAAAATACGTTTTATTAGTGTAGAAAACTGGAAAAACAGCATCGAAAAAATACGCAATTCATATTTTATATTTTATGTCTCTTAACAAAGACATTCACCAGATCGCGTCGGATCTTAGCTTTTATTGTTAAAATTCGGTGCCGTGACATAGTCCCCACGGACAAAATCCCCATTCACGAAATGGGGATTATGTCCGCCAATAATTCGGACATAGTCCCCATTTCTAAAATAGGGTTTATGTACGCAAGTGTTTCGGACATAATCCCCAGGAAAAAACGGACATAGTCCCCATAACGATATTTTGTTATTGACAAAAGCCGCAGCTCAGGATTTACAACTCCCAAAAATTTTAATACCGTTTCCGCGGAGGCCTTCAGCCGCTGATCAGTCTACAATACATCCAGCACCTAGTTTGCTAGCCACAGTAATTTTACATAGGAGTATGGGTACAAGGGCGGCCTGCGGCAGCAGCTCAGGATTGAAAACTCACAATTTTTTAAATGGATTATTGCAAAAATTTTTGTTCAATCTTAATTAAATTTTTCGGACATAACCCCCAAGACCAAAATGGGGATTATGACCGAAAAATTTTCAGATATAATCCCCATTTACTAAGTGGGGATTGTGTCCGTTGGGACTATGTCCGGTAACCTTAAAATTCCATCGCGGTCTCGAAGAAGGCAGATTTCTCCGATATTTTTGATGTATTTGAAGGTGCACGTACTAGACTCATCGCATTCATACATTGCCTACTTATGTATATTCACCACAAAAAGGGGTGGAGCACAACATATAGCTGTGGCAATTTGACAAAACAATCGACGCAAGCACAAGTTATTTACTTTTGCTTTTTTAACGAAGAGGAACTTATAGCCTAAGAGCCAGAGCTTAAAAAACTGTTTGCGTTTCTAAAAGCTGGTTTTTGTTGGTTATAGTAGTTGTGTACACACTAGGGATTCCAATTTTGGACCTTCTGCGATCCCGGGATTTTCGGGATCAGAAATTTGAATCGGGGTTTGTATGCATTTTTTTCTTTCTAAATAAAGCAGAATTTAGTATTAAAAATTCCTAATATTTTACTTAAGGTACTAGTCCAAAAATAAATTGCAAAAAGTAATACAATTTTTAAAATTTTTTATTTCCTTTATTTTATTGAGTTATTGTATAAAAATTTTTGTACATATAAATAAAGAATTAAAGATTTTGAAAAAATTTTTTTTTTTTAATTTTTATTATTAAGTCCATTTTATAGAGGGCGCCAAAGTTTTCTTCTTAAAAATTTTATCGTCCCATGGCGTAGAGATGTTCTTGAAAACGGCTCGTCCGGAAAAAAAAATACAAATAGGATCTTAAAAAAGAAGGTCAATGACACCGTAATCCACCAGAATATTATAAAAAATCGATAAAAAAAAAAAAATTGTGGCAATATGAAAAAAAAATTTTTTTTTTTGATGTTTTTTTTCGACTTTATTATCAAATTACAATTTTTTTTTTACAAATTTTTTTAATTTTCTGGTGGATTACGATGTGGGATACATAAACAAAGCTACATGCAAAAAATTAGAACAGTCGGACTTATAGTTTCGGAGAATAAGTCTACGCCGACTTGAAAAATGTAGTTTCGAGAAAAACGCGAAAAACAATTGCGAGAGCACGCTGTAGCGAAGAAATAGTCAAAAATGTGCGCGCGCAAAGAGAGCTGTAACTTTGTCATTTTTTCAAGTCTATATATATAAAAATTAAATGGTGTCCGTATGTAGCTTATGAACGCGGAAACTACAAGGCCGATTTACATAATTTTTTTTTAAATTGTTTGTTATGGTCTGTAGAAGGTTCTTAAGGGGGTGGGATGCCACTGAGGGGAACGGGGGTTGGACACCCCATACGAAAAAAATACAAAAAATGCTATATCTCTACAGTTATACAAGCTATGATTATGAGAGTTGATGAACTTACGCATAATGTACATATCTACCATTCACCATGTAAAACTTGGGGGATATTGGGTGTAGGAGAATTGCATCCACTTTTCAAAAATACACAAAATGCTATATTTCTTCACATATCGCAGATATCGTTATACAACTTGGTACATACATGAATATTCTATCTACCATTTACTTTGAAAAACTTGGGCGGGGGGTGAGAAGGGGGAGTTGCACCCTTCATACAAAAAAAAATATAAAATGCTATATATCTGTACCTATGGGAGCTATGATTACAAAAGTTGATACATGGATCTTTAAGAACCTTGGTGATTGGAAGAGAGGGACGATGGAGATGGATGGGACTTCGTACGTAAAGGCATCGGGAATGGGCGAACGAAGTCGCAACCAGGCCAGCTAGTATCTTTAAAAAAATAGGAGGTTATTCTTGAATGTATAAGGAATCAAAATCTGTAAAAAAAAAAAATCAATTTTTTGAAAAATTATTTTTGGACTAGTACCTTAAAAAGTGTCAAAAATATTAAAGTACAATTTCTTAAAACATGTACATTTTATTAAGCAATTCACGCATTTTTTAAAAAACAAAAATTCATAAATACTTATTTACTTCAAAATCAAACATAAAGGTACATTGCAGAATTATAAGCTTAGTTAAATACATAGTACCTGGAGACCGATCCCTGCTCGGTCAACAATCTTATCTTATTATTTTAGTCAATGTTTTTATTCATAGTTTTTTTTTTTTTTTTTGTGATGAAACGCACCCAAAATATTTCGTCTTTCACCTTTTCTTGTAGCTACGCTTTAAGACTGAACACAGCGTTTTCTTCAACTTCAAGGAAGGATATTTCAAGATCCTGCAAATATAATGATAGTTCTGCTGATGAAGACGGATTCACCGTCAAAAATTAGATAAGACTGCATATAAGAAATAAAAAGTTCAATCCATTTTTTTGTGCCTGAGTTATTAACCAAATTTAACCAAATGGTATTTAATGTGTTTACTATCACCATCACTCTTCCTTATCGTTCTTGATGATATCCTAGATAAAGCTCTTAATAAGGCCAAAAGGGGTATTCAATGGAACTTTACCGAACATCTGGAAGATCTCGACTACGCTGACGACATCTGCCTCTTATCGTCCAAACATTCAGATATGCAAAGCAAAATTGAAGACCTTGTCTTGGAATCACAAAAGGCCGGCCTAAAAATCAACGTATCCAAGACTAAAAGCATGAAGCTAAACGCAAGCAATGACATCACGTTTAAAGCTGGCAGTGATGACATCGGAAACGTCGATAGCTTCACGTATCTAGGCAGCATTATCTCCATGGATGGTGGAGCAAAAGAGGATATCAACTCAAGAATAGCAAAAGCAAAGGCGCGTTTGCTCAACTGAACAAAATATGGTCTTCATCCGTTATATCCACCAAAACGAGAGTGCGCATTTTTGATTCGAATGTGAAATCGGTTTTATTATATGGGTGCGAAACATGGCTTGTTACTGAACAACTTACGAACAAGCTGCAAGTATTCGTCAACAAATGCTTAAGGCGTATACTAAAGGTTTGGTGGCCTCGCACTATATCAAATGCCGAGCTACATCAAAAATGCAAACAGAAGGCTATAGCAAACGAGATCAAGCTGCGCAAATGGGGATGGATTGGTCACACTCTCCGGAAACCACACAGCGAAGTTTGTCGCCAGGCCCTTGAGTGGAATCCACAAGGCAGTAGAGGACGTGGTAGACCCAAAACCAACTGGAAAAGGTCGTTGGAAAAGCAAATCCAAGAATCGGGAAAATCGTGGCAAGAGATCAAAGTCATCGCAAGGGATCGTGACAAATGGAGAGATTTCATATTGGCCCTATGCTCCTCCTAGGAGTTAAAGGAGAATACATACATACATACATACATTTAATGTGTTTTACTTGTATGGGAGGTTCCACGCCCATAGGCGATATTTCGTCCACTTTCAGAATAGAGATGCCCTATAGCAATTAGGCTCCACACAGTTAATGCCAGAATGTTTTCTTTGTTAGTTTTCTTTTTATACCGTTTTATATTTTTAAGGGCGGTGCCGCGCCCTTCAACGAGTTTTCATAATATAACGGCGTACCACATATTAATCCTTGTCTGCAGAGGTAACATCTCATAAATTTTCATTATAATTGTTGGAGTCGTTTTCGAGTAATATGAATCAAAATTTTCAAGGGCTAAAAAGGGGGCGTGGCACTTCCTTGATCCCGACCTCTTTTTGTCTGGAAGAATATATTATTTAGTCGTATCCGCTCACCAAATTTCATCCAAATACCTTGCATGGTTTGCGAGTTATGACTAAATCAAATTTAAAATTTAGAGCAGTGCCTCGCCCCCTGGTGAGCATTTACAAATTTTAAACCTAGCACATTCCTGATTGTATGCTAATATCTAACACTGTTCGAAGTTTCATTAAAATCACTGTAGCCGTTTTCGAGAAAAATATTTGGCACAGAAATAAGTACAAACAAACATACAATTTTAGCTCGTATAAGAAGAGAAGATATAAAATATCATACATATTTAATTATATAAAATAGTGAGATCAAAGTTTTAACAAGTGTTGGACTTGAAAGAATTAACTTTACTTTTAATCAATTTTATTATTATTAAAATATGATTTTAGGAAAATTAAAGCATTTATTATAAATTTATATTGAACTAATGAAACAGTAATTTTTGCAATTTTTCAACAACAGAGGCAAGCAAATGTTAACATAGAAATTGATTACATATGTTTCGGCTATTTCCACATACATATTTATATCTGTGGACTTTTGACAAAACAACCTAGCTCGAAATTGGAACTTTTCAGGAGAGCTTAAAAACTGATTAACTACTTTTCAATAATGTGGCTCAATTTCGTTGATGCAGAGTTTATTAATTTTAAAGTGTCAGCTGTCAAATTATTTTTTTCTTTTGGTTCATAACACTTCACTGCACGAATGGCGCTAAGTTCAAATCTTGCGTGAACTATGGGACACCCTTATATCTCTAGAACAAGAAATCATAGAGACATGGCGATTATTCCAATTGAAGCGTATTTAAATTTTATATTTAGGACTAAAATCTTGGAGAATTGTCTAATCTCGACTTAGGTTTTCTTTTGGTTCGTAACAGTTCACCGCACGAATGGCGCTAAGTTCAAATCTTGCGTGAACTATGGGGCACTCTTATATCTCTGGAACAAGAAATCATAGAGACATGGCGATTATACCAATAGAAGCGTATTTAAATTTTATATTTAGGACTAAAATCCTGGGGAATTGTCTTATCTCGACTAAGTTTTGCCAAAAGTCCACAGATATATTTTCATATATAAAGCATCTATTGTTTTATCATCCAATTTAGATCTAAATTTGTAACAAATATAACTTGCACACGAAAAGCATCTTTCTGATTCAACACTTGTTGGTTGAATCGAAGAGAGATAATCGAAAGTTTTCTGGAGGAAATAACCGCATTTGTTTATTTTTTGACATATCAGATGTTTAACTAAGCAATAAGTGTTGCATACAACAAAAATTATTCAATGTTGCAAATTCGAACGATCTTTGAAATGAAAAGGGTAATTCTGTTATTAAAAAAAAAAAACTTACAAAAGAAATCCCGGGATTGGTAGAACTAATCCCGGGATTTTCAGATGTTGCAAAATTTCCAAAAAAAATTTGATCGGAGTAAAACTAGGTTAGAAAAAACCTACAAGTAAAAATTGGTTGTATATTTTTTGCGAGTAAAAATGGTTTAATAAGATATCCCGTTTTTACCTGTATTAATTTTCTAAATCGTTTTTACTCTGAACAAAAGTTGTCTCGTTTTTAATCCGTTGCGGAACAAATAATGTTTTTTTATCCAACTTTTACTATCAGCGTGTCATATATTTACTGACCGACAGTTTATGTGTGTACACAACTATAACCAACTATTTCAAAACCAGCTTTTAGAAACGCTAACAGTTTTTTAAGCGCTTGCTCTTAGACTATAAGTCCCTCTTCGTTAAAAAAGCAAAAGTAAATAATTTGTGTTCGAGTCGATACCGGTTATGTGCTTTTGCTTTATTCACGAAGAGGGACTTATGTCAAACTGCCACAGATATGTAGTGATAACAATGGAACAATTTCGAACTTTTTTTAAAACACATAAGAAAATCCAACAAATTCTTAAAGTAGACGTTAAAAAAAAATACCCGTTTCTCCTGGTTTTTCTACAGGTTTTATCCACTGTATATGAAAAAACCAAAAATACCGCATTTTTGTGTTAAATCGATGAATTAAACTATATGATCCTTACAACTGAGGTGTATCATGTGTTCAGCAAACTTATGCAGGATATTGCGGGGAATATTTTTGTAGAAAATTTTAACCCTGTCTGACCCACACATGTGGGTCATTTTTGCCCTTTTCTTAAAAAGGTACAAAAATGACACCTAAAACAGGGAAATATTGAGTCAGTATGTACTACAGAAATATTTGCTATAAAATTTCACTACTAGTTTTAAAAACGTAAAGGTCGAAATTTGAGCACGAAAAAAATCGTTAAAATCAATTAGGACTTTTCAAATTGCATATTAATTACATTCCTGACGCGCTTACCTTCAGTTTTAAAAATTTTTCGTCTTTGGCAACTCTTAGTGAAATTTTTTGTAGGATATTTTTGCAAAATTTTTTAACCCATTGTGGCTCAGTTTTAGAAAAAGGGGTCAAAGAGACCCATAAAAACAGGATATAATAGGTTAATGTATTCTAGGAAAATGATCCTTGTGTGATTTCGTTATGATCTTGTGAGAACGAGTTTTGTCCAAAATGTAGTTTTAGAGTTTTACAGTGGGGTGAAATTTGGAAAATATTTATTGTTAGAACTGCTTACTGATTTTAACGATTTTTTTGCGTTCGGGATAAAATTTTGCTTTTTTAGTGTTCAGCAACTACTAGTGAAATTGAATAGCAAATATTTCTGTAGTACATACTGACTCAATATTCCCCTGTATTAGGTGTCATTTTTGTACCTTTTTAAGAAAAAGGTAAAAATGACTCACATCCGGAGGTTGTGCAGGGCTAAAATTTTCTACAAAAATAATCCCCGCAATATCCTGCATAAGTTTGCTGAACACATGATACACCTCAAATGTAAGGATCATGTAGTTATTACGTGCAAATTTTTCGCTCCCGTTTAAATCAAAGTTTTAGTTGTTTTAATTAATTTTTACATAGTCCTTCTAGTGTAAAATAATAAACTTAATTATTTTCTTGTGACTTTTTATAAAATCAAGTGAAATTTTAATCGTATTGTGCTTAATACCCTAAATAAAGTTTCAATCGAAATAATTTCTTTAAGTTGCTGTCGGTGCATATGTATTGGTGCTGAAATTTTGCTACTGTCATTGTTATCCAAGACACTGTATCAAGTATTGCCAACATACTTCAAATAGCAACTTGCATTACTGGTGCCATCTGTTGATAAGTAGCAGAATACTTGTGCTGTACTTTCAGTGTTGCCGATCCTTTTACAAATTGCCTAAATTTGGGAATTTTTAACACAATTCCAAATTATTATATATTGACATATTTCAAACGTTATTTTGTTCAATAGATTGTCGCAAAATGAACTGTTACGTTCCACGGTGCAAAAAGTCCATTACTGAACATATTGTTTCCTGCTGGCTATGCGAAAATGTAGCTCATCTCTCATGTGCTGGTATAAACGGTAGAATTCAGGACATTATCTTGAAAAATATTGGTCTTCCCTGGTGTTGTGAAAAGTGCAACTCATCTGCAGTCGAGCTGTGCAAATTACTTAAAGCAACTCGTAGAGGTCTTGCTGAAATTCAAAAGAAATTTTCTGCTACGCAAGCGAGCTTTGACCAGCTTGTAAAATTTTTTAATGAGTGCAAATGCATTGATGAGCAATCTACCTCATCAAATGCTCTATGTAATGCATCATTGAACAATATTAAAGCTACGCCTTTAAACTTAAATATTCCTCCTACATATACCAACTTAATTGACATGAATTCACCTACTGCAATTTCTGTTGAAGAGATTAACTCTTATCCACCTCCAGATAACGCGATAGAAGCTCCAAACAATGCTTCTACAGCTGCTTCTGCAGTGAAATCTCTACCTAAATCTGATACTCAGCCTCTTGAATCATTTTCATCATTTCGGAATGATGTACCTTTTAACGAAGTTGTTAAGGATTCTGGTCAAACTACTGGCCCTTCTTCTGATCCCTTAACTGTTAATGGTGTTGCTACTGGTCAAATTATTGTTAGTCCTTCTGGGTCCTCAACGTTAAATCCGGTTGCTCCTGGTGCTATTCCTAAAAAACTGGTAGCTTTACCATCAATCAAATCTATTTTTATTTCTCGGTTAGCAGCGGATACTACTGAGGTAGATGTTTTGCACCACATAAATACTAATTTAAAACTGCCTAATATAAAAGTTAAAGTCTCTAAATTTAACTTTTCTTATGAAAGATTCACTTCCTCGTTTCGCTTAGCTTTGCCTCCCAATGTATTTGAGAAGTTGATTGATACCTCGTTTTGGCCTAAAAATGTGGTAGTTCATGAGTTCGTTCCTCGGCATAAGTCAAATCGTCAAAGTGTTAGCTCAAAAAGTCTTACTTTGTCTAATAATACTCAAAATATTTCTCTGCCTTCTCAAGATTCTGCTTCAAAAAACTAAATGAGTTTAATATACTTTTATCAGAATGTTAGGGGCTTAAATACTAAGCTTAATAACATCTTTATTAACAGTAGTGGATTTGAAAACCATGTTATCTGTTTCTCTGAAACATGGATAAAACCCAGTACTGAAGTTTTTGCAAGCAACTTCATAATATATCGTAAAGATAGAAATTCTATTCCAAATAATAATTCTAGTGGTGGTGGTGTTTTAATCGCTGTCTGCTCAAACTTATTCTCCCAAGAAATCGTTTTGGAAGAGTTCTTAGACATTGAATTCTGTTGTGTTTTTGTTAAATTTCAATTCCTAAGCTTATATATAACCTGTTCATATATTCCACCTCACTCCAGCTATGATGTTTAAATTAAACATTATAATGCAATAAAACTTGTAAGCTATAAGTTAAAAGATGACGCTCACTTAATGGTTACAGGTGATTTTAATTTACCAAATATCTCTTGGAGTTCCAATACTTTGGATCCTATGAAGTTGCTTCCATCGCCAGGCAACCAGCTTAAAACAGATTTTTTAAATTCTATATCTGCTTTGGGACTTTTTCAAGTAAATCACGTACTGAATCTGAGATCTTGGACGTTAGATTTTATTTTTTTTAGATGATGGTGATATTATTCGTATCTCATGCTGTGATCCTCTAGCGTTGCCTGAAGACTCCTACCATCCTTCCCTGGAAATTGTATTAGAAGTACATGTGACTAGTAGCTTTAAAGACAGTTTCACAGGCGATAAATCTTTTTACTTCAAGAAAACTAATTATGTTTTATAGAATGAGATGCTATCTGAAATTGATTGGAACTCTGATCTTCATCTCGATGAAGACATCATTACGACTAAAAGTCTTAATGATGTAGCCTTAGCCTTTAATAACGCTGATATCGGTTGTTTTGAACATTCTGTACCAACATTTTTTAAATCTGCTTCTTCTGGCCCGATCTGGTTTACTAATGTAATACGTAAATTGAGAAACTTAAAATCTAAACTTTACAGGATGTTCAAAATGTCCAAATCTGCAGACTACACCAATTATTGTTCTGCAAGAAATAGGTATCAATTATTATGCAATAAAGCCTATCAATCATACCTACAAAAGGTAAAACTAAATTTGAAATCCGATCCCAAGTCTTTCTGGAGCTTCATTAAACTAAAACGAAAGAATAATGCCTTTCCAACGACAATGAAATACGATGAGGTGGAGTCCGATGATGATTTTAATATTTGTAATCTTTTTGCAAAATTTTTTCAATCTACTTACTCATCGTCCATATATCGCCGGTGCTTACGAAGACTATATCTTCTTAAAATGCGGACAAGAAAATCCTTTTTTTCAAACTGCGGCGAAAAAGATATTTTTTGTGCGAATGCGAACAAGAAAATCACTTTTTACAAAATGCGGAGAAGAAAATAACTTATTACAAAATGCGGCGAAGAAAATCACTTGTTACAAAATGCGGCGAAGAAAATCTCGCTTCATTCGCTGCGATTTTAAGTGAAATGTTTATTTTCGTAACTCGTGATTACTATCACTAAATAAAGAGATTTTTTTCGCCGCATTTTGTAAAAAGTGATTTTCTTCGCCGCATTTTATAAAAAGTGATTTTCTTGTCCGCATATTACAAAAAAGATTTTTTTCGCCGCAATTTCAAAAAAAAGATTTTCTTCGCCGCAACTTTCGGTTGGAAGATTCTCTTCGTAAGCACCGGCGATATAATTGTAATGATTATCCTTTTCCAGTACCTTCGGGTCTGGTAAGAATGCCACATATTGATAAAGACATTGTCCTTAGCAAATTAAGCAAAATTAATATTTCATTTGCTGCAGGACCCGATGGTATTCCATCTTGTGTTCTTAAAAATTGCTGTGAAGTCCTTGCTTTCCCAATCTATGAAATATTCAAAAAATCTCTAACTTGCGGCATTTTCCCTGAAGTGTGGAAGGCATCTTTTATAATTCCTTTGCATAAATCTGGTAGCAGATCTATGATATCTAATTATAGGGGGATTGCTAAATTAAGCGCATTGCCTAAACTTTTCGAGCACATTTTAACTTTGCTCATAGTTGTAATCCTTACATTTCTCCTCACCAGCATGGCTTTTTGCAAGGTAGATCAACTGTAACAAATTTGATGGAGTTCTCTACTTGCACAATAAATAATTTTGATAAGGGCTATCAGACTGATGTTATTTACACCGATTTCAGTAAAGCTTTCGATGTTGTTAATCATGATTTGTTGCTTTTAAAACTCTCATTGATTGGTTTTCCAAGCCTTGCTTGAATGGATTCGTTCTTATTTACGTAACAGAACTCAGTGTGTCTTATTTAAGGGAATAAAATCAAATTAATATCCCGTTACATCTGGAGTTCCCCAGGACAGTCATATTGGTCCATTATTATTTATTTTGTTCATGAATGATATGCCATCCGTCATAAATACTAGTTACGTGCTAATGTATGCCGACGACGTCAAACTTTTTAAGCCTATCAAAAATGCATTTGACTCTTTCTGCCTACAACATGATATTGATAATTTTACTGCTTGGTGTAAAATTAATTGCATGACCTTAAATTTAAATAAATGCAAATTAATGCCATTTTCACGCAAACCTTTAATTCTTTACAACTACAAAGTTGATGATTGCATTCTGGAACGTCTTATATCCTTTGAAGACCTAGGAGTAACCATGGATTCCCAACTAAGCTTTAATCTACATATCTCCAAAATTGTAAGCAAAGCTAATAGTGTTCTCGGTTACATGAAACGTTGGTCTAAAGAATTTTCTGATCCTTACGTAACAAAGTTATTATTCACATCGCTCTTACGACCCATTTTAGAGTATGGCTCTGTTGTTTGGAGTCCTCATTATGAATGCCATATCAATTCTATTGAATCAGTTCAAAAACAGTTTCTTTTATTTGCTTTAAGAAATCTTCCATGGGATCCTAACATCAATTTGCCCCCTTATAGACATCGGTTGAAGCTAATTAATTTACCTACTCTAAAAAATCGGACAACCATGCTTAACATATGTTTTGTACTTAAGCTTATAAAAGGCGATATTATTAGTGAATACTTATTAAGTATGGTTACCTTTAATGTACCTTATCGGCCAACTAAAAATTTTTAATTTTTCCATCTGCGTCATCATAGAACTAACTACATGCTTCAAGAGCCACTTCGACGCTCTTGTAGTGACTTTAACATGGTTTTAAATGTAATCGATTTTAATGAATCCTTTCATCAAATTAATAAAAAAATTATAGATTACTTGGAAAACATCATTCTGTAAGATTGCAGCGGCTTGTCATAGAATGCTACTTTGCTGTTTTCTTTAAGAACTAAGCGTCCATTGTGCACGCGTTCTTTTGAATTTCAGCATCCACAGTCCATAACTCTGTCAACTCTTTACATCGCTTAGCTGCGGTATCATTTTCAGCCGACAAGAAATACAACGATTACGAGGGGTCTAACAAAAGTTCGCTTAGTTGAATTGAAAAAACTTTTAAAATTAATTTTTTAAATTTATAACTTTATTCTTCATCTATTTGTATTTTTTCAACGTAATCGCCATTTATTTTGATACATTTTTGAAGTCGATAAATCCATCTTGAAAAACAGTCTTCAAAATCGGCTTTTTGCAGTTTTGCAATTTCATCATTAACCGCATATATTATCTTCTCATTGCTGTTGAAGACTCTTCCTCTCAAATTTTTTTTATTTTTGGAAACAACCAGAAGTCACAAGGCGCTAGAACTGAAGAGTAAGGTGCTGGACGAATTTCTTCGATGCCTGAAAGCGCAATAAAATCCGTCGTTTTTTCAGCAGTGTGCGCTGGCGAATTATCGTGATGTAGAAAGTAGCGGCGTAGCTCCTTTTTTTTGTCGTTTTCCCAATAAATTTTGGAAAACTTCTGGTAAACAGGTTTCATTATACCATTTAGCAGTAACCATCTGACCTTTTTCCAAAGGAATAGCAGCTACAACTTTCTCTCTGGTGAAGTAAACTGACATCATTACTTTTGTTGCCGACTTTTTTTGGCTTTACTTTAACAGGTGGACTTGCACCTTCTGGGCTCCATACCATGGATTGTTGTTTGGTTTCGGGGTCGTACTTCTAAAACCATGCTTCATCATTTGTACTATTTTCTTGAAAGTGTTAGACTCTCTGTTTTTGTATTTTTAAAGAAAATACTTAGCAAAACGCTTACGTGCCTCTTTTTGAGCATCATTTAAAATTCTAAGGACCCATCGTGCAGATTTCTTCGTGTATCCAAGATAATTTTTTAATATTTGCGATACAGCCATGTCATTCAAGCCCAGTTCCTCAGCAGTGATTTCCTGGGTCAATCTTGGATCTTTGTCAATTTTTGACTTAACCAGCTCTACACATTCATAATCAGTCGAAGATTTTGGGCGGCCTTCTCGAGGTTCGTCCTCCACAGAAAAATTACCTGTCTGGAATCTTGGGGACCACTTTGAAATAGTCACGAGGGATGGCGCATTAACTTCAATTGCTATTTGGCATTCATTAAATATTTTCATAAGCTTGAGCTTACGTCGAAATCCAAAAAGAATAGCAAACCGAATCTCTTGCTGCGTTGGCATTGGAATATCTGCTGACATTGTTTCACGAATATTACGTTTTCTTCTCTCCATTTTGACCGATCTTTCTGAAAATTAAAATGATATATCGTAAGACTATAACCAATAATGCGCAATTTTTTGATTTACTAAAAATTTATAACATGACACCAACTAAGCGAACTTTTGTTAGGCCCTACGTATTATGACATGCATCGTTACATCATCCACTAGTTTCATTTAAATCATAGCTGCCCGTCTAGAGTAAAATTAAAAAAATTTGGCACTCGCATAAAAAGTCGTGGCCCCCATGTAAAATTAATAAAAAAGAAAACATAAATTTTTTAAAATTATTGAAAACAACAACCAGCAAAGATTTTTAAATTAACAGTTACTTGTGCGAGAGTTTTTTTTTCGCAAATCTAAAAAATCCTGAAAGTTCATAAATTGATCAAATTTGTTGTTGCCATTGTGTGTTGTTTTTTTCTTTTCGATAGGAACCCTTGCGTTTTGTTGCAACAACAAAACACACAGTCCTGTGTGGACGAAAAAGCAACAACAAAACACAGTCTTGTGCGATCGCAAAAAACAACAAAATTTACGCATATGTTGTTGCTGGTGGTCGATCGCAATTCTTCAAAATTTCGCATATACCGTTACTTGTGTGTGCGATTTTCATTTTCAATAATTAAATTTTGCTGTGGCACGTGAGATCAACTGATTTTCAAATAATGGCACTTTGCGATGGCACGCGTGGGCAGCTATGATTTAAATGGCAATTCATCGTACCAGCTTCCACAAAGCGTTTCATCTAACGCTGTGGCCATACCGCTCCTTCCAGCTCTTTCGTCGAGATAGTGGTTGCAATGTATAACGTCCTTCTAGCGCTAGGGTGGTTCTTGAGCACCATTCTCTGCCGTGCCATAGAATAGCAATTTAAGGAAACTCTTGCGAGTGTCTCTCAAATTGCATATTTCAATCATGCTTTGCTCCAGTACTATTTGAACCACTTTCTTTTTTTTGTAACCACTACTTTCATCATACCAGCTTCCACCAAGCGTTTCATATAACGCTGTCGCCATAGCGCTCCTTCGTGCGCTTTCGTCGAGATAGTGGTTGCAATGTATAGCGTGCTTCTAGCGCTAGGGTGATTCTTGAGCACCATTCTCTGCCATGCCATAGCTCCGGGGCAAAGAGTTCAGAAAAGCAATTTAAGAAAAATCTTGCGAGTATTCTTTCAAATTGCATATTTCAATAATGCTTTGTTCCGGTACTATTTGAACCACCTTGTTTGTAACCACTACTTTCGGATCCAGCCGGCTGTTACCTGGCTCTTATTTGTGAGCTGTTTTTATACGAAATTATAATTTGTAGTCTCGCTCATTTGTTTTAATGTTTATATTTTTGAATTGTATTATATAAAAAATCATTATTGTAATTTATAAGGGCATTCAGCTCAGTAAATGAAACTTAAATAAGTAAAATAAATTCATCGATTTAACATAAGAATGTGGTATTTTTGTTTTTTTAATGTACAGTGGAAAAAAAACTTCAAAAATCGATTAAAAGAAAATCGTTGAACCACCTTAGTGTAAAAGATGCCAACAATTTGGGCATATTGCGAAAAATTGTGTGAAATGTGATAAAGTGCACGAACCGGGTGAATGTGATGTTGTAAAAGATTCTGGTTTAAAACCAATTTGTATTAATTGCGGAGGCAATCATCCCGCCAACTATCGTGGCTGCATAAAGTATAAGATTATTGCAACTATAAGAAATAAATTTTTAAAAAAGCGAAAGAGGACAGAGAAAAAAAGAAAGGCTCGTTCTTTATACCTGCTAAACCTCCTTCTCTTACTGTATCCTTTGCAAGTCACTTTAGGCAACGGAATGATCCTCCTACACAAACGATTAAAGATAACACTGGAAAAAGTATCCTTGGACAGTTTTTTGAAATGTCCAACAGTCTGTTTGGAAAGAATGTTCATGGATTGTTAAGCAAGGTGGAACTATTTTTTAAAAATATTAACAACTGCAGTTCTATTCAAGAAAAGAGAATGCAGTATTTAGAACTGCTGCATCAAGTTGTTTTAAATTAATTTTAAGGTTTTGAACCTACTTACATTTAACATTTCACTACAAAACTACAAAAAACTAGCCTGCAAGCAGTAGCCATTGCAATTAAAAATAACGTTAAATACAGCTTTATTACAATAGATATTAAATTGAATGGAATTCAAAAAACTATTCTCTTTGGAACCATTTGTGTTCCTACAAATTGCAAATCTTACATCCTTGTGTCAGAACTAAACAAAATTGAATTACTGGCATCATCATTTGACGGAGCGCTAATTGGAGTGGATTTCAATGCGCGATACATAACTTGGGGGGACGTTAAGTGTAACGCTAATGGCAAAACTTTAGAGAATTGGCAACAAATTCAAAATCCTTCTTTAATTCTTGTTACTGCGGCTACACCATCATTTCCAAGATGTTCTTCTTATTTAGACTACTTTTTGGTTTCGTCTCACTTAGTCAACCTTATTGATCCCAATTACAGTATCTGCACGCTGCCAACGTTTTCAGATCACTGCCCAGTGTTATTTAAACTTTCATTTAATGACTTTGAATTACCTAATCTTCAGAGAAGTGACAATAGGTCATTCTTGTTGACAGATTGCAGAGCCTTTAGAGAGGATTTAGATACAAAGATGTCCCATTTCCTTCCAACGCAGTTAAATAACTTGTCAAATCCTGAAATTGATTATCATATTGAAAAATTTAATGAAATTCTTTTAGAAACCTTAGACTCTCATTCTAAAAGTATACGTGGTAGTTTTAAAAAGTATAAAAATTTGCTGAATGATATTGAACAGCTCTTTAAAACTAAACATCGTATGCAAAAACAATTAAAACGTATTTTTCACAATTCCTACAACAGAGTAAACTCTGCTTATAAAGATCTTTCTAACTGGATTTCTTTGCTCAAGAAAATAATAAAAGACAGAGTTAGAATATGGATTAAGAAGCAATTTGATGAAAGATTGTCCAACATTGTTCCTGGTCATGCAATCTGATAATTGTTAAAGGAAATTTAATTAATGAAGAACAGGAGATAGTGAGGGCATTCGGTAATCATTTCAAAAATACTTTTCTAATGAATACTCCTAATTTCGACATGGAATTGGTTAACGAAGTACAATCGTCGGTTAATTTAATGAGATTGTCAAAGCCATCAAGCGTTTTTGTTTTTGATAGGAATAACTCGGCACTTGAACCTATTGCCAATGAACACTTCACTTCTGAAGCTGAAATTTTTGATATACGTAGGGCCTAACAAAAGTTCGCTTAGTTGGTGTTATGTTATAAATTTTTAGTAAATAAAAAAATTGCGTAATATTTGTTATTGTCTTACGATATATCATTTTAATTTTCAGAAAGATCGGTCAAAATGGAGAGAAGAAAACGTAAAATTCGTGAAACAATGTCAGCAGATATTCCAATGCCAAAGCAGCAAGAGATTCGGTTTGCTATTCTTTTTGGATTTCGACGTAAGCTCAAGCCTATGGAAATATTTAATGAATGCCAAATAGCATTTGAAGTTAATGCTCCATCCCTCGTGACTACTTCAAAGAGGTTCCGAAGATTCTAGACAGGTAATTTTTCCGTGGAGGACGAACCTCGAGAAGGCCGCCTAAAATCTTCGACTGATTATAAATGTGTAGCGCTGGTTAGGTCTAAAATTGACGAAGATCCAAGATTGACCCAGGAAATCATTGCTGAGAAACTGGGCTTGAATGCCATGGCTGTACCGCGAATATTAAAAAATAAGCTTGGATGCACGAAGAAAGTTGCACGATGGGTTCTTAGAATTTTAAGTGATGCTCAAAAAGAGGCACGTGTGCGTTTTGCTAAGTATTTTCTTGAAAAATTCAAAAACGGAGAATCTAAAACTTTCAAAAAAATAGTAACAAGTAATGAGGCATGGTTTTAGAAGTACGAACCTGAAACCAAACAACAATACATGGTATGGAGCCCAGAAAGTGCAAGTTCACCTGTTAAAGTAAAGCAAAAAAAAGTCAGCAACAAAAGTAATGATGTCAGTTTACTTCACCAGAGAGAAAGTTGTAGCTGCTAATCCTTTGGAAAAAGGTCAGACAGTTACTGCTCAATGGTATTATGAAATGTGTTTACCAGAAGTTTTCCAAAATTTATTGGGAAAACGACAAAAAAAGGAGCTACGCCGCTACTTTCTACATCACGATAATGCACCAGTGCCCACTGCTGAAAAAACCACCGATTTTGTTGCGCTTTCAGGCATCGAAGAAATTCGTTCCGCACCTTATTCCTCAGATATAGCGCCTTGTAACTTCTGGTTGTTTCCAAAAATAAAAAAAATTTGAGAGGGAGAGTCTTCAACAGCAATGAGGAGATAATAAATGCGGTTAATGATGAAATTGCAAAACTGCAAAAAGCCGATTTTGAAGACTGTTTTTCAAGATGGATTTATCGACTTCAAAAATGTATCAAAATAAATGGCGATTACGTTGAAAAAATACAAATAGATGAAGAATAAAGTTATAAATTTAAAAAATTCAATTTAAAAGTTTTTTCAAATCAACTAAGCGAACTTTTGTTAGGCCCCTCGTAATTCAAAGTTTTAAGTCCAAAAAATCTTATGGCTTGGATGGTATTTCTAATTTTGCCATTAAAAAATTTTTAAAAAGGCGGTTCAATTTATAACAATTTTATTTAACAATTGCATCAACCATGGATATTTTCCTAAGTGCTGGAAAATGGCTAAAATTTTACCAATGCAAAAAAAATAATGACTATCAATATCAATAACTTCCTACATTTTTCACTTCTGTGAAATGTGGGTAAAGTTTTGGAAAGGGTTATAATGAATAAATTGGAATCTCCTCACATGATTCCATTTGACTTCATTCCAGACCATCAGTTTGATTTTAAAAAAAACCAAAAAAAAAACGGTTCATGCTCTATTAAAATTGCACAATGATGTAACTATTGGACTTAGAGAAAATAAAATGCACGGCTGCATGTTCTCTAGATTTAGAGAAAGCCTTCGATAGTGTATGGAGAGAGGGGCTTCTGTTTTAATGTTTGAGATTAAATTTTCCGCCACACATTTTCCACTTATTAGACAGCTTTCAAACGATGAGAAAATTCTTCATTCAAATTCAAGGGAGTATTTTCAACTCCTATGATTCTCTGAGTGGAGTACCACAAAGATCGGTGCTAGGTCCTTATCTTTTTAATATTTTGTTATATGATTTTCCTCATATTAACATCTGTGAAAATAACTCACTATATACGGGAATATTATATGCAGATGATACATTTATCTATGCGAGTGACTTTTTATCCTCTGGATGCATTAAGAAAAATTCAAAACCACGTAAACAAAATTGTAGTCTTTTATAAAAGATGGGGTATCAAGATTGATTATTCTAAAACTGAATGTATTTGCTTTAGAAACGCGAGTGGAAAGGGAAACGAAGGTGCTGTGAGGGAAAGCAGAAACTTAAAATTAAACCTTGATGGGAACTTGATTCCCTTCAAAGAAAAGATCAAATACCTTGGAGTCAATTTTAATAATTTGTTTAAATTCAATTAACATGCCAGAGGTAATATTGCAAAGGGAAAAAAAGCCATCAATATGTTGATGCCTTTGCTCTGTAATAAAGAATTCCGAAAAAAAACTAAGTTTATGTTGTATAAAACGCTTGTTAGACCAGTGCTTCTTTACGCATTTCCATCTTGGTTTTTTTATTCTCCTGCAGTTGCTTTGGAATTGGAAAGATTAGAGAGAAAGGTTTTAAGATGTTGTATAGGTAAAAATTTTGCGCATAGGACTAAAAGATTTTCCAATATAACTATATGTATATAATGATGCTAACGTTATACCACTAATGAAATATGTTATTTGTTTGATGAAAAAAACGGTTACCAGTTTAAGTACTTCTGAGAATGAAGTTATAAATGAAATATATTTGTCGCAAATTGGCAAAATTCTACATTCCACTCCCCGGTTGGTGTACTTAATGAAAGTATTGAATCAATCCCTGATGGATTGCCAATTCCTTACTATTCGAAGACTATTCCTGGTCATAATCGTGGTTGAGTTTCGAATTTATACTCTCCTTTACTTTCTTTTATTTGGAACAAATTATTCTTGTTTTAAAAAATTGGAGAGCAATTCATAACTTATATTTTCACTTCTATCTTATGTATTTATTGTTATTTGTTAATTGCTTAATTTTAGAAGTGGGACAACACAGTGGTTTTAATTTTATATGATTGTAATTTGAGGTTTTGCAGTGTGGACTATCAGTAGTTGTACAGTTTTACAGCTTTTGTTGTTTTACTGTGCTCTTTGGTTTGCTCAAATTGTTTTACTTTGGGATTACTAAACATCGAATTCTTGTTTCAATTTCACTTTTCTTAAATTGATATGCAATGATTGAACTTGTCTTTCTTGTGGATTATTGTGTTTTCTTAATGTGCGCTATTATATGCACTTTTATTTTAATTTAGGTTTAGGTTAAGTATATTGTTTATTTTGTTAACAAACGTTAAATTGATACAAGTAAAATGCTCCGGGAGCAAGAGCCACATATTCTATTAAAAGAAAACATAGCCATGAGGCATTTTAAATTTATTTATTGTAATATTGTTAAAATTTGTGCAGGCAATACTTCTATAGCCGCCGAAATGTACCAAAAGATACTTGTTTGATTAAGATATTATGTATACTCGCTGATATAAGACTCAATAAAAAATTCAATTCAATTCAATGTAGTGATTTAACATACAAAATGCTATACACTCTCAACACTTGTTTTTAAAAATTTTATAATTGATAAGTTTCCTGTTTTTAAAATTTACTTTTAAAAATCAAAAAAAAAAAATTAATTTTGTCCGATTAAAAATTGTATTAAAACGAAAATCATATTAAAATAAAAAATTTTAAAAATACACAGAATAAAAAAATAAAATTATTTAATAAATTAAATAAAGATTAAACCTACAACTGGCGATCCTACCTACTGGCAAACCAAATCAGCAAATCACAAAAAAAAAAAAGCGCAAGAAAAAGAATCAATTATAACAATCATTATAACAATCAATTCCAAGCGCATACAAATTCCCTGCCACCACATATTCATGAACTTACACTAATTAATGAATTGCCCAATTAATGAATCTTCTTCACTTTTGGATTGCCAATGAATGAACCCTGTAGATAAGTAGAATTATATATGTATATTAGGGTGGGCCAAATTGTATGGATGAAATTTTATCGACCTCGGCTACCCCCCTATGTGAAAGTTCATACAATTCTGTGAATATTTGCCCAAGGAACTATACCTCTGCTTTCAACTTTAGTTCGGCGCATTTTTGATCGAAAATTTTACCTTTTAGTAATTTTTTTTTATTTTCATACTAAATTTTAAAAATTTTTATAAAGACAAAAGTAATGTCATTATATGATTTGGCTGGTATTCTGTCAGTTATCAATTAAATTAGGTTTTGTTTACATAAAAAGTTTACTTGGTGGTGTGGAATTAATGCTACATATTTAAAAAAGTGATATGGGTCAAATAGCCGATTATTATGACCGACTTTCAAAATAAACAATTCATATTTTTGGATGAATTTTTTCAAACAAAACACCAACCTAGGCTGAAAGTTCATTCAATTCTATGAATATTTGACCAAGGAACCATACTTCTACGTTCAACTTTAGTTCGGCGCATTTTCGATTGAAAATTTTACCTTGCGTTTAATATTTAGTTTTATGCTTAATTTTTAAAATTCCTATAGAGACAAAAGTAATATCATAGTATGTTTTTGCTGGTATTCTTTCAGTAATCAGTAAAATTAGGTTCTGTTTTTACGAAAAGTTTACTTGATAGCGTGGAATTGATTATATTCATTCCAAAAAATTATATCGGTCGAATAACCGATTTCAAAATAAACGAGTCATATTTTTACATGGATTTTTGGTATATTGTTCTGTAAAATTAAAATATAATCAATTCCACGCTATCAAGTAAACTTTCCATAAAAACAGAAACCAATTTTTTGATTGCTGACAGAATACCAGGCAAAACATATTATGATATTACTTTTGTCTCTATAGGAATTTTGAAAATTAAGCATAAAAATAAATATTAAACGCAAGGTAAAATTTTCAATCGAAAATGCGCGGAACTAAAGTTGAACGTATAGTCCAAGAGCCAGCGCTTAAAAACAACTTTGCGTTTCTAAAAGCTGAATTTTTTACAGTTGGTTATAGTAATTGTGTACATCAATAATCTGTCGGTCAGTCAAGCGAACTGTAGAACAGGCGGCTGCTATATGGCCTCAAACATGTAAAATTTCGATTTTTCTGCAATCAATTTCTAAAAGCTGAAACTTCTTATACACGTTATATAATGCATACAAATAACATTTTTGTCGGTCAGTCAGTTGAACGTTAGAACGGGGCTAGTCAAGTGTATATTAACCACAAATAAATCAGTCAGTCAACTATATTGTAGAACAATCTTTGTCAGCAAGCTCAACAAAACAAAAAACAATGGTTTTAAAAAGCTGAAATTTTTTTTAGGGGTACTTGAGTGTATATTAACCACAAATAAATCAGTCAGTCAACTATATTGAAGAACAATCTTTGTCAGCAAGCTCAACAAAACAAAAAACAATGGTTTTTAAAAGCTGAAATTTTTTTTAGGGGTACTTGAGTGTATATTAACCACAAATAAATCAGTCAGTCAACTATATTGTAGAACAATCTTTGTCAGCAAGCTCAACATAACAAAAAAAAATGGTTTTTAAAAGCTGAAATTTTTTTTTTTGTTTTGTTGAGCTTGCTGACAAAGATTGTTCTTCAATATAGTTGACTGACTGATTTATTTGTGGTTAATATACACTCAAGTACCCCTAAAAAAAATTTCAGCTTTTAAAAACCATTGTTTTTTGTTTTGTTGAGCTTGCTGACAAAGATTGTTCTTCAATATAGTTGACTGACTGATTTATTTGTGGTTAATATACACTCAAGTACCCCTAAAAAAAATTTCAGCTTTTAAAAACCATTGTTTTTTGTTTTGTTGAGCTTGCTGACAAAGATTGTTCTACAATATAGTTGACTGACTGATTTATTTGTGGTTAATATACAATAAAGTACCCCTAATAAAAATTTCAGCTTTTAGAAACCATTTTTTTTTTAGCCCTAAAAAAATTATCAGCTTTTAGTAACCATTTTTCTTGCTTTGTTGAGCTTGCTGACGGAGATTGTTCTACAATATAGCTGACTGACTGCTTTATTTGTGGTTAATACACAATAAAGTACCCCTAAAAAAAATTTCAGCTTTTAGAAATAATTTTGACTTGATTCATTTATTGCACATATATTGGGGCGTGCTGACTAGCCCCGTTCTAACGTTCAACTGACTGACCGACAAAAATGTTATATGTATGCATTATATAACGTGTAAAAGAAGTTTCAGCTTTTAGAAATTGATTGCAGAAAAATCGAAATTTTACATGTTTGAGGCCATATAGCAGCCGCCTGTTCTACAGTTCGCTTGACTGACCGACAGATTATTGATGTACACAATTACTATAACCAACTGTAAAAAATTCAGCTTTTAGAAACGCAAAGTTGTTTTTAGGCGCTGGCTCTCCGGCTAGTAGAGGTATGGTTCCTTGTGCAAATATTCATAGAATTGAATGAACTTTCTGCCAAGGTTGGTGTTTTGTTTGAAAAAATTCATCCAAAAATATGAATCGTTAATTTTGAAAGTCGGTCATAATAATCGGCTATTTGACCCATATCACTTTTTTAAATATATAGCATTAATTCCACACCACCAAGTAAACTTTTTATGTAAACAAAACCTAATTTAATTGATAACTGACAGAATACCAGCCAAATCATATAATGACATTACTTTTGTCTTTATAAAAATTTTTAAAATTTAGTATGAAAATAAAAAAAATATTACTAAAAGGTAAAATTTTCGATCAAAAATGCGCCGAACTAAAGTTGAACGCAGAGGTATAGCTCCTTGGGCAAATATTCATAGAATTGAATGAACTTTCATTTAGGGGGGTAGCCGAGATCAGTTTTCAAATCGGCCCACCCTAATGTATATGTAAAATTTTTTTCAGGAGCTTTTAAATTTTATATTAACGTTTGTATAATCATAAGGAAGACCATTATAATACAAACGAAGGCATTACACATACACGTAGGCACACTACTCAAATACTTCTTACTAAATAAACTTCTTTATTTAACCTTATCTTCAACTTTATTCACTTATTTACATTCATACCGAATTACCTCCGGTTATCATGAATCTGCAGCACACCCCCCAAGTCATCCTGAACACGGTGAAGGAGACGTTATACGTACACAATCAATTGATTTAGACCCCAATACAATTTGGAAATTCACGCAACGTCGGTTAAGCTACTTCAGTTTTGGACTGGTTGTCCCGACGCCCGCGATTAATCTGTATGAAAGCCTTAAAAATGTATTAATCGAAAGACACTCTTTAAGTGAGAGTAAAAGAATAGATAAGATACTATCCAACACAGAAATGGGAGACCGAAAACCATCTCAGTTTTATCGATCGCTTGCATAACTAGCTGGCTCCGCGGTAGAATCAGAATTTTTAACCAAATTGTGGTTACAGAAGCTTCCTAAGAGCCTTAACATAGCCTTTCAGGCCCAATCATAATTCCAACGAATTAGCGGTCGCGATGGAAAACTTTACACAAACCACTACAAAAATATTAGAATGTTTTAACAAACTATCGCTAGAAGTACACGCGATTCTATCAGAACATAACAACCGTTCGCGTTCAAATTCGAGGAACTTCAACAGACGTACAGTAGGTCAAAGCCAAACTCGTACACCAAAGAAACTATTTTTCAATGCCCCAAAACTAAGTATGCAAAAATAATTTAACAAACTTGCAGTACATTTTTAAATAGCATATTCAATTCTTTAATTTTAACAAAAAATCATACTCGAAATTTTTCGTTATTTTTGAAAATAAATAGAAAGTTACAGAAATTAAGCATATTCAGTACCAAAGCCAAACTTGTACACCTTTACAAAATGATAATTTTTACATGAGTTCAGTATTTAGTTTGCATTATTTTGTTTTTAATTATCATGTTTAGTCCTTTTGACATACTTTGAATTAGTTTTTCGCAATAGATCGGATAAATTCTTTCCCATCCTTCCATAAATATCCTTTTTAGTTCAGTTTTTAAAGAAATATTGTGCTGGCGACCTTTTGCGTCCAAATAATTCCACAAGATTTCAATAGCATTTATGTCTGGACCCTGCCCCAGTGTTACGAATATATCGGGACAGTTATATTTAATCCATGATTTCATATTATAAGAAATATGTTTGAGATCGTTATCTTGGTAAAAGTACCTATCACTACATAGACCAAGTTTACCCTTACATTGCAGTAAATTTAGTCTTAAAATGTTCAAATACATCTTATGATCCGTACTACTATCCACAAAAAGGAGTATTCCAGGCCCAGCTGCTGAAAAAGAGCGCCAAACCATTAGTGAACCACCATCGTGCTTTACAAATGGTTTAAAGTTTTGCGAACAAGGTGCTTCATTTGGTTTTTTCCATACGTTTGGTCTGCCGTCTGATCCAAATATATTAATCTTACTTTTATCCAAGAAGACGACATTTTTCAAAAGGAAAAAATCGTAAACAGTGTGCATACTGCATATCTGCCTACCCTTGTGTACGAACAACGAGTAAAATTAAGCCACTTTTTAATATGGAGGACTATTACAACTTCGCAAGAGACTTATTGGAGGTGGAACGTATTCACTCTGAGACACCCAGTGACCAATTGAATGTTTATGGCCTTAGGGGTGAAAAACAGCAGTTGGAATATCTATGGCAAAACTTCTTATAGAGAAATTAGGAAACTCCCAGAAAAGGAAGCAGGAGATAAAGAGAAGGTGAAGAGGTTGTACCAATAGCCATGGCAATGGCATGGCATGCTCCAACTCCTCCATGTACCCAAGACCTCCCTAACAGTGTTCCACCCTGCGATATCGATATTTTTTATGACGATTATTTGAATTGGCCATCTTTTCGAGATTTATTCACTGCTCTCTACACCAACAACAAGCGATTGAGTAATGTGGAAAAATTGTTCCTTCTCAATCAGAAGACCCGCGGTGATGCTAGAGACATTGTGAAAATGGCTCCTCTAACCAATGACGGTTTTTGTATAGCTTGGTTGAATCTTGAAGACCAATACGAAAACAGTCGTATGCAGATTAATCTGCAGCTAAAAACCCTTTTTGACTTGCCCGATGTAGACCCTAAGTTCAGTTCATCAGTAAAGAAATTGCTACGTACAGTGAATGACTGCATATCGACACTTAAAACTTTGAAAATAAATACTGATAGTTGGGACCCGATACTAGTGTATCTTTGCTCTACAAAGTTACCCAAAGCTTTCTTAGAAGATTTTGAAAAGTCATTAAGCGACCATTCAAAGAACCCGTCTTGGAAGGAATTCAACAGTTTCCTAGCCCGAAAGTTTAAATACTTGATAGCCGTTGAAGACATTCATCGGTGTCGACCCAACCAATACGAAAACAGTCGTATGCAGATTAATCTGCAGCTAAAAACCCTTTTTGACTTGCCCGATGTAGACCCTAAGTTCAGTCCTTCAGTAAAAAAATTGCTACATATAGTGAATAACTGCATATCGACACTTAAAACTTTGAAAATAAATACTGATAGTTGGGACCCGATACTAGTGTATCTTTGCTCTACAAAGTTACCCAAAGCTTTCTTAGGAGATTTTGAAAAGTCATTAAGTGACCATTCAAAGAACCCGTCTTGGAAGGAATTCGACAGTTTCCTAGCCCGAAAGTTTAAATACTTGATAGCCGTTGAAGACATTCATCGGTGTCGACCACAACCCAAGAGATTTGATAATGAATACCCGAACCCGAAGAACTCAAAAGCGGATACAGATATTAAAAGCTGTAGACTGTAATGGAGATCACACTCTTCGCGAGTGCCCGAGAATTATTGACATGAAAGTGGAAGAGAGAATCGATGCAGTGCAGCAATTGGCAGCTGTTTTAATTGTTTAGCGTTATCTCATGGAGTAAAAGAGTGCAACAGTGCTTACAGATGTCGTTTTTGCAACAAAAGACATTATTCATTAATTCACCAGAAAGCATTAGACCCAGACTCAATACCCAGCACCAGTAAAGATGCAATATCAACAACCCAATCATTTTTGACCCGTACAATACAGTCCACTGCTTATACGCCCCATAAGAAGAAAACTAAGAACCCATCAAGCAATATAAACGTCCTTGGAACAGCAATGGTGCAGATTAATTACCAAGGTTCAATCTTTGACCCCTGCGGGTAAGGGGTCAGAATATGCCCGAGGTAAGCATGCCTGTCGTAAAAGGCGACTAAAAGCGGGTGACCAGCCAGGGTGTGGAAGGGTGTAGCGTTGGACAGCGTTGCGCCTCGAAAGAAAACCCACAATGCCCGTAACTGGCACTGACAAGGCGAGTCGATGCCGCCTTAAAATAAGCATCTTGTCGAAATCCTGAAGCGTCTGATCCAGAGTGGGCGGCTCCCAGGTCAGCGTCTGTTCCAGATTGGGCGGCTGAAATTAAAAGTGAATTTGGCCACTATATTTGCAGCGCTTGCCGGATCCAGCTTTAAGCTTATAACTTACTGCGTGGGGCGTTGCCGAGAAGATTATACTAATGAAGCATGGATCGAAAAACGATGGGAAATAACTCTCCAAGTGGTACCCACCAGAGTGTGGTTAATCCACCTGCCTCGGCAGCATGCACATCGGATTTGGAGGTGCAAGAAACATGCATAGTTAGGAATGATTCTCCTATAACTGGAACCAATATGGTTTCTCAAAATTTTAAAATCCTTTCGATGAAAACTCGAACACGCATCGGCTCTTGGAATGTCCGAACTCTAAATGAACCAGGCAAAATACACCAAGCCGTTAGAGAACTCCACAAATTCAACCTTGAGATATTGGGATTAAGCGAGTGTAGATGGAACGGTGCCGGCGAATATGTACTTCCTGACGGCGAAAAATTTCTATACTCCGGTAGATCGCAAGATGACATCCACAGGGATGGAGTTGGATTTTTGCTAAGTAAAACTGCAGTAAAGGCAGTAATGGAATGGAAACCTGTAAACGAAAGACTCATTTGGTGCAGATTTCGAACCCCCGCAAGAAATATTACCATCTTCCAAGCATACGCGCCCACAGAGTTGGCAGAGAGAGAAACCAAAGATGAATTCTACAGCCAGCTCGCTGCAGCAATAAACAGTGCTCAAAAGAACGACATCATAATGGTTATGGGCGATTTGAATGCCAAAGTAGGCTCAGAAAACCTTAACCTAGAGCACGTGATTGGAAGACATGGCTTGGGTGCGAGAAACGACAATGGAGAGCTTCTCATTGACGCCTGCAATACAGCCGGTCTTGTCGTTGGAGGTACGCTATTCCCACACAAAAAATGCCATAAAGCTACTTGGGTGTCTCCAAACAACACCACTGAAAACCAAATCGACCACTTCTGCATTAGCAGAAAATGGAGAGGGAGTCTTCTGGACGTACGAGTAAAGAGGGCCGCTGACATAGGCTCCGACCACCATCTTCTCGTCGCGGTCATTCGACTAAAACTTGCCGCTAATAAACGTCCCAGCGAACAATCTGTAGCAAAAAAATTCGACGTGCTTAAGCTTAAGAACGATGAGGTACGCAGATCTTTCGTAGAAGAACTTAAAACAGTTCCGTTCGATTGTGGTGGAAGTATTGAAACATCATGGAGGGCCGCTAAGGCTGCGTTCTTAAACTCCAGTGAAAAAATACTTGGGTTTCGACCCTCGAACAAGAAGCACTGGATGAGCGAGGAAACGTGGGGTCTTGTCGAAAAAAGAAGAAGCGCGAAAAAACTGAGAGACGACGCTAAAACTAGAGCGCAAAAGAACGTCGCCGAAAAGGTCTGTAACTCTCTCAATAAAGAAGTCAGGCGATCGTGCAGACAAGACAAAAGAAGAATGTATAACGACCTCGCGAGCGAAGCCGAAAGCGCTGCAAATGCTCAAAATCTCAAGCAGCTTTACGATATCACCCGCAGATTATCAGGCAGAAAACTCCAACAGAGCCGCCCTATCAAAGACAAAAACGGAAATCTCTTAACATCTGCAGACGACCAACTAAACAGATGGAAAGAGTATTTTTGCGATATACTAAATCCCATGTCTACCACATCCCTGCAACCAGAATCACCAACTACAACTGCCGCAATGACTCGCAGTAGTAGTCGAATACAAACACCGCCGCCTACAATTGATGAAATTGTGAAAGCTATCCAAAGCATGAAAAAAAAAAAATACAATCCCATATAACAACAACACAAGTAACGGGGATTAATCGAAAAAGCTTAGGAACACTAACTGACTCTTATGATTTAAGGATTGGTTCATCCTTAAACCCAAACATTTGCGTTAAGGCTAACGCATTAATAATAAAGTCTTTGACAAGTAAGCTACCCGCTTACTCTGTTGACCCACCCACAAATGATTTGAATACTTTGCATTTAGCAGACCCTATGTTTTACAAGGCCAGACCCATTGATATCATCATTGGCTGTGACTTATACCCGGACATTATGTGCAGTGGTGTACTGCATAATGTTCTTGGTTCTCTTGTGGCTCAAGAAACCATATTTGGCTGGACCCTATCAGGACCCATTTACAATAAAGTATCCGATGGCCACCCGAGAGTTAAGGATGACAACAGTCCTTCACAGACATCTCATATGTCTCAATCCAGGAGGAAAAGACGACCCTCAACTCAAAAGGATTCGCATAATGGAATTTAAATGACTTGAAGAGCTGCGTTCGCTTGGTAACTCTATTACCAATGTAGCCTTTGAGTCATTATACACCCACCCTCAATTCATTTAATACCCTACACTTTGCCTGGATTTTTAACTAATTTTGTTGTCTAAGTCTCTTTGCAGATCATAGATCCTGCAAGGCGGGCAGAATGTTTACATCCAACGTAAACAGTGTGCATCCTGCATGTCTGCCTACCTTTGTGACCCGCCGCACAGCGCTGCTGTTGTTTACTCGTTGTACGAACAACGTTTTTTCATACACGATACATCAAATAAACTAAATTTTTTGATAGACAGTGGAGCGGAAGTATCGGTACTTCCCGCCTCTAAATTCAAGACACATAATCAAAAGTCAGATATCACGCTAACAGCGACGCATGGTACTTCAATTCAAACCTTTGCACTATAGGTCAAAAGGCACACTTTGGTCAAAATTCATAACGTCCACATTATCATGGATACCGACTGCAAATGCAATTCTTATGTTGACTCTAGACTAAAAGAACAGAAAAAAATCTTAACCCTTGGACTACCGGGTCAAAAATGGCACGTAATAAATTCTCTAAATAAATAACACATACCAACAAGGTTTTGTTTTTAAGCATTTCCGATGTAACTATGCATTGAATCCGAATCCGAAGTCAGAATTGACCCACCACTTTTGGATTTGGAGATATTTGAGGTCAAACTCATGAAAAATGGCTATTTTGGCCATTTTTGAAGTGCGATGCAAACTGCACAAAATTTTAATTATTTTTTTTTTACGAAATGTATCACGTAGTTCTGTTTCTTCAAAATGAGCTCTTAAATAGTGCTATACGATACTTCCTTTAAAAGTTATGGCCTATTTAAGATGGCATGTCATGACATCTTGAAATCCCATAAAACGGGTAAAACGACACAAATTTAGATTTCATCATATCATCTTTAAGCTGCAATAACTTTTGAAGAAAGTATTGTTTGGCACTTTTTAAGAGCTCGTTTTGAAGGTAAAAAGTGGTAAGCACACGGTGATCTTGAACATGTGGAAATGTGGAAAAAATCTGTGAATGGGGTTTCATTTGTATTAGTTTAGTGGTCTGAAAAATGCAAACCCCGAAATCGTAGCTGATCATCCCCGCGAAATATCGCAAAAATACATATCCCATATGAAATAAAAAAAATTCAGAAAAAAAACGCAACAAACAAACATAAAAATAGTTATTTCTAATGTATTTTGCAATGCTAAATCCGAATTCGGCCTTAGAATTGCTGTATCTTATATGGTTTTTGAGATATCTTAGCCTAAACAAGGAAAAAAAGCCGACGCTATGTTTTATTGTTGTGTCTTGGAGCTATATAACAGGACGTATATCCGTAAATTCTGATGCAGAAATGGAAAACTTCAATCAATCTTCTAAACTTGATTCAAATAATGTCGATATCATTATTTTTCTCGGAGATATCCTAACCTAAAAAGTTAAAAAAGTGCAAAAAACGTGTTTTGTCATTATTTCAGTCTACGATATTTCAGAGAAAAATTAAGCTTTTGACATAATTTAAATGCGGATTTAAAGAAAAAGATTGGAACTTTCAGATAATGTATTGAATTTTGCGTATGAATGTTCTATATTCTAGTTATATAGCTTCAAAATATGGCAAAAACGGTATTTTTTCCTTGTTTAGGCTAAGATATCTCAAAAACCGTATAAGGTATAGCAATTTTAAGGCCGGATTCAGATTAAGCATTGCAAAATACATTAAATATAACCATTTTTATATTTGTTTGTTGCGTTTTTTTCCGTTTTTTTTTTTTATATGTGGGATATGTATTTTTGCGATATTTCGCGGGGATGATCAGCTACGATTTCGGGGTTTGCATTTTCCAGACCACTTAACTAATACAAATGAAACCCCATTCACAGATTTTCTCCACATAGCCAAAAAACCTATCGACTGTTCAAGAGCACCGTGAGCAGTAATGAATTATGCAAAAGAAATTTTGTGCAGTCTACAACTAACCTCAAAAGTAACAAAAGTACTTATTTTTCGTATATTAACTTGAAATAGCTCTATTTTTCAAAAAACCTAATACAAAAATTATGCGCACTTTTACCCAAGTTACTTGTTCTAGTAGTATCTTCAGTATTTTCTAATAAGAAATTAAAAAACAGCTTCTTCTTTTTCCTTTTCGCCTGTCTTTTGCAACCAGACTTCCAATAAATCGGAATTACGGAAAAAAAGTTAGCTGTCAAAAAAATTCATTAAAAAAATACGGGCAAAATCGGGCGTCTATATTTCTAAATAATATTAACAAAATAACATTCTTACTAGTTTTGGGTTTCATAGGACTAACAAATTCCAACAAAATTTTAAAAGGTTAAACGAAGTTCAAAATTTAAAAAAAAAAATACTAAGTCAGGGGTCTTATTTGAGTTTTAAATTTTTCCACAGAAAACCAAAATATATTTAAATGTTTTGAACTACATTGCATTATACAGCTGTGTCCAAAATAACAGTAGTGCTTTTTATAAAATTGTAAACGACCTTAAAAATATCTGAACTTTTGGGTTATTTAAAACACAACGTTATCACTAGTATTTAGTTGCATGGGCTTCATTCGCAATAACACAAGCACAGCGCTTTGATATCGACTCCACAAGATTTTAGCATCTTTGGACAGGTATGGATTCCCAGGCGTCTTTAACTGTCTCCCAAAGTTGCGAAACATTGGTCGGTTGACATTGGGCGACTGCATTCTTCCCGTCGCACCATAGGTTCTCAATGGGATTCAGATCTGGCGCGGGTCATTCAAGAACATTTATGTCGTTGGACTGAAACCATTGTTTGGCGACTTTACTTGTGTGCTTGGGGTCGATGTCCTGTTGAAAGACCCAATTCAGTGGCATTTGGTCGCTAGCATATGGCAACATGACTTCCTGCAGTATATGGACGTATAGGTGCCGATCCATGAATTCCTGGATCCAATATATAGGCCCCACACCGTTGTACGAAAATCATACCCAAATCATTATGCTAGCTTCCCCGTGTTTGATTGTTTTTACGGTAAATCTTGGATCGGATTCCGTATTTGGTGGTCGTCTTACGTATTGCCGAGACCCCCTTCCACCATTAAGCACAATTTTGGATTCATCAGTCCATAAAATATTTCTCCAATTCTGAACTGGCCAGTCGATGTGTTTTTGAGCTAATTTTATACTTGCTGCTACATGTTTTTTATTTAGAAGCGGCTATGTGCTGACAACTTATTTTCTCGCAAATATCTTCGTATTGTTTGTAGACTGGCATTGACTTTAAGTTCATCCTTTATCTTGGAAGAGCTCGCAAAAGGATTTAGTCTTGAGCATCTCACCACACGATTTTCTTCTTTCTTGGAGATTAGACGAGGTCGGCCGCGTTTTTCAAAGTGTGGGGTGAACGTGATAGCATTTCGAACCATCCTTGGTGAACAACCTACTAAATTTTCCACTTCCTTGTAAGTTTTGCACTTCGAAATCAATTTTTTTATAAGTGCACGCCGCTCAGAACTGCAATGCTTGCCTTGTCCCATTTTTGGAAAAGTTTTTGTTGCACGCCGATGAGAAACTGATAAATGATTATAATAATATCCTTTTTGTTAGGAATATCCGGTTTATTCTAATTTTTTGGCAAAATTTTCACATACACTACTATTATTTTGATCAGACAAAAACCAGCTTAACTGCGAATTTTTCAAATAAAAATTAGAACAAGTACGTAAAAATTTAAAGTAGTGGGTCTTCTTATTATGCTTTCATAGCGCTACAAATGAGTAAAAAAAAATATCGCTAATTCAAATAATCAGTAAGATATGACAAAAACAAGCTATCCGGTAGTATCACTACTATTTTTTTGAGCACAACTGTACATAACATCATAAATTTTATAAATTTTTATTTTAAAAAAAATATTAATTATTTTAATTACTTTTTATTGATTAAAAAAAAAGAGCCAAAATCACGACTTTTTTGATTTATCTCAGTAAAATGCAAATGCATCAACTTTGGCACATCGCTGAGGAATGGAAAATTATTTTACCCCAAAACAAAAAACAGTTTTGCTTGTATTGAAGTATTCTCAATTACACTGCATCAACAAAAACTCAATAGCAACACTTGTAAAAATTGAATTTTGGCCAAAAAAGTGTGCCTTTTGACCTATAGTGCTTTGGTAAAAAATTATTGACACTAAATTTAAAACTTCGACGAGACTTTCCATTCACATTCATTATAGCCAGCATCTCAAAACCAATAATAGGAGTTGACTTCCTTACTAAATACGGTTTGCTAGTTGTCGCAGTGTTGTTGAGACTGCGTATATGGTGTGGACTGTATTTATTCGCCTTTGAAGCTAGTCCGGACGAGGACGCAAAGAAAACGCGTTTGCTTGTTCAGTTGCTAGTACGAGTTTTATTGCATATAGTAAAGAGATTTAGAGAGAACTTACGATATAATTGCATAAGAACAATGTTGCATTTTCTACTAATTTATAATTCATTTTACAGGGCAAAATTTCAATATGGAATTCAAACATGATTTAAGTATTAAATGAAAATATGATCAAATTAAAAGAATGAATATTCAATAATGCTATATGTTTATGTATGCATACTTAAATACAAAAAACTCGAACACTAGTTGACCTTAAACACAAACGACTCATTGATCCACTTGCCAAAATTTCAATAAACGCATTTTCGGCATTTACAGAAACGCCACTGCCAAAATTATTTACAATAGACAACAAATACACTCAACTATTTAAGAAATTCCCATCACTTACAACAGAACCAGATTACACAGCACCAGTCAAACATACAACACTTCATTACATTGTCACTGAAGGACAGTTACCTTTCACGATACCGCGACGTCCGCCAAAGTCAAAAATAGCCAAACAAGAATTTGACTTTTTGGTTAAAGCTGGCATCTGTAGACCATCTTGTTCCATGACAACGTCTCCACTTCATCTAGTTCCAAAACGTGAAGCAAATGATTGGAGACCATGTGGAGACCACAGAAGACTAAACTCAATTACTGTACCGGACAGATATCCCTTACCACATATACACGACATTTCAATCAATCTACACAACACAAATATCTACTCTAAACTTAGAACATTTAACACAAGTTTTTACTCGGCTAAATAGTTACGGTTTAAAAATCAAACCTTCATTTAGTCTTTGGAGTCGATAACATTAACTTTTTCAGTTATAATATTTCCAAAAATGGAATACAACCATCTGCCGAACGTGTCCAATGTATAAAAGATTTCCCACAGCCTGTTACAATTAAACAGATGCAAAAGTTCATTGGTATGACTAACTATTACCACAGGTGCATTTCGAAACTAGCACACATGTTAGGACCCATCTATGATATGATCACAAGTGCTTCAAAAACCAAAGACAAACAATTAAGATGGACAGATACAACTTTACATGCATTCGCAACAATAAAGAATGGTTTTGCTAAGCAAATGCTAATTAACCATGTTAATATTGTGGCAAAGTAAAGCTATCAGTTGCTGTGGATGCATCTAATACTGCAGTTGGAGGAGTCGTACAACAAGAACTGAATGGCATTCTGGAGCCGTTAGCATTTTTCTCAAAAAAACTTTCTATAGCAGAAATTAAAAATAGTACATTCGATCGCGAGTTATTAATTAAACACTTATAGCCGGAGAGCCAGCGCTTAAAAACAACTTTGCGTTTCTAAAAGCTGAATTTGTTACAGTAGGTTATAGTAATTGTGTACATCAATAATCTGTCGGTCAGTCAAGCAAACTGTAGAACAGGCGGCTGCTATATGGGCTCAAACATGTAAAATTTCGATTTTTCTGCAATCAATTTCTAAAAGCTGAAACTTCTTATACACGTTATATAATGCATACAAATAACAGTTTTGTCGGTCAGCCAGTTAAACGTTAGAACGGGGCTAGTCAGCACGCCCCAATATATGTGCAATAAATGAATCAAGTCAAAATTATTTCTAAAAGCTGAAATTTTTTTTAGGGGTACTTAATTGTATATTAACCACAAATAAAGCAGTCAGTCAACTATATTGTAGAACAATCTCCGTCAGCAAGCTCAACAAAACAAAAAAAAAAAAAAATGGTTACTAAAAGCTGAAAATAACATTAACTTTTTCAGTTATAATATTTCCAAAAATGGAATACAACCATCTGCCGAACGTGTCCAATGTATAAAAGATTTCCCACAGCCTGTTACAATTAAACAGATGCAAAAGTTCATTGGTATGGCTAACTATTACCACAGGTTCATTTCGAAACTAGCACACATGTTAGGACCCATCTATGATATGATCACAAGTGCTTCAAAAACCAAAGACAAACTATTAAGATGGACAGATACAACTTTACATGCATTCGCAACAATAAAGAATGGTTTTGCTAAGCAAATGCTAATTAACCATGTTAATATTTGTTGGGTATTGCTTATTAAAAACTACAATCTGGCAACCCAATCAGGCTGCATTCTTGTTCTTATTCCCTTACATGTCAAATCATATAAAATAAAGTTGCATTCGATTTCTTAAGCTAAGCAGAAAAGACGTGTTTTTCTTTTTAATAAAAAGCCGAATACATAGCAAATTGGCGACGAGGCCACGAGTGCAGTGAAAAACTATTAATTTTATTTTACTACGGGTCGCAACGATTTTCGTTGAGTATTTTACATTAAAATCAATATGACCAATACAAGTTCTAGTTCAAGTTCAAGTACTTCTTCGCCGCAAGACAATAAAAATTTGCCGATCACATTTCTGCAAACTTCAAATATTCCAGAGTTTAATCCAGCCACTGAAACATGGCTAATCTGGAAAGAGAAATTGGAAATTCATTTTTGCGAGATTAATTGTGTTGAAGAAAACGCAAAAAAAGCAGTGCTATTGAAATCAATAGGTGCTGAAGCGTACAGTGTTTTGCACAGCTTGTGCAGTCCAGCATCGCCGGTATCCAAGACTTACAGCCAGTTGTGTGGTATTTTAAGCGTTCAATATACTCCACCAACAATTATCTTCCATGAGCGTAAGATGTTTTATTCAGCAATGAAAAATGAAGAAGAGAACGTTGCTGCATGGTTTGCACGAGTGAAGAAACTGGCATTGAACTGCAAATTTGGCGGACATTTAGATGCATTGGTTCTTGACAAATTCGTCATGGGATTGCCTAGTAGAATCTTCGAAAAATTATGTGAAGAAGATGAAAATCTCACTATTGAGAATGCGCTAAAAAAGGCATTAATTATGGAAACAAAAAGTAACACCAAAATGAAAATTGGCAGTACATTAGATTCTGATGTAAATTTTGTAAAAAAACATGTGGCGAAAAATAGCGGCAGAACAGGTACAGTAAGCAGCGTTGGCGGTGGCAGAGGTTTTGGCAGTGGCAGAGGCGTTGGCGGTTGTAGCGGTAAATCCGATCAAAAGCAGAGAAAAATATGTTCACATTGTGGATGGCGCAATCATGATTCATATGCGTGTAAATTTAAAGACAGCAAGTGTCATGCTTGTGGAAAGTTGGGCATTTAGCTTCTATTTGTCGTTTTAAAACTAAAAAGAGTTTAAATTATGTATCCAATTTAGAAGATAACGAATGTAATGATGTATTTAACAGTTCTATTTTTAGCATACATACAGAGAATTCGAGCGAGGTTTACACATTACCAGTTGAAATTGATGGAGTAAAGATGGAAATTGCTTGCGACACCGGCGCTCCCTGTACATTGGTTTCAGCATCGTTTTTAAATAAAAGTAAAGGTAAAATTTCTCTTAGACCTTGCAAAGTTCCGTATGTTACGTATAGTGGTGATCGCATTCGGTTATTAGGGGAATATGACGCGTTAATTACATACCAAGGTATTACAAAAAAGATTGTTTTTGTAGTCAGTGATACAAAAAGCACACCATTGCTAGGACGTTCGTTTTTGAGAGCCTTCAATTTCGAGTTAGCACAGTTAAAAGTTTTGACAGTTTTTCAGTTATTATTGAACAAATAAAAAACGAGTTTGCTGATGTTTTCAGTGATCAGCTAGGAACGTATAACGTTAGCAAAATACCTCTTTTGATAAAAGAAGGTGCAACACCTATATTCTGTAAGCCACGTCCATTGCCTTTAGCATGGAAAGAGAAAGTAGAAACTCAGTTAAGACAATTAATTAAAGATAATGTTCTTGAACCAATTGATAACTCAGAATGGTGTACTCCACTAGTACCAATTTGAAGCCTAACGGTGACTTACGACTTTGTGGTGACTACAAGGTCACAATAAACAAATTCTTGGTAGATTTTAAATACCCCTTACCGCGAATTGAAGAAATATTTGCTTCTTTACAAGGTGGAGAAGTCTTTATCAAATTAGACTTATCTAATGCTTACAACCAGTTGGTTCTAGATGTAAACTCCCAGCTTTTGTGCGCCTGGAGTACCCACATTGGCATTTTAAAAATGAAGCGACTTCCTTTTGGGGTTAAAACTGCAGCTTCTATATTTCAAAAAACAATGGAAAGTCTCTTGAGAGGCATTCCGTGTGTTGTTGTATATCAAGATGATATTACGGTGACTGGGAAAGACATACTGCAGCATATTAAAACTCTAAAATTAGTTCTAAATAAGCTGAAATCAGCTGGATTGAAACTAAATGTAAAAAAGTGTTAATTCTTCCAATCAAAAATTGTGTATCTAGGTTTTTCAATAGATAAAAACGGTTTAAGTAAAAACGAAGAGCGGGTGTCGTGTATTTACAAGGCACCTGTTCCAAATGATGTATCGGAGGTTAGAGCTTTTATAGGCATGGCAAATTATTACTCAAAGTTTATAAATAATTTTGCACAAAAGATGATACCGCTATATGAACTGTTGCAGAAAGGTACAAAGTTTAAATGGTCAGAAAGTTGTCAGGAAGCTTATCATAATATTAAAGCAGATGTTATATCAGACCAAGTTCTGGTTCATTTCAATCCTGAACTGCCAATAATATTGACAACTGATGCTAGCAGCAAAGCTGTTGCAGGTATTTTGTCGCACAAGTTTTCTAACAATATTGTTAGGCCAGTGGCATTTGTTTCAAGAGCTCTTACCAAAACTGAGCAAAATTACAGCACTCTGGAAAAAGAGGCGCTTGCCATTATATTTTGTGTTACGAAATTAAGGCAGTATCTATTTGGAAACACTTTTCTCTTGCGTACAGATCATAAGCCACTGTTGGCTATATTTGGTGAGCACAAGGGTTTGCCTCTTATGGCATCCGCTCGTATGCAGAGATGGGCACTAATTTTGTCCGGTTTTGACTACCATGTTGAATATATTAAAGGCACATTAAATTACGCCGACAGTTTGTCCAGAATGCCACAAGCAATGGCTATTACAAATTATGTAGAAAATAGCTACATAAATTTTGTAGAGAAAGAAAATATTTTTAAATTTGAGTTTCAAGGATATCGGTACGGAAACTATACGTGACCCTATTTTGTCAAAATTATGTGATGCAATTCAGAGAGGTATTGTTTCGAAATTGAAAGGTAATGAGTTCATAGCTTTTCGTGAAAAAGAGGCCGAACTAACAGTTGAACATGACTGTATTTTGTGGGGCTATGGAACTGTCGTACCAACGAAATTAAGAAAACAAATTTTAGATCAGTTGCATGTTTCCCATTTTGGAATCGTTAAAACTAAAGCTTTAGCCCGTTCGTATATCTGGTGGCCGGGTATTGATAAAGATGTGGAAAATTTAATTAGAAATTGTATACCCTGTCAAGAATTGCAATCCAGTCCAGAGAAAAGTGCTTTAATTTGTTGGAACCCAACTGATACCGTTTGGAGTCGCGTTCACATTGATTTCGCTGGACCGATTAGAAACTATTATTTGTTTATTGTGATTGACTCATTTTCAAAATGGGTTGAGGTTTTTAAGACCAAAAATATCACATCCGCTTTTACAGTAGGCAAAATAAGAGAACTTTTCAGTCGTTACGGACTCGTGGATACACTTGTTAGTGATAATGGGCGGCAGTTCACTTCGGACGAATTTCGTAATTTTTTGAAGCAAAACGGTGTAAGACATATTTTGACAGCCCCCGGGCATCCAGCAAGAATTTTGTCAAAACATTAAAAAAATCAATTTTCGCAAATTTTAAGTCAAACATAAATACTGATTTTGATGTAATCCTTAATCGCTTTTTAATAGACTACCGTAACACAAAGCATTGTACCACAGGTGAATTGCCATCAAAACTTTTTTTTGGGCGATCATTAAAAACTCAATTTAGCTCGTTGAAACCTCCAACAACAAAAAGTAAAATATTGGAGAGTCAACAAAAAAGTATTTTGTATCATAAAGGCAAACGTGACGTCAAATTTTCCGAAGGTCAAAAGGTGTTGGTACGGGACTATCGAAATCCAAATAAACCAAGCTGGTCTCCGGCTACAATACAAAAACAACTTGGTTCGCGATCGTATTTTTGCGTGTTAGCCCATAATAACCGAGTTATAAAGAGACATTTAGATCAGATACGGAATCAAAATTCAAATTCAACTAATGTACAGGAAGCAGTTGCTGTTGAAAGTAATGGCTCTGCATCCATTGATCCTACTTGTATTGAAAGTCAACCGTGTTCTAATGAAATTTCAACTCAGAATCAGTTCAATCAAGAAACACCGAAGAGGCAGTTAAGACCTCGTATCGATGGAAGGGTTATTAAAGCAAATAACACCGAATAAGTTCACATATATCAATTTATGTATTTAATAATATACTTTGTTTAACGTATTTTTCTTTCAAAATTTAAATTGATTATTATAATTCATAACACAAATCTTGAATAGCATTGGATTAAAATATTTCATTTAATTTCATTATTGTATTTAAACCTTATCTTTATATAATTTTATATGTAATGAAAAAAACAAAGTTGAGGAGGGGCGTGTTGGGTATTGCTTATTAAAAACTACAATCTGGCAACCCAATCAGGCTGCATTCTTGTTTTTATTCCCTTACATGTCAAATCATATAAAATAAAGTTGCATTCGATTTCTTAAGCTAAGCAGAAAAGACGTGTTTTTCTTTTTAATAAAAAGCCGAATACATAGCAATATTGTAGCAAAGTAAAGCTATCAGTTGCTGTGGATGCATCTAATGCTGCAGTTGGAGGAGTGGTACAACAAGAACTGAATGGCATTCTGGAGCCGTTAGCATTTTTCTCAAAAAAACTTTCTACAGCAGAAATTCAAAATAGTACATTCGATCGCGAGTTATTAATTAAACACTTATAGCCGGAGAGCCAGCGCTTAAAAACAACTTTGCGTTTCTAAAAGCTGAATTTGTTACAGTTGGTTATAGTAATTGTGTACATCAATAATCTGTCGGTCAGTCAAGTAAAATGTAGAACAGGCGGCTGCTATATGGCCTCAAACATGTAACATTTCGATTTTTCTGCAATCAATTTCTAAAAGCTGAAACTTTTTATACACGTTATATAATGCATACAAATAACAGTTTTGTCGGTCAGTCAGTTAAACGTTAGAACGGGGCTAGTCAGCACGCCCCAATATATGTGCAATAAATGAATCAAGTCCAAATTATTTCTAAAAGCTGAAATTTTTTTTAGGGGTACTTAATTGTATATTAACCACAAATAAAGCAGTCAGTCAACTATATTGTAGAACAATCTCCGTCAGCAAGCCCAACAAAACAAAAAAAAAAAAATGGTTTTAGATACCAATTTTTTTTAAATTTTTTATTTTTTTTGTTGAGCTTGCTGACAAAGATTGTTCTACAATATAGTTGACTGACTGCTTTATTTGTGGTTAATATACAATTAAGTACCCGTACAAAAATTTTCAGCTTTTAGTAACCATTTTTTTTTGTTTTGTTGAGCTTGCTGACGGAGATTGTTCTACAATATAGTTGACTGACTGCTTTATTTGTGGTTAATATACAATTAAGTAACCCTAAAAAAAATTTCAGCTTTTAGAAATAATTTTGACTTGATTCATTTATTGCTCATATATTGGGGCTGGCTGACTAGCACCGTTCTAACATTTAACTGACTGACCGACAAAACTGTTATTTGTATGCATTATATAACGTGTATAAGAAGTTTCAGCTTTTAGAAATTGATTGCAGAAAAATCGAAACTTTACATGTTTGAGGCCATATAGCAGCCGCCTGTTCTACAGTTTGCTTGACTGACCGACAGATTATTTATGTACACAATTACTATAACCAACTGTAAAAAATTCAGCTTTTAGAAACGCAAAGTTGTTTTTTAAGCGCACGACATTTAGAATACATTGCACAGTTTACAAGCACAATCACACTCATTAAAAGAACTGACAACTCAGTAGCCGATGCTCTCTCAAAGTGTGAAATCGAAGAACTCAAAACTCCCGACTTTAATTTAAAAGATTTATATAAAGAGCAAGAGATTGACACAGAATTACAAGATTTTCTTAAGAAAAACATTTATAAACTCAAGCAAATTGAATTTCCTGTCATAAATTTTATCTGGTGTGAACATTCAACAAATAATACATGACCATATATTCCACATACACTTAGAAAGAAAATTTTTTAATAGTCACACAATATTTCACATCCTGGAACACGAGCTTCCAGACGCTTAGTAACACAAAGATATTTCTGGCCTAACAGATCAACAAATGGTCAAAAGAATGTGTCAACTGCCAACAGACAAAGATAAACCGACATACAAAATCATTTCCACTCAAAATCAACATTCCACTTGGTCGTTGTGAACATATACACGGTGGTTTTTAAAAAATTTTAACTTTTTGAAATACCACCCGCGATTTTTTTCAGGGATAATGTTAAGGGACCCTTCTAGTATCTAAATCCGCAAACCGCGAAATCGAACGTCCAGCCGTTTTTTTTTTCGACCTTTTAGTTTTTTTAACGATTTTTGAGTGTGTCTCGATGTGTATTTACATATGATGTACACATATATATGTATATACGTACATATATATACTTGTATATGTATATGTGTGTAATATATATATATGGATATATATATACATACATACATATAAAAGGTATCGTTTCCGCACCATTTATTTTTTAAAAAATTCGGTTTTTTCGTATTTAAGAAAAACACAAACAAAAACCGGAAACAAAAGTAGTCACTTAAGATGTGATTTTTGATGCTTAATCCGATTCCGGTATTAGAATTGCTCTATTGCGTCTGGACTTTGTGATATCATTACATATATGTTTAAAGGACACCATTTTTTTTCCTATTTTTGAAGTTATATAACAAGATAAGGTAATATTATGCCGTAAAATCTGGTATGACAGTTAATAGTTCTAGTTTTTTCCTTGAAAACTCAATCAAACCGATAACGATATCTTTTTTTTTGTCGGAGATATCTTTGCCTAAAAAGTTAAAAAAGTGCAAAAACACGATTTTTGGCTATATTGGATGTTATATGCAGGACACACAAAATTTTTTTGGGAATTTCTATTACCAGAAACATTTGGTACTTTCTTCTGGCTTTAAATTGAGCTATCAAATGTTTATCTGCAATATTTCTCTGCAATATTTCTCTGCAAAGTTATGTTAACTTTAAAATCACACCATGAAACTTAAAGCGAAAAATCTCGGTTTTCGGTTATATTTGAGGTTATATACAGTACAGACGAAATTCGTCTGCTCTTTTTTACCAACCGAAGCATTTAAAACCATTTTTTATCTTCAAAATGAGCTAACAAGTGGACTCTTATAATTGTTTTCTAAAAAGTTATGACTATTTTAAGACGACATGTTGCAGCAATATAAGGAATACTCGTACACTGTGAGTTTGCACTCCATAATGTAATTTTTAAATGATCATAACTTTGTGGAAAATAATCACAAGAGACCTCTTGTTAGCTTATTTTGAAGATAAAGAATGGTTTTAAATGCTTCGGTTGGTAAAAAAGAGCAGACGAATTTCGTCCGTACTGTATATAACCTCAAATATAGCCGAAAACCGAGATTTTTCACTTTAAGTTTCACGGTGTGATTTTAAAGTTAACATAACTTTGCAGAGAAATATTGCAGATAAATATTTGATAGCTCAATTTAAAGCCAGAAGAAAGTACCAAATGTTTCTGGTAATAGAAATTCCAAAAATAATTTTGTGTGTCCTGCATATAACATCCAATATAGCCAAAAATCGTGTTTTTGCACTTTTTTAACTTTTTAGGCAAAGATATCTCCGACAAAAAAAAAGATATCGTTATCGGTTTGATTGAGTTTTCAAGGAAAAAACTAGAACTATTAACTGTCATACCAGATTTTACGGCATAATATTACCTTATCTTGTTATATAACTTCAAAAATAGGAAAAAAAATGGTGTCCTTTAAACATATTTGTAATGATATCTCAAAGTCCAGACTCAATAGAGCAATTCTAATACCGGAATCGGATTAAGCATCAAAAATCACATCTGAATTGACTACTTTCGTTTCCGGTTTTTGTTTGTGTTTTTCTTAAATACGAAAAAACCGAATTTTTTAAAAAATAAATGGTGCGGAAACGATACCTTTTATATGTATGTATGTATGTATGTATATATATATCCATGTATATATATTACACATATATAAATATACAAGTATATATATGTACGTATATACATATATATGTGTACATGATATGCATATACACATCGAGACACTCAAAAATCGTTAAAAAAACTAAAAGGTCGAAAAAAAAAAACGGCTGGACGTTCGATTTCGCGGTTTGCGGATTTAGATACTAGAAGGGTCCCTTAACATTATCCCTGCAAAAATCGCGGGTGGTATTTCAAAAAGTTAAAATTTTTTCAAAACCACCGTGTATACACATTGACTTAATCGGTCCATTACCCATATCGAATGGTTTTAAGTATCTCCTCACTGCTATCGACAGGAATACTCGCTGGCTTGAGGTATATCCTCTTAACGACACTGAAACCAACACAATTAATGATACTTTTTTTAGAGAATTTGTCTCTCGTTTCGGAGTTCCTCTAGAAATTATATCTGATCGAGGACCACAGTTTACTTCGAGGACATTTAAAGACTTTGTTACAAATCTTGGTAGTCGTCACATCACCAGGCCCGTGCACACGGTGGGTGTTTTGGGGGTTCAACCCCCCCCCCCCGGAAGGTCTTTTACCTATATATAATGGTACAAATTTAGTGTTTCATATAGTGTCCCCTCGTTTTTATATATGAAAACCCCCCAGGTCCGACCCTTAAGTTACCGCATCAATTGGTAGTACACAAAACACAATTTTTCAACCCATCCGATGCATCGGATACCTTACTTAAACTTAAAGAATGTTTTCAGAACACTCAGTCACACATCCTCGATCATAACAAAACTGTAAATTTGTATTTGTACGAAACGATATTATTCGACGATCATTAACAAATCCATATGACGGTCCGTTTGAAGTTATCGAAAGATCACCGAAATTCTTTAAAATCTTAAAAAACAATACTAGTTAATATTAATATAGATAGAATAAAACCCCTGGGGCCTTACGCTGTAATGCGATGCGATAAGAAATGCGTTGCGAAAGCTAGATGCGATGCGAAAAATAATTGCCACTCTGTAAATTGTTCGCATTGAGAGTAGCATTTTCAGTGAAACATCGTTGGCAACGCTACTCCCAATGCAAGCGATTTACAGAGTGGCAATTATTTTTCGCATCGAATCTAGCTTTCGCAACGCATTTCCTATCGCATCGCATTACAGAGTAAGGCCCCAGCTTTTCTTAACGCAGAAACTACACAAGCACTTTTCTCCTCTCATAGAATGGTTAAGAAAGTTCGCTTCAACCTTTTTAACAATACCATTCATTGAGGAGGGGGAATATTGTAGTGCTTTAACATACAAAATACTTTACACTCTCAACACTTGTTTTTAAAAAGTTTATAATTTATAAGTTTCCTGTTTTTAAAATTTCCTTTTAAAAATAAAAAAAAAAAATTTGTCAGATTGAAATTTGTATTAAAACGAAAATCATAAAAAAATAAAATTATTCAATAAATTAAATAAATATTAAACCTACAGATATATGTTGTGCTCCACCCCTTTTTGTGGTGAATATAAGTAGGCAATGTATGAATGTGATGAGTCTAGTAAGTGCACTTTAAAATACTAACATCGAAAAAATCTGACTTCGAGATCGCGATGGAATTTTAACATTAAAAGTTAAAATCCGACGCGATCTGGTGAATGCCTCTGCTAAGAGAGGTTAACATCACAATTAAATTAACTTTTCGTATCTTAGAAAAAAGAAACTGGACAAAGCTGATATATCGTTCTATGGAATGCACTTGTATGTATGTATTAGGGCTGTGCAATGAGCTGATCGAACCTGTTCGAACTTTCGCCACACACAACGAACCAAGATCGATCAGCGCAGCTCAACTCAGTTCGTAAGTTCGTGAGTTTTGAGCTGATCGTTTAAACGATCAGCGAATTCGTTGTGAGCTGATCGTTCGTTTGTTGAGCTAGTAAGTTATGAGTTTTCTCGTTTGTTTGGTTACGTTCAGCGTGTTCTATATGCGTTGGATATGATTGCAATCAGCGTTGTAAGAATTGCGTAGGAATTGGGATAAGTATTAAGGTTCAATATTATACACGAATATTAAACAAATACTTTGCATAGTTGTTGTTAGTGCTGTATTTCCTTTGCGAAGGGAAACTGAGTTGTTTAACTAGAGATGAAACAAAAGAAACGACAGTGCTCAAAATGGTTAAAGATACTCACTGTGGTTCCTTCACTAGGCTGCTCCCACTTCTCGTTGCTACAGCTGGCACTTGATACAGCTTTGTTTGTCACGGTGCACCTAATTCCGGTTAAATAAAACACTTGACGTTCGTTTCAACTCCGATCACTAACTAACTTTGTTATTATAAAATTACTAACCAGCTAGAGGTTTACAGATTCCTCTAGCTACATACATGTACGGTTACAACTTACATTTTTTCATACTATTTAGCAGTATTGCGAAATATATCTTACTTGACTTTAGTGCCCAATAAAGTCGCATATCTATGATATAGGGGTCAGATTGCTTCCGCGTTGGTCACGCTGTTCTTTAAGTCTTTTGGTTACCGTTTTTCGCTCGCAGCCCCAAAAGGTATGCTAGCTTTTATACCTCTGGCAGTACTAAACTTATCGCGAGTATAGCCTTAGGTATACAATTGTTTTTAGACCGCAGCGTGTGATCAACACACAACATTGTTTTTTGCTCTTAAATCGAAATTGTGAACTTAATAAAATTGAAAATAAAACTAAGACGTTTTATCAAATGATTTTGAATGGAAAAGCTAATTTTTTTTTTCATAAAAAAGAAACTTATCTCAAAAGTAGTGCTTTTATTTTATTTGCTTTTGGCATTAAAAAAAAAACCGCTTTCTATTGATAACTATGAAATATAAAATCTATAATTTTCTCAAAATTCGGAATCAATTTTCATTAAAAGAAAATTGAAACATTAATTTCAAAATGTAAAAAGCTTTAAATCATGGTACAATTATAGAGGTAGCGCCAAATTGTCAAAACGAACAAAGGGGAGGCAAAATTGGTAGTAAGTTCTGTCAATAAGAGCAAAGCTAGTTAATTTTGACAGTACTTGCTACCAAAAAATAAGAACAAGAAACGTGTCAGTTACTGACTTTACCTTGTTAATTGTATCATGCTTTAAAATAAAAATATTTTTAGTAAAATTTTCATTGCACAATATTTTGTAATATTTCAGTTATATGGAAAAATAAATTCAAATCGTATAAGACGCGAGGATAAGAAGTAATTCGGCATGGTTGATTTACGCTCTTTAATTGTAAATAAATTCAAAAGTGGTTTAAGTTGTGGAGCCATCTTTCGCGAGTTGTCACATTTAGGAGTTAAAGCAGGTTCTCACCTTGTGGGGTCAAAAAAATCGATTTTATCGTGTAGATACATGTTCCAAAAATGTGCTCTAGAAGTTTCAGATCAAAATCTGAAAAATTACGAAAGTTATAGCCCGTTACGTAGAGCACTGTCGAGCACCGGCCGAGCGCGCTTTGGCACTTTAAACGCGTTTTTCTCAGAACCATGTTTTCGGACCTAACGGAAGTGATTGAAGACGCTACAATGAACCAATCGTCACCAAATTTTTTTAAAATGTTCCTTAGGGTTTTCTCTAATAAATGAACTACGATCAGCCAAAAATATTGAAAATTGTTTATTTAAAAAAATAATTAGTGAAGAAAAAAATGCGAAAATCGTCATTTTTATTTCAAAACCTCATAACTTTTGGAATTTTGATTTTTTTTTCATGATCGTAGTTCATTTAATAGATATTACGATACAAATTAAGAATGTGTTCGGTTTTTGTGTTTCAGATCACGGGTTTTGAGCGAATCACTTCCGGCAGCGAAACAGCCACTGATGGGCGCCCCCTCTCCCCCCTTTTTTGATTTTTTCAATTTCAAAAATTGTATTCTCTGAATAAATATATGTTCATATTCAGAAAAAATTTTCAGCGTTGTATCTTTAACCGTTTTCTCAAAAAAAATTCCTAAAAAAAGTGCACTTTTCGGGCCCACAAGGAATAATGTGTATTATACCGTTAAGCGGTTTGTCAATACTGGCTTCATACAAGATCGTAAAAAAAGTGGGAGAGAAAGGAACGTGCGTACCACAAACGCGATCAAAATAGTTCATAAAAGAATCCGAAGAAATTGTGACCGTTCAGTACAAAATATGGCCAAAAATATAGGAATGAACCGAGAATCTTTACGGCTCCTTTTGCGTTGCGACCTCAATATGAAAGCCTTTAAAAAAAAGAAAATGCATGGCCTTACTAATGCGACCGTAGAAAAGCGATGGCAAAGATCGGAAACTGCTTCTTTCTTGGCACGCTGGCGATTATATAGTTTTTTCCGATGAAAAACTTTTAGTGCTGGAAGCTCCTCACCACACGCAAAATGACAGTATCATACAAAGACATCCCAAACGATAAGAAGCATGTACCAGGATATCAAAACTCGTCATCTATTATGGTCTGGGGTGCCACATCCAGCAAATGTAAATTAACGCTAGTCTTCATTGACAAAGGTGTTGAAATAAACGCTCAGTATTACCTGGAAGAAGTCTTACAGAAAAATTGTAAGCCTAGTGTTCAGGCCATGTATGGAGAAGACTATTATTGCTTCCAGCGGGACTGGTGTAAGCAAAATTTGACAGATTTTATACCTAAGGATGAATGGCCTCCTAGCTCTCCAGACTGCAATCCTTTGGATTTCGGCATGTAGGGATATATGGTACAGCGATTTAAGGAATACAGATACAGAAGCTTGAAGGACTTTAAAGCTGCTATTATTGATGTATGGGACAAAATACCGATAACAGTAGTGCGGGCTGCGTGTAACAATTTTGATTGCAGACTTCGGCGGGTTGTGGCTAAGAAAGGTCAAAACAAACAATATATTTTAACTTCATTTAATGTTTGTTCATTTAAATTTCCTTAATTAAAATAACATTTAATACAAAAAACCTACTTTGTTTTTGTATCAACACATATTTGTCACACTATACAGTAAAATATTAAATTTCAAGTTTTTTAGTTTTTGAAACAGATGATGATTTACATAATTAGCTACCAACAATGAAAATACATTAATGGTCGGAGCTTACTGTTCAGTGTTTTTGAGTAAAACAACAACAACACAAAAAACAAGGCAAAAATACACATAAATAAAAAAAGCAAAAAAATGTATCGGAAGGCTGGTTTGCGTTACTAGTTTCGGGACCCACCACAGGTCAAAATTGACTATAATAAGTAAATTTCAACATTTTCCCAACAAACAATTTTATAACCTTTTCAATTTTTAAGCTTGGAAAAAGTTAATTTTCAAATGTTTTCTTAACCAATTTTCAAACGTTTGGAAAATATTATTTTTTTATTATTTTTGAAATTGATTTGCAAAGTTAAAATCAACAATTGGAAAAATGTTTATTTCCAAAAGTTTTAATAACCGTTTTCCAAACATTCGAAAAGATTTTTATTAAAACACAAGTAAAACACAAGGCATTTGAATCATAATTGGCACGTTATGTCAGATGATAGGATTGTCGACTCATTATTTGGAAGTCATAGCACACCTCTCCCCACGTGTTTTAAATAAAAAGTGCTTGCACCCAAAATGTTTTTTCGGGAAAATGTGTAGAATGACTTTAAGGTGAAACATATATAGCCCTTTTTTCAAAGTGTATGGCACTTTTTCAAACCAGTGCCGAAAAACCTATTTTTTAGCACGGGGCTCTGTACTAAAACCAAAAAAAAATTTTGACTTAAACGGATACAATAAAAGAGTATGCAGGAAGTTTTTTTGCTTGTCCGTAGATTAAAAAACCATAAACTGAAAAACCCTATCAAATATCGTTTACGAGATATTGCGTTTTAACTTAATTTTTTGTGTTTTTATTAAAAAATTAAATCTTTGCGTACAATAAAATAATGATCAATATATAGAAACAAAAATAGTCAGTTCTAATGTATTTTATGATGCTAAATCCGAATCTGGTCTTGAAATTGCTCTATTATTTCTGGATTTTGAGATATTGTATCCTGAAATTTTGGCACGTACGGTTTTTTGACCACTTTTAAGATTATATAACAGGACCAGGTAATTGTTTATCATAAAACTCGATAAAGTTTTTAAAAGTACTATTTTTTTCTTTTAAACTCAATGTAACTCATATCGATATTTTTATTTTTCTCCGAAATATCGTAACCTAAAAAAAGTTCGAAAAATGCACGAAGACGCCATTGGTAACATTAGTTGATTTACATAAAAAGTTGTTAAAAATTATTATTATGTTTAAGAATGGAGAATGTTTCAGTAAAAAGTAATTATTGTCACTTGCAATTTACCATAATTATTTTTAACATAATTATATTGGGTGTACAACTTAAAAACCAGAATTTTTTTGCGAAATTTGATGCTTTATTGTGGAAAAATGTTACAATATATTTTATTCAAAGTATTGTCCATTGGAAGCTACAACATTTCCCCATCTTTCAGGCAATTTATGAATTCTATCCCAAAAAAATTGCGCCGGCTTGGCGGCCAAAAATGAATCTATCCAATTCCGGATGCCTTGCTCTGATGTGAAGCGTATTCCGGTGAGGGCGTTTTGCATCGAGCGAAATAAATGAAAGTCAGACGGAGCAAGGTCCGGACTATAAGGTGGGTGAGCCAAAACTTCCCATCCACTATTTTCCAAATAGTTTTTCACGGGTCTTGCAACATGCGGCCGAGCGTTGTCATGATGAAAAATTATTGCTTCGTGTCTGGTCGCATTTTCCGGGCGTTTTTCGATTATGGCACGCTTCAAACGTATTAATTGTGTTCGGTACAGGTCACCTGTGATTGTCTGGCCCGATTTCAACAACTCATAATATAACGGCCCCTTCTGATTCCACCAAATACACAGCATAACCTTGGCGCCATGGATATTTGGCTTCGAGGTTGATTTGGCTGGTTGGCCCGGTTTCACGTATGATTTTTTGCGCTTGGGATTGTCATAATGGATCCATTTTTCATCCCCAGTCACAATCCGATGCAAAAATGATTTGTTTTTATGGCGCTCAAGCAGCATTTCAGACATACAGAATCGCCGTTCAACGTCTCTCGGCTTCAACTCATAGGGGACCAAATTACCTTGCTTCTGAATGTATCCGGCGGCTTTCAAACGTTTCGAAATGGCTTGCTGAGTCACTCCCAACGATTTGGCTAGCTCGTCTTGTGTTTGACACGAATCCTCATCGAGTAGCTTCTCTAATTCTTCGTCTTCATACTTCTTTGGCTGTCCTGGGCGTTCTTTGTCTTTGATGTCAAAATCGGCACTTTTGAAGCGTTTAAACTATTCAAAACACTGTGTTTTTCCTAAAGCATCGTCGCCATAAACTTCTACAAGCAAACTATGACTTTCCGCAGCAGTTTTCTTTGCAAAAAAATGACCCAACAGAACCTCCTGCAAATGCTGTCTTTTTCTCGAATTTTCGAAATTATTCATCGTGAAAAATAATAATGATGCACACAAGATAAAATTGTTTTGTTGACTGATTTTGACAGCTGTCAAATGTACCTCCAAAATGACATATATATAAAGTTTGAGCTTTCACGATATTTGTTAGTACGGACATCCACCGTCAAATTCCGGTTTTTAAGTTGTACACCCAATATATAACCAATGTTGCCAATGTCTTTCGTGCATTTTTTGAACTTTTTTTTAGGTTACGATATTTCGGAGAAAAATAAAGATATCGATATGAGTCAAAGTGAGTTTTGAAGAAAAAGCATAGTATTTTTAAAAACAGTTAGTTTTATGATGAAAAATTACCTGGTCCTGTTATATAATCTCAAAAGTGGTGAAAAAACCGTACATGCCAAAATTTTAGGTTACAATATCTCAAAATCCCTAAATGATAGAGCAATTTCAAGACCAGATTCGGATTCAGCATCAAAAATACATTTGAACTGGCTATTTGCGTTTATATATATTGTATATGTTATATATATTTAATAGAAAGTCAAAAAATTTAATAAAAATGCAATATCTCGTAAACGATATTAGATAGAGTTTTCAAATTTATAGTTTTTTAATCTACAAATAATCAAAAAACTTTCTGCGTACTATTTTTTTGTATCCGTTTTAGTCAAACTTCTTTTTGGTTTTTAGTACAGACCACCATGCTAAAAAATGGGTTTTTCGGCCCTGGTTTGAAAAAGTGCCGTTCACTTTGCAAAAAGGGCTGTATGTTTCATCCTAGAGTCATTCTACACATTTTCCCGAAAAAACATTTTGGGTGCAAGCACTTTTTATTTAAAATACGTGGAAGACGTGTGTTCGATTTTTATTTTTAATTAAAATAAAAATGTTGTTTTATGAACTTAATAAATACTAACAAAATGTTAATTGAAAAGTTAAAAATACAATTTAAAAATGTTGAATAAAAAATTTGGAAAATATTGTATAAAAACATTTATAATAATGATTTCCAAATGATTTCCACAAGCTTGCTATGAAGGGTCCAGTTTCGATTATTAAATAATTAAAATTCAAGAATTTACAAACACTTTGCAAGTTAATTTCCAAACGAAATGTTTGCTTCAATAAGCGTATAATAAGTTATTTTCCAAAGATTTTTGTTTGTTGGGTTCTTATCTAGACTGAAGTAGTTTTGTGAAAAGCCATTTGTAAAAAAATATTATTCAAAATTTTTCATCCTATTTGAAATAATAAACTGTTTTATCAAATGATCAGTTGTCGATTACTATGTCTCTACAACTAAAAGTCAGAGCCATGATGGCTACATTAATTAAAGCGTATTGACTAAAATCCTGAAATTGAATCGGATATAAAAAAAATTTACAAAACACTTGCCCAAAGAAGTGCACGTAGAAGAAATTGCTTTTTTGCATGAGAATATGTAAAATTATGTTATGACATTCTGCTTCTTATTCTTTTGAATTTAAATTTTGAAATAAAAATACTCTTACTTTTGTATAAAACTGCTTTAATTTATTTTGTTATGTACGTTTTTTCATATTTTTATACTTTTTCTTTCTATTATATAAAATAGTTTTCAGTCGTCGCGCGTTTTCCAACGGCTCTTCGCAGAACAAATGAAAAATATTATCTGGGTCCTCTTTTGCAAAATATGTCAAATTTGGGCACATATGTTTTGCTATGTTTTTTAAAGTAAAAGTAAATAAATAATGTACAATAACAAAAATTTAGTTATGAATTCTGTAGGCTTTTGAAAAAACAATCCAACTGGGAATAAGACAGTTTAGTGGGATTTTAGTCATAAATATCAAATTTAAATACGCTTGAATTGATGTAGACATCATGTCTCTATGACTTTTATTTAGAGAGACATAGTAATCGACAACTGATCATGTTTTTTTTTTTTCTTTTTTAAATTGCATTGGATAAAACAGTTTATTATTTCAAATAGGATGAAAAATTTGAAACAAAATTTTTTACAATTGGCTTTTCACAAAAAACTTCAGTATGGATAAGAAAATGCTGAAATTTAATATTTTACTGTGTATAAAAATATTTTGAATTTACAGCTTTTTACATTTTGAAATTTATGTGTCAAATTTCTTTTTATGAAAATTTATACCGAAATCAAATTTTGAGAAAATTATAGATTTTAAAATATATTTTAGTTATCAATAGAAGCGGTTTTTTTTTAATGCCAGAAGCAATTGTGATAAATGCACTACTTTTGTGATAAATTTCTTTTTTATGAAAAAAATATTAACTTTTCTATTCAAAATCATTTTACAAAGCTTCCTAGCTTTTATTTTCAATTTTATTAAGTTCACAATTTCGAATTAAGAGCAAAAAAACAACTATGCAAAATATTTGTTTAATATTCGTGTTAATATTAAATCTTAAACTTATCCCAATTCTTACACAATTCTTGCATCGCTGATTGCAATCATATCCAACGCACATCGAACACGCTGAACGTAACCAAACAAATGAGAAAACTCATAACTTACTAGCTCAACAAACAAACGATCAGCTTACAACGAATTCGCTAATCGATTAAACGATCAGCTCAAAACTCACGAACTTACAAACAGAGTTGAGCTGAGTTAAACGAACTCAGTTCGGTACTGAAACTGTGTGAAAATCTCATGAGTTTTGAGTTTGATCGAACTAGTTCGGCTCGTTGCACAGCCCTAGTATGTATGTATTCTCCTTTAACTCCTAGGAGGAGCATAGGGCCAATATGAAACATCTCCATTTAATGCGATCCCTTACGATGACTTTGATCTCTTGCCACGACTTTCCCGATTCTTGGATTTCCTTTTCCAGTTGGTTTTGGGTCTACCACGCCCTCTACTGCCTTGTGGATTCCGCTTAAGAGCCTGGCGACAAACTTCGCTGTGTGGTTTCCTGGAGAGTGTGAACAATCCATCTCCATTTGCGCAGCTTGACCTCGTTTGCTATAGCCCTCTGATTGCATTTTTGATGTAGCTCGGCATTTGATATAGTGCGAGGCCACCAAACCTTTTGTATACGCCTTAAGCATTTGTTGACGAATGTTGAGTAACAAGCCTAGTTTCGCACCCATATAACAAAACCGATTTCACATTCGAATCAAAAATGCGCAATGGATATAACGGAAGAAGACCATATTTTGTTCAGTTGAGCAAACGCGCCTTTTGCTTTTGCTATTCTTGAGTTGATATCCTCTTTTGCTTCACCATCCATAGAGATAATGCTGCCTAAATACGTGATGCTATCGATGTTTTCGATGTCATCATTGCCAGCTCTAAACGTGATGTCATTCCTGTTTGCGTTTAGCTTCATGCTTTTAGTCTTGGATACGTTGATTTGAAGGCCGGCCTTTTGTGATTCCAAGACAAGGTCTTCAATTTTGCTTTGCATATCTGAATTTTTGGACGATAAGAGGCAGATGTCAGCGTAGTCGAGATCTTCCAGACGTTCGGTAAAGTTCCATTGGATACCCCTTTCGGCCTTATTAAGAGCTTTATCTAGGATATCGTCCAGAACGACAAGGAAGAGGGATGGTGATGGTAAGCACCCCTGTCGTACGCCTGAATTAGTGCTAAATGTCGGTGACAACAACCCGTTGTGTAACACACTGCATTTAAAGCCTTCATATTGTGCACGTACTACATAAGTTTATGGCCTTTGCGGCAATATCCCTTCGTTGCAATGAAACCCAGATGTTTTCTCCGGAGACACTGTCGAAGGCAGTGCTATAGTCTATAAAGACAAGTTGAAGTGCTGCACGCCACTCGCATGATTGTTCGACAATTATTCTGAGGGTGTTGATTTGATCTACGCATGATCGGTTTCGCCGAAATCCTGCTTGCTGCATTCGAATGGCCGAATCAAGTTCTTCTCTTACCCTGTTCAGAAGCAGTTTCGTCAATACTTTTGATGGTACTGAGAGCAAGGCAATGCCTCTATAGTAGAGCTGTCGGATCACGTGAATTCGTACTACACGTGATCACGTGAATTCACGAACAGGGGTACGAAATCACGTACCCCCAAATCACGTGAATTTGAGGTTCGCAAAGGTACGTGAATTTGGTAAAGTTCGTACCTTTGATACGAACTTCGTACCTTTGATACGAACTTCGTACCTCGTACTTTTCGTACCTCGTACTTCGTACTTTTCGTACCTCGTGCTTCGTACTTTTCGTACCTCGTACTTCGTACCTTATTTGAGATAGTACGGATATGCCACGCCCACTATTTAACGATTGATCGAAAAAAAATTTAACACGTTATATCTCGAAAACTATGGACGCTATTTCCATGAAATTTGGTAGGTAGGTGCTCCACATAATTACGATCCGCTGACCAAAAAGTGGGCGTGATCGGACAATGCCACGCCTACTTTTTAACGATTCAAAGAATCGGCACTTTAAAACGCTATATCTCCTAAAATATACGAGCTATTTCGATGAAATTTGGTAGGTAGGTGCACCACATAACTATCATCCGCTGACCAAAAAGTGGGCGTGATCGGACAATGCCACGCCTACTTTTTAACGCTTCAAAGAATCGGCACTTTAAAACGCTATATCTCCCAAAATATACGAGCTATTTCGATGAAATTTGGTAGGTAGGTGCACCACATAACTATCATCCGCTGACCAAAAAGGGGGCGTGACCGGACAATGCCACGCCTACTTTTTAACGCTTCAAAGAATCGGCACTTTAAAACGCTATATCTCCCAAAATATAAGAGCTTTTTCGATGAAATTTGATAGGTAGGTGCTCCACATAATTAGCATCCGCTGAATAAAAAGTGGGCGTGATCAGACAATGCCACGCCTACTTTTTAGCGCTTCAAAGAATCGGCACTTTAAAACGCTATATCTCCTAAAATATACGAGCTATTTCGATGAAATTTGATAGGTAGGTGCTCCACATAATTATCATCCGCTGACCAAAAAGGGGGCGTGATCGGACAATGCCACGCCTACTTTTTAACGCTTCAAAGAATCGGCACTTTAAAACGCTATATCTCCCAAAATATAAGAGCTTTTTCGATGAAATTTGATAGGTAGGTGCTCCACATAATTAGCATCCGCTGAATAAAAAGTGGGCGTGATCAGACAATGCCACGCCTACTTTTTAGCGCTTCAAAGAATCGGCACTTTAAAACGCTATATCTCCTAAAATATACGAGCTATTTCGATGAAATTTGATAGGTAGGTGCTCCACATAATTATCATCCGCTGACC